>OY735895.1:8620632-9155173 GCA_963506565.1 Tachystola acroxantha
TGAAAGTTAATCATGGAGGTCTGGCTGGCATGGAGCGCAGCAGATGGAAGGACAGAGTCTGCCGGCCGCTACGGGAGACAGGCGGGAGTTTATACCTATAGCATGTCCTATGCGAGAATGCTGACTGTGTGTGAAGCGAGAGTGGTGTACCAGGAGCGCAGCAGATGGAAGGACAGAGTCTGCCGGCCGCTACGGGAGACAGGCGGGAGTTTATACCTATAGCATGTCCTATGCGAGAGTGCTGACTGTGTGTGAAGCGAGAGTGGTGTACAGTCGAAGACAGAGATAAGTATACAGGGAGCCTCAATAAGGTTGAAATTGTTTCAAAAATTACTGGTCCGATTTTAATAATTTTTTTACAGTACATAGTTTTAACTTTTATCTATCTAACAGTGAAATAATTTTTGCAAAAGGTCAAATAGTTTTTGAGAAAATCTCATCCTTAAAAACTCTACTGTACACCTTTCTCTGTCTTCGACCGTACCAGGGGAGCAGCAGATTGAAGGACAGCGTGTCTACATTTACATCACTTTGCAAAAAAATTGTGCAATGGCTAAGGAGAAAAGTGCCTACTCTATCTGAGAACCTAAACATTTTTGAATGTTGGCTAAAACAAACTCAGTGTTAGCAATATCAGTCTAAACTATTTCGCTTTGCAATACGCTAGCCCAATTAATATGAAACTGTAGCAATCTGGGACTGAATTGAATACAAACTGAAATTCAACTCGGTTTTACGTAGCTCTAGTTCTACGGAACAATTTAATTACGTAGCATTGTTTTAACCAAACACAATGTTTTCATTTACCTATCTACTGTTTTGAGAGCGCTCTATGAATGTAGGTTATGAGAAAACTTTAGCTTTATTTTATTAATGGATTCGACAGTTCGTCGTTTGCCAATGTCATGTTACAGAATATTCAAAATATCATATCGTCTTCTCTTCCTCCCTCGCAGTCGCCGTAGCGTCATCACTCTGGACGAAGCAGCTCGACAGTCACGCTCACTCCCGAGCTTGTAGCGGGACTCTTGACTATAGCGTCAAACTTCAGATCCTGCATGAATCTTCCAGTAATTTCACCATATTTTGATTAATTGACCGTGATATTAAACACAAAACAACCTCTGTACACAATAAAACCAAAATTATCAAACAATTTTGTAACGCCATTTTCAAAAGCCCTTTATGTTTCTAGATCAATAAATAAATAACTCTTAAAAGCCTATGGTATCCTGGTACCAGTAAAATAAAACCGGTATTACCGCATACCCATCGCATTCCCGTAACCCGAGCGAGACGAACCCAAATTGAGTGCCTCGCCCGTACTAGTAGGATTACTTTACAGGGTGTAGCGTATTAATTCCATATCCTACTAGATGCTGCGCTCCTGGTACACCACTCTCGCTTCACACTCAGTCAGCACTCTCGCATAGGACATGCTATAGGTATAGACTCCCGCCTGTCTCCCGTAGCGGCCGGCAGACGCTGTCCTTCCATCTGCTGCGCTCCTGGTACACCACTCTCGCTTCACACACAGTCAGCACTCTCGCATAGGACATGCTATAGGTATAAACTCCCGCCTGTCTCCCGTAGCGGCCGGCAGACGCTGTCCTTCCATCTGCTGCGCTCCTGGTACACCACTCTCGCTTCACACACAGTCAGCACTCTCGCATAGGACATGCTATAGGTATAAACTCCCGCCTGTCTCCCGTAGCGGCCGGCGGACGCTGTCCTTCCATTTGCTGCGCTCCTGGTACACCACTCTCGCTTCACACACAGTCAGCACTCTCGCATAGGACATGTTATAGGTATAAACTCCCGCCTGTCTCCCGTAGCGGCCGGCAGACGATGTCCTTCTATCTGCTGCGCTCCTGGTACACCACTCTCGCTTCACACACAGTCAGCACTCTCTTCACATAGCCTGGTAATAGATCGTACTCAGTTTTTTTATTAATTAATTGTGATACAAATATAAATAAAAGTTATTAGAACTATTTTTATTATTGTATCAACCTGTATGATATAGTGTCGGCCCAAAGTACCGGTTCGTCCGCCGTATCCGGCTAATTGTACCGGTGCTGTGGGTTCGGAAATTGAGCTGTTATTTAGCTCAGCCGGGATAAAGTTAGACGCATTGTGTTTTGGGGCAATCATACCCTCCGAGAGCTCTGACGTAGTGATGGATCAGGGCTTATTATAAATATTAAAAAATTAAAATTTCAAATTCCGCTAAGGGGCTGCCAGCTGTCAAACTCAAGCGCGAGACAGAAGATGTCCCGCAGCGGCGGAGTGAAGAGCACAGGACAGTGACTCCATGTTTGTATTTTTAATAATTTTAGATGAATTTTGGCAGGGAAATAAAAATCGTTGTTTTTTTTTCTAAAACAAGCGTTCGTATTTATCATACCCTACATTTTTTATATATTTGGTATAAATAACTATTTTGATTTAGACACAATTTTCATTTTAAAAGACATGGAAAGTGTATGTTTGGGATTTTTTTCTATGGAGCGAAGTTTGTCCAATCGTGTATCGGTATACATCAGAGTCTAAACAGACACCCCAAGATTGCTATATATTTTTTTCAGGCGTTTAATTTTAGTTTATGCCGTAGCCTTCATAGAAAAACCATCCAGTACCTCAATTAAACTACATAAAAGCGACTAACCCATATATTCTTGTAAATACAACGAGAATTATGCATAAAAACTGCATAACGACATATTTTTATTGGCTGCGGTTTATTAGGCCGTAAATTATCATGAAGCGACCAGCCAAATGTGTTTGCTTGGATAATGGGAGGTTGCAGTGCAACTTTGGTTAGTTGTTTTGGCGATTGTATGTTGAATCATACAAAGTTCTAAATGTATCACTTTTTAGGGATGAAACGGCTAAGTTGGAGTCGGCAACTTCACCTTAACATTAATTAATTAATTAATTTATTCATAATATCATTTGCACCCTTACAGCTAATAACCATCGCGGTACAAATTTAATAATCAATTAACAACACAACATTTAAATCAGATACATAATTAACACATTCATGGACAGTAGAAATTACGAAATGACAGTGAAAATTCTCAACTACTGTCATAACCGTGGGGGATTCTAAGTATGTGCGTGTCAAGACCGACAAAAATGTACCTACAACCTTTATTTTGACAGTACACATACCTATTTTCTACACAGAATGACAGTGGGACCGCTCCACAAAGAAAACCGCCTACGAACGCCGCGGGAGATGCCGTTGTGTCTTTTTAAATGCATCAAAATACTACGTCATACGCCGTACTGTCATTTTCCGAATACTCAAAGTACGGCATATGCCGCCACTGTCCATGAACGTGTTAAGTCAACTAACAACACAACATAAAACACAACATATTTTGCTCTAACGAAAGGATAAACTAGATTTAGGGACAAACTTATCTTTGCGGTTTTTAATTTACAGTTTTCGGATTTTTTCCTAAACTTGTGCTATAAGATCTAGCTAGCCAAATTTCGTGATTCTAGGTCAACGGGAAGTACCCTATAGGTTTTGAGTTTCTCGCGTTTTCATACAAGGCCATATCTCCTTGTTGCGTAGACTTTGAAGTTTGATTTCTTCACGGCTGCATGAGGCTGCAGACCTGAGTATTTGGTATTAATGTCAACTTGATCCGTCCACGCGTTTCTGAGATATAGGTCTTGACAGACAGACGGACAACAAAGTGATGCTATGAGGGTTCCTTTTCCTCTTGAGGTTCGGAACCCTAATTATATTCACGTAGGTATTATAGATACCGGTAAATACCGGTCAAAGGCTAAGTTATCCGGAAATTAATTAGGCCAACACACCACTACCACTCACACACACCATAGATACATTTTATTTATAACATAAACTTCCCATATCCTTCCCGTATCCATTATTATCCTTGAGACTGTTTAAAACTAAATGTGCTCGGAAAGACGATCATCATCACCCGTATCAGTCCCCTGCTGGCCGCAGTCCCAAGGCGCGCGTGTCAATGAGCCTCCATGCGTGTCATAGTGCCCTGGTACTGGTAATGATACTTAAAGAGCCGGGGCTTCTGACCGAGTGGACACAGCAGGTGTTGGAGCATACTGGACCGTATTATCATTGATACTCCGGGCTGGCCATGGGCTCCTGGTACTGTCAGTCTTCATCATCATCATCAGCCCGTATCAGTAAACTGCTGGACGCAGGCCTCTCCCAACGCACAAAACTCCGTTTCATCATCATCATCATCCTTTTTGCATGCAGTCTCTGCCAGCCTTGCGTAAGACATCCCTCCATCTCCTCCCTAATCGTTGCCTCAGTGCTGAGGATGGTGACCCTCAACAGCAGGTGCCGTCTCGGCATGTATGAAATGGCGCCAGGAGACACGGTCTTGTGCTCTTCTCACAGCCTCTTCAAGGGGCACGCCGAGGATTCTGCCAACCACATCAGTCGAGCAAGCTGGTATCCGGCCACGTGGTCTAGACCCCTCAACTCTGCCGAGCAGTATAGTTCTCTCCAAGTTGGAAGCGTCCATTCTTATGACATGACCCATCCCTCCATCTAGCCCGGCCCTTATTCCAAAATAATATCGGGAATTTTCTTATTATAAAAACAGATACATACGTCGGTTCTCTTGAAAATGGCGGGAAACTATTTGATAACTTTCCTTGTAATGTCTACAGGGACTATTTTGTGTTTAATATCACGTTAAAAGTTATTGGATTATTTATGCAAGATCTGAAGTTTCAAGCTTTTATCAAGAGTTCCCGCTACAAGCTCGGGAGTGAACGTGACTGTCGAGCTGCTTCGTCCAGAGTGACGACGCTACGGCGTCTCCTCTGAATGAAGACATGAATACGCGGCTACCCAGGGTGAAGACGCCACTGCGACTCCCCTGGAGGAAGATAGAAGACTATTGAATTGAATATATTGAATTTTCTGTAACATGACATTGGCAAATGACGAATTGTCGAGTCCATTAATAAAATAAATAAATAAGATACATACGTCATTGTTTCTAAAACAGAAACCAAACAAAATCGGCCAAAAAGTCTCTTTCCAGTGCAGTCTATAAAGTTTAAGCTATCAATCAGATCGGACCTGAAATCGGTTGGCTCCAAAAATAACAATAGCCAATACAAATCAACGTCCACCCAGTCTCGGCCGTAATGGCCGAACAGATTTCGCTGGATTTACGTCTGATTTATCTACCGGTATATTCGGATTCATATCTTTTATTGCAAGGAACATTGTAGGATAAAGTTGCACGTTAACATTTTTACCCGACTACGTAAGGAGGGTTATGTTTTTCGAGTGTATGTTGTAACGTTGCGTTCAAACGAACGTTAATTTTAGATTTATAAGCTAGTTTAACAATAAAATATGTTACTAATTATCTATTTACTAGTATATTTACTTAAATATCTATTAATTATAACACAAACTGCACACATACAATACTAACAATTATAATTTCTAATATATATCCAACTACCTACATAGCTGTGTATCCGAATGCAGCATTGACTCGCGCCTAAATTGAGCAAGGTTCTCTTGAAAATGGCGGGAAACGACGGTTGCGAAATTATTTAATAATTTTCAGTATAATGTCTACAGAGGGTGTTTTGTGTTTAATATCACGTTAAATTAATCAGAAAATGTTCGCGAATGACAGTATGGTGAAGTTATTGAAGAATTCAAGCAGGATCTGAAGTTTGGCGCCATGGTCAAGATTCCCACTACGAGCTCGGGAGTGAACGTGACTGTCGAGCTGCTTCGTCCACAGTGATTGACGCTACGGCGTCTCCTGTGGATGAAGACATGAAGACGCTGCTACCCAGGGTGATGACGCTACGGCGACTCCCCTGGAGGAAGATAGAAGACTATTATACATTGAATTTTCTGTAACATGACATTGGCAAATGACGAACTGTCGAGTCCATTAATAAAATAAATAAATAAATTACTTAATTTCAACCTAATGTAAAACTATTACAATGTGATTGCTAGTGCTGTAATCCCCTCTAGGGTGAGTTGTCAATATAATTTTATTATACCTAGTTATTTAGTGTTTTCTCTTCCTTAGCTGTTAGACAAACTCAGTAGTTGCATATAGCTTCCGGGTATGGACTGTGCTGATGCAACTGCTGAGGCTGTGGAGACGTGCTAGTCGAGGGCTCAGAGCTGGATGATGATTTCAGGGATCCAGTTCCAGTTTTGCCACTGGAACACTCCAGATCCTGATCCAGCTCTGGGAATACTCGAGCTACATATCTACCGAGTTCCTGTCTTCTGAAGTCTATGGATTATCTGTGTTATTATTATTTTAAAAGATGTGCTGCTGAGAGTTTTGCAACTTTTTATCCTCAGCGTTGGGACCTTTTCCTAGCAAAGTGTATTCAAAAATATGTTGACGTGCAAAAATGTACACAACGTGCTTACTTGCAATAAAGAGATTTGACTTTGACTTTTAGATTATGTGAAAACTAAAGCTTTATTTTATTAGATTCGACAGTTCGTCATTTGCCAATGTCATGTTACAGACCGGTGTGAAGTTAGCGTCCAAAAGTAGCGGCGGATTTATAACCCGACCAAATTGAGAAGGCTTGCGCATACTTTCGCAATTGCCGACGATTTAGGTCCTATACGGGCTGGGTATGAAAGTAAAGAGGGGGAGGGGGGATAATAAGGGTGAAACAACGCAATTAAAAAGGAAATTCAAGAATAACAGCAGTTGTGAACTTGGCGGCAAAAATCAGCGGCCGAAAATCTTACTTTAGGGTTATTTCTAAACGCAGCATTCAAAGTTCACGAAACTTTTACCGAGCATAGAACTGTCCCCAATGCTGAGGTATTATGCAGTGAAAGTGACTTGAGCGGACGGATAAGACCCGAAATATTTTTTTCCAATTTATAGCAGAAGAAAATCGGCCGCCAAGTTTATTTCTAAACGCAGCATTCAAAGTTCACGAAACTTTTACCGAGCATAGAACTGTCCCCAATGCTGAGGTGTTATGCAGTGAAAGTGACTTGAGCGGACGGATAAGACCCGAAATATATTTTTACAATTTATAGCAGAAGAAAATCGGCCGCCAAGTTTATTTCTAAACGCAGTATACAAAGTTCACGAAACTTTTACCGAGCATAGAACTGTCCCCAATGCTGAGGTATTATGCAGTGAAAGTGACTTGAGCGGACGGATAAGACCCGAAATATTTTTTTCCAATTTATAGCAGAAGCAAATCGGCCGCCAAGTTTATTTCTAAACGCAATATACAAAGTTCACGAAACTTTTACCGAGCATAGAACTGTCCCCAATGCTGAGGTATTATGCAGTGAAAGTGACTTGAGCGGACGGATAAGACCCGAAATATTTTTTTCCAATTTATAGCAGAAGAAAATCGGCCGCCAAGTTTATTTCTAAACGCAATATACAAAGTTCACGAAACTTTTACCGAGCATAGAACTGTCCCCAATGCTGAAGTGTTATGCAGTGAAAGTGACTTGAGCGGACGGATAAGACCCGAAATATTTTTTTACATTTTATAGCAGAAGAAAATCGGCCGCCAAGTTTATTTCTAAACGCAATATACAAAGTTCACGAAACTTTTACCGAGCATAGAACTGTCCCCAATGCTGAGGTGTTATGCAGTGAAAGTGACTTGAGCGGACGGATAAGACCCGAAATATTTTTTTCCAATTTATAGCAGAAGAAAATCGGCCGCCAAGTTTATTTCTAAACGCAATATACAAAAATCACGAAACTTTTACCGAGCATAGAACTGTCCCCAATGCTGAGGTATTATGCAGTGAAAGTGACTTGAGCGGACGGATAAGACCCGAAATATTTTTTTCCAATTTATAGCAGAAGAAAATCGGCCGCCAAGTTTATTTCTAAACGCAATATACAAAGTTCACGAAACTTTTACCGAGCATAGAACTGTCCCCAATGCTGAGGTGTTATGCAGTGAAAGTGACTTGAGCGGACGGATAAGACCCGAAATATTTTTTTACAATTTATAGCAGAAGAAAATCGGCCGCCAAGTTTATTTCTAAACGCAATATACAAAGTTCACGAAACTTTTACCGAGCATAGAACTGTCCCCAATGCTGAGGTATAATGCAGTGAAAGTGACTTGAGCGGACGGATAAGGCCCGAAATATTTTTTTCCAATTTATAGCAAAAGAAAATCGGCCGCCAAGTTTATTTCTAAACGCAGCATTCAAAGTTCACGAAACTTTTACCGAGCATAGAACTGTCCCCAATGCTGAGGTATTATGCAGTGAAAGTGACTTGAGCGGATGGATAAGACCCGAAATATTTTTTTACAATTTATAGCAGAAGAAAATCGGCCGCCAAGTTTATTTCTAAACGCAGTATACAAAGTTCACGAAACTTTTACCGAGCATAGAACTGTCCCCAATGCTGAGGTGTTATGCAGTGAAAGTGACTTGAGCGGACGGATAAGACCCGAAATATTTTTTTACAATTTATAGCAGAAGAAAATCGGCCGCCAAGTTTATTTCTAAACGCAATATACAAAGTTCACGAAACTTTTACCGAGCATAGAACTGTCCCCAATGCTGAGGTGTTATGCAGTGAAAGTGACTTGAGCGGACGGATAAGACCCGAAATATTTTTTTCCAATTTATAGCAGAAGAAAATCGGCCGCCAAGTTTATTTCTAAACGCAGCATTCAAAGTTCACGAAACTTTTACCGAGCATAGAACTGTCCCCAATGCTGAGGTGTTATGCAGTCAAAGTGACTTGAGCGGACGGATAAGACCCGAAATATTTTTTTCCAATTTATAGCAGAAGAAAATCGGCCGCCAAGTTTATTTCTAAACGCAATATACAAAGTTCACGAAACTTTTACCGAGCATAGAACTGTCCCCAATGCTGAGGTGTTATGCAGTCAAAGTGACTTGAGCGGACGGATAAGACCCGAAATATTTTTTTCCAATTTATAGCAGAAGAAAATCGGCCGCCAAGTTTATTTCTAAACGCAATATACAAAGTTCACGAAACTTTTACCGAGCATAGAACTGTCCCCAATGCTGAGGTATTATGCAGTGAAAGTCAAGTCACTTTCACTGCATAACACCTCAGCATTGGGGACAGTTCTATGCTCGGTAAAAGTTTCGTGAACTTTGAATGCTGCGTTTAGAAATAAACTTGGCGGCCGATTTTCTTCTGCTATAAATTGGAAAAAAATATTTCGGGTCTTATCCGTCCGCTCAAGTCACTTTGACTGCATAACACCTCAGCATTGGGGACAGTTCTATGCTCGGTAAAAGTTTCGTGAACTTTGAATGCTGCGTTTAGAAATAAACTTGGCGGCCGATTTTCTTCTGCTATAAATTGGAAAAAAATATTTCGGGTCTTATCCGTCCGCTCAAGTCACTTTCACTGCATAACACCTCAGCATTGGGGACAGTTCTACGCTCGGTAAAAGTTTCGTGAACTTTGTATATTGCGTTTAGAAATAAACTTGGCGGCCGATTTTCTTCTGCTATAAATTGTAAAAAAATATTTCGGGTCTTATCCGTCCGCTCAAGTCACTTTCACTGCATAACACCTCAGCATTGGGGACAGTTCTATGCTCGGTAAAAGTTTCGTGAACTTTGTATACTGCGTTTAGAAATAAACTTGGCGGCCGATTTTCTTCTGCTATAAATTGTAAAAAAATATTTCGGGTCTTATCCATCCGCTCAAGTCACTTTCACTGCATAATACCTCAGCATTGGGGACAGTTCTATGCTCGGTAAAAGTTTCGTGAACTTTGAATGCTGCGTTTAGAAATAAACTTGGCGGCCGATTTTCTTTTGCTATAAATTGGAAAAAAATATTTCGGGCCTTATCCGTCCGCTCAAGTCACTTTCACTGCATTATACCTCAGCATTGGGGACAGTTCTATGCTCGGTAAAAGTTTCGTGAACTTTGTATATTGCGTTTAGAAATAAACTTGGCGGCCGATTTTCTTCTGCTATAAATTGTAAAAAAATATTTCGGGTCTTATCCGTCCGCTCAAGTCACTTTCACTGCATAACACCTCAGCATTGGGGACAGTTCTATGCTCGGTAAAAGTTTCGTGAACTTTGTATATTGCGTTTAGAAATAAACTTGGCGGCCGATTTTCTTCTGCTATAAATTGGAAAAAAATATTTCGGGTCTTATCCGTCCGCTCAAGTCACTTTCACTGCATAACACCTCAGCATTGGGGACAGTTCTATGCTCGGTAAAAGTTTCGTGAATTTTGTATATTGCGTTTAGAAATAAACTTGGCGGCCGATTTTCTTCTGCTATAAAATGTAAAAAAATATTTCGGGTCTTATCCGTCCGCTCAAGTCACTTTCACTGCATAACACTTCAGCATTGGGGACAGTTCTATGCTCGGTAAAAGTTTCGTGAACTTTGTATATTGCGTTTAGAAATAAACTTGGCGGCCGATTTTCTTCTGCTATAAATTGGAAAAAAATATTTCGGGTCTTATCCGTCCGCTCAAGTCACTTTCACTGCATAATACCTCAGCATTGGGGACAGTTCTATGCTCGGTAAAAGTTTCGTGAACTTTGTATATTGCGTTTAGAAATAAACTTGGCGGCCGATTTGCTTCTGCTATAAATTGGAAAAAAATATTTCGGGTCTTATCCGTCCGCTCAAGTCACTTTCACTGCATAATACCTCAGCATTGGGGACAGTTCTATGCTCGGTAAAAGTTTCGTGAACTTTGTATATTGCGTTTAGAAATAAACTTGGCGGCCGATTTTCTTCTGCTATAAATTGTAAAAAAATATTTCGGGTCTTATCCGTCCGCTCAAGTCACTTTCACTGCATAACACCTCAGCATTGGGGACAGTTCTATGCTCGGTAAAAGTTTCGTGAACTTTGTATATTGCGTTTAGAAATAAACTTGGCGGCCGATTTTCTTCTGCTATAAATTGTAAAAAAATATTTCGGGTCTTATCCGTCCGCTCAAGTCACTTTCACTGCATAATACCTCAGCATTAGGGACAGTTCTATGCTCGGTAAAAGTTTCGTGAACTTTGAATGCTGCGTTTAGAAATAAACTTGGCGGCCGATTTTCTTCTGCTATAAATTGGAAAAAAATATTTCGGGTCTTATCCGTCCGCTCAAGTCACTTTCACTGCATAACACGTCGGCATTGGGGACAGTTCTATGCTCGGTAAAAGTTTCGTGAACTTTGTATATTGCGTTTAGAAATAAACTTGGCGGCCGATTTTCTTCTGCTATAAATTGGAAAAAAAATATTTCGGGTCTTATCCGTCCGCTCAAGTCACTTTCACTGCATAACACCTCAGCATTGGGGACAGTTCTACGCTCGGTAAAAGTTTCGTGAACTTTGTATATTGCGTTTAGAAATAAACTTGGCGGCCGATTTTCTTCTGCTATAAATTGGAAAAAAATATTTCGGGTCTTATCCGTCCGCTCAAGTCACTTTCACTGCATAATACCTCAGCATTGGGGACAGTTCTATGCTCGGTAAAAGTTTCGTGAACTTTGAATGCTGCGTTTAGAAATAAACTTGGCGGCCGATTTTCTTCTGCTATAAATTGGAAAAAAATATTTCGGGTCTTATCCGTCCGCTCAAGTCACTTTCACTGCATAACACCTCAGCATTGGGGACAGTTCTATGCTCGGTAAAAGTTTCGTGAACTTTGAATGCTGCGTTTAGAAATAAACTTGGCGGCCGATTTTCTTCTGCTATAAATTGGAAAAAAATATTTCGGGTCTTATCCGTCCGCTCAAGTCACTTTCACTGCATAACACCTCAGCATTGGGGACAGTTCTATGCTCGGTAAAAGTTTCGTGAACTTTGTATATTGCGTTTAGAAATAAACTTGGCGGCCGATTTTCTTCTGCTATAAATTGTAAAAAAATATTTCGGGTCTTATCCGTCCGCTCAAGTCACTTTCACTGCATAATACCTCAGCATTGGGGACAGTTCTATGCTCGGTAAAAGTTTCGTGAACTTTGTATATTGCGTTTAGAAATAAACTTGGCGGCCGATTTTCTTCTGCTATAAATTGTAAAAAAATATTTCGGGTCTTATCCGTCCGCTCAAGTCACTTTCACTGCATAACACCTCAGCATTGGGGACAGTTCTATGCTCGGTAAAAGTTTCGTGAACTTTGTATATTGCGTTTAGAAATAAACTTGGCGGCCGATTTTCTTCTGCTATAAATTGTAAAAAAATATTTCGGGTCTTATCCGTCCGCTCAAGTCACTTTCACTGCATAACACCTCAGCATTGGGGACAGTTCTATGCTCGGTAAAAGTTTCGTGAACTTTGAATGCTGCGTTTAGAAATAAACTTGGCGGCCGATTTTCTTCTGCTATAAATTGTAAAAAAATATTTCGGGTCTTATCTGTCCGCTCAAGTCACTTTCACTGCATAACACCTCAGCATTGGGGACAGTTCTATGCTCGGTAAAAGTTCCGTGAACTTTGTATACTGCGTTTAGAAATAAACTTGGCGGCCGATTTTCTTCTGCTATAAATTGTAAAAAAATATTTCGGGTCTTATCCGTCCGCTCAAGTCACTTTCACTGCATAACACCTCAGCATTGGGGACAGTTCTATGCTCTGTAAAAGTTTCGTGAACTTTGAATGCTGCGTTTAGAAATAAACTTGGCGGCCGATTTTCTTCTGCTATAAATTGGAAAAAAATATTTCGGGTCTTATCCGTCCGCTCAAGTCACTTTCACTGCATAACACCTCAGCATTGGGGACAGTTCTATGCTCGGTAAAAGTTTCGTGATTTTTGTATATTGCGTTTAGAAATAAACTTGGCGGCCGATTTTCTTCTGCTATAAATTGGAAAAAAATATTTCGGGTCTTATCCGTCCGCTCAAGTCACTTTCACTGCATAACACGTCGGCATTGGGGACAGTTCTATGCTCGGTAAAAGTTTCGTGAACTTTGTATATTGCGTTTAGAAATAAACTTGGCGGCCGATTTTCTTCTGCTATAAATTGGAAAAAAATATTTCGGGTCTTATCCGTCCGCTCAAGTCACTTTCACTGCATAACACCTCAGCATTGGGGACAGTTCTATGCTCGGTAAAAGTTTCGTGAACTTTGTATATTGCGTTTAGAAATAAACTTGGCGGCCGATTTTCTTCTGCTATAAATTGGAAAAAAATATTTCGGGTCTTATCCGTCCGCTCAAGTCACTTTCACTGCATAACACCTCAGCATTGGGGACAGTTCTATGCTCGGTAAAAGTTTCGTGAACTTTGTATACTGCGTTTAGAAATAAACTTGGCGCCCGATTTTCTTCTGCTATAAATTGTAAAAAAATATTTCGGGTCTTATCCGTCCGCTCAAGTCACTTTCACTGCATAATACCTCAGCATTGGGGACAGTTCTATGCTCGGTAAAAGTTTCGTGAACTTTGAATGCTGCGTTTAGAAATAAACTTGGCGGCCGAATTTCTTTTGCTATAAATTGGAAAAAAATATTTCGGGCCTTATCCGTCCGCTCAAGTCACTTTCACTGCATTATACCTCAGCATTGGGGACAGTTCTATGCTCGGTAAAAGTTTCGTGAACTTTGTATATTGCGTTTAGAAATAAACTTGGCGGCCGATTTTCTTCTGCTATAAATTTTAAAAAAATATTTCGGGTCTTATCCGTCCGCTCAAGTCACTTTCACTGCATAACACCTCAGCATTGGGGACAGTTCTATGCTCGGTAAAAGTTTCGTGAACTTTGTATATTGCGTTTAGAAATAAACTTGGCGGCCGATTTTCTTCTGCTATAAATTGGAAAAAAATATTTCGGGTCTTATCCGTCCGCTCAAGTCACTTTCACTGCATAATACCTCAGCATTGGGGACAGTTCTATGCTCGGTAAAAGTTTCGTGATTTTTGTATATTGCGTTTAGAAATAAACTTGGCGGCCGATTTTCTTCTGCTATAAATTGGAAAAAAATATTTCGGGTCTTATCCGTCCGCTCAAGTCACTTTCACTGCATAACACGTCGGCATTGGGGACAGTTCTATGCTCGGTAAAAGTTTCGTGAACTTTGTATATTGCGTTTAGAAATAAACTTGGCGGCCGATTTTCTTCTGCTATAAATTGGAAAAAAATATTTCGGGTCTTATCCGTCCGCTCAAGTCACTTTCACTGCATAACACCTCAGCATTGGGGACAGTTCTATGCTCGGTAAAAGTTTCGTGAACTTTGTATATTGCGTTTAGAAATAAACTTGGCGGCCGATTTTCTTCTGCTATAAATTGGAAAAAAATATTTCGGGTCTTATCCGTCCGCTCAAGTCACTTTCACTGCATAACACCTCAGCATTGGGGACAGTTCTATGCTCGGTAAAAGTTTCGTGAACTTTGTATATTGCGTTTAGAAATAAACTTGGCGGCCGATTTTCTTCTGCTATAAATTGTAAAAAAATATTTCGGGTCTTATCCGTCCGCTCAAGTCACTTTCACTGCATAATACCTCAGCATTGGGGACAGTTCTATGCTCGGTAAAAGTTTCGTGAACTTTGTATATTGCGTTTAGAAATAAACTTGGCGGCCGATTTTCTTCTGCTATAAATTGGAAAAAAATATTTCGGGTCTTATCCGTCCGCTCAAGTCACTTTCACTGCATAATACCTCAGCATTGGGGACAGTTCTATGCTCGGTAAAAGTTTCGTGAACTTTGTATATTGCGTTTAGAAATAAACTTGGCGGCCGATTTTCTTCTGCTATAAATTGGAAAAAAATATTTCGGGTCTTATCCGTCCGCTCAAGTCACTTTCACTGCATAACACCTCAGCATTGGGGACAGTTCTATGCTCGGTAAAAGTTTCGTAAACTTTGTATACTGCGTTTAGAAATAAACTTGGCGGCCGATTTTCTTCTGCTATAAATTGTAAAAAAATATTTCGGGTCTTATCCGTCCGCTCAAGTCACTTTCACTGCATAACACCTCAGCATTGGGGACAGTTCTATGCTCGGTAAAAGTTTCGTGAACTTTGTATACTGCGTTTAGAAATAAACTTGGCGGCCGATTTTCTTCTGCTATAAATTGTAAAAAAATATTTCGGGTCTTATCCGTCCGCTCAAGTCACTTTCACTGCATAATACCTCAGCATTGGGGACAGTTCTATGCTCGGTAAAAGTTTCGTGAACTTTGAATGCTGCGTTTAGAAATAAACTTGGCGGCCGATTTTCTTTTGCTATAAATTGGAAAAAAATATTTCGGGCCTTATCCGTCCGCTCAAGTCACTTTCACTGCATTATACCTCAGCATTGGGGACAGTTCTATGCTCGGTAAAAGTTTCGTGAACTTTGTATATTGCGTTTAGAAATAAACTTGGCGGCCGATTTTCTTCTGCTATAAATTGGAAAAAAATATTTCGGGTCTTATCCGTCCGCTCAAGTCACTTTCACTGCATAATACCTCAGCATTGGGGACAGTTCTATGCTCGGTAAAAGTTTCGTGATTTTTGTATATTGCGTTTAGAAATAAACTTGGCGGCCGATTTTCTTCTGCTATAAATTGGAAAAAAATATTTCGGGTCTTATCCGTCCGCTCAAGTCACTTTCACTGCATAACACCTCAGCATTGGGGACAGTTCTATGCTCGGTAAAAGTTTCGTGAACTTTGTATATTGCGTTTAGAAATAAACTTGGCGGCCGATTTTCTTCTGCTATAAAATGTAAAAAAATATTTCGGGTCTTATCCGTCCGCTCAAGTCACTTTCACTGCATAACACTTCAGCATTGGGGACAGTTCTATGCTCGGTAAAAGTTTCGTGAACTTTGTATATTGCGTTTAGAAATAAACTTGGCGGCCGATTTTCTTCTGCTATAAATTGGAAAAAAATATTTCGGGTCTTATCCGTCCGCTCAAGTCACTTTCACTGCATAATACCTCAGCATTGGGGACAGTTCTATGCTCGGTAAAAGTTTCGTGAACTTTGTATATTGCGTTTAGAAATAAACTTGGCGGCCGATTTGCTTCTGCTATAAATTGGAAAAAAATATTTCGGGTCTTATCCGTCCGCTCAAGTCACTTTCACTGCATAATACCTCAGCATTGGGGACAGTTCTATGCTCGGTAAAAGTTTCGTGAACTTTGTATATTGCGTTTAGAAATAAACTTGGCGGCCGATTTTCTTCTGCTATAAATTGTAAAAAAATATTTCGGGTCTTATCCGTCCGCTCAAGTCACTTTCACTGCATAACACCTCAGCATTGGGGACAGTTCTATGCTCGGTAAAAGTTTCGTGAACTTTGAATGCTGCGTTTAGAAATAAACTTGGCGGCCGATTTTCTTCTGCTATAAATTGGAAAAAAATATTTCGGGTCTTATCCGTCCGCTCAAGTCACTTTCACTGCATAACACCTCAGCATTGGGGACAGTTCTATGCTCGGTAAAAGTTTCGTGAACTTTGTATATTGCGTTTAGAAATAAACTTGGCGGCCGATTTTCTTCTGCTATAAATTGTAAAAAAATATTTCGGGTCTTATCCGTCCGCTCAAGTCACTTTCACTGCATAATACCTCAGCATTGGGGACAGTTCTATGCTCGGTAAAAGTTTCGTGAACTTTGTATATTGCGTTTAGAAATAAACTTGGCGGCCGATTTTCTTCTGCTATAAATTGTAAAAAAATATTTCGGGTCTTATCCGTCCGCTCAAGTCACTTTCACTGCATAATACCTCAGCATTGGGGACAGTTCTATGCTCGGTAAAAGTTTCGTGAACTTTGAATGCTGCGTTTAGAAATAAACTTGGCGGCCGATTTTCTTCTGCTATAAATTGGAAAAAAATATTTCGGGTCTTATCCGTCCGCTCAAGTCACTTTCACTGCATAACACCTCAGCATTGGGGACAGTTCTATGCTCGGTAAAAGTTTCGTGAACTTTGTATATTGCGTTTAGAAATAAACTTGGCGGCCGATTTTCTTCTGCTATAAATTGTAAAAAAATATTTCGGGTCTTATCCGTCCGCTCAAGTCACTTTCACTGCATAACACCTCAGCATTGGGGACAGTTCTATGCTCGGTAAAAGTTTCGTGAACTTTGTATACTGCGTTTAGAAATAAACTTGGCGCCCGATTTTCTTCTGCTATAAATTGTAAAAAAATATTTCGGGTCTTATCCGTCCGCTCAAGTCACTTTCACTGCATAATACCTCAGCATTGGGGACAGTTCTATGCTCGGTAAAAGTTTCGTGAACTTTGAATGCTGCGTTTAGAAATAAACTTGGCGGCCGAATTTCTTTTGCTATAAATTGGAAAAAAATATTTCGGGCCTTATCCGTCCGCTCAAGTCACTTTCACTGCATTATACCTCAGCATTGGGGACAGTTCTATGCTCGGTAAAAGTTTCGTGAACTTTGTATATTGCGTTTAGAAATAAACTTGGCGGCCGATTTTCTTCTGCTATAAATTGTAAAAAAATATTTCGGGTCTTATCCGTCCGCTCAAGTCACTTTCACTGCATAATACCTCAGCATTGGGGACAGTTCTATGCTCGGTAAAAGTTTCGTGAACTTTGTATATTGCGTTTAGAAATAAACTTGGCGGCCGATTTTCTTCTGCTATAAATTGTAAAAAAATATTTCGGGTCTTATCCGTCCGCTCAAGTCACTTTCACTGCATAACACCTCAGCATTGGGGACAGTTCTATGCTCGGTAAAAGTTTCGTGAACTTTGTATATTGCGTTTAGAAATAAACTTGGCGGCCGATTTTCTTCTGCTATAAATTGTAAAAAAATATTTCGGGTCTTATCCGTCCGCTCAAGTCACTTTCACTGCATAACACCTCAGCATTGGGGACAGTTCTATGCTCGGTAAAAGTTTCGTGAACTTTGAATGCTGCGTTTAGAAATAAACTTGGCGGCCGATTTTCTTCTGCTATAAATTGTAAAAAAATATTTCGGGTCTTATCTGTCCGCTCAAGTCACTTTCACTGCATAACACCTCAGCATTGGGGACAGTTCTATGCTCGGTAAAAGTTCCGTGAACTTTGTATACTGCGTTTAGAAATAAACTTGGCGGCCGATTTTCTTCTGCTATAAATTGTAAAAAAATATTTCGGGTCTTATCCGTCCGCTCAAGTCACTTTCACTGCATAACACCTCAGCATTGGGGACAGTTCTATGCTCGGTAAAAGTTTCGTGAACTTTGAATGCTGCGTTTAGAAATAAACTTGGCGGCCGATTTTCTTCTGCTATAAATTGGAAAAAAATATTTCGGGTCTTATCCGTCCGCTCAAGTCACTTTCACTGCATAACACCTCAGCATTGGGGACAGTTCTATGCTCGGTAAAAGTTTCGTGAACTTTGTATATTGCGTTTAGAAATAAACTTGGCGGCCGATTTTCTTCTGCTATAAATTGTAAAAAAATATTTCGGGTCTTATCCGTCCGCTCAAGTCACTTTCACTGCATAATACCTCAGCATTGGGGACAGTTCTATGCTCGGTAAAAGTTTCGTGAACTTTGTATATTGCGTTTAGAAATAAACTTGGCGGCCGATTTTCTTCTGCTATAAATTGTAAAAAAATATTTCGGGTCTTATCCGTCCGCTCAAGTCACTTTCACTGCATAATACCTCAGCATTGGGGACAGTTCTATGCTCGGTAAAAGTTTCGTGAACTTTGAATGCTGCGTTTAGAAATAAACTTGGCGGCCGATTTTCTTCTGCTATAAATTGGAAAAAAATATTTCGGGTCTTATCCGTCCGCTCAAGTCACTTTCACTGCATAACACCTCAGCATTGGGGACAGTTCTATGCTCGGTAAAAGTTTCGTGAACTTTGTATATTGCGTTTAGAAATAAACTTGGCGGCCGATTTTCTTCTGCTATAAATTGTAAAAAAATATTTCGGGTCTTATCCGTCCGCTCAAGTCACTTTCACTGCATAACACCTCAGCATTGGGGACAGTTCTATGCTCGGTAAAAGTTTCGTGAACTTTGTATACTGTGTTTAGAAATAAACTTGGCGCCCGATTTTCTTCTGCTATAAATTGTAAAAAAATATTTCGGGTCTTATCCGTCCGCTCAAGTCACTTTCACTGCATAATACCTCAGCATTGGGGACAGTTCTATGCTCGGTAAAAGTTTCGTGAACTTTGAATGCTGCGTTTAGAAATAAACTTGGCGGCCGAATTTCTTTTGCTATAAATTGGAAAAAAATATTTCGGGCCTTATCCGTCCGCTCAAGTCACTTTCACTGCATTATACCTCAGCATTGGGGACAGTTCTATGCTCGGTAAAAGTTTCGTGAACTTTGTATATTGCGTTTAGAAATAAACTTGGCGGCCGATTTTCTTCTGCTATAAATTTTAAAAAAATATTTCGGGTCTTATCCGTCCGCTCAAGTCACTTTCACTGCATAACACCTCAGCATTGGGGACAGTTCTATGCTCGGTAAAAGTTTCGTGAACTTTGTATATTGCGTTTAGAAATAAACTTGGCGGCCGATTTTCTTCTGCTATAAATTGGAAAAAAATATTTCGGGTCTTATCCGTCCGCTCAAGTCACTTTCACTGCATAATACCTCAGCATTGGGGACAGTTCTATGCTCGGTAAAAGTTTCGTGAACTTTGTATATTGCGTTTAGAAATAAACTTGGCGGCCGATTTTCTTCTGCTATAAATTGGAAAAAAATATTTCGGGTCTTATCCGTCCGCTCAAGTCACTTTCACTGCATAACACGTCGGCATTGGGGACAGTTCTATGCTCGGTAAAAGTTTCGTGAACTTTGTATATTGCGTTTAGAAATAAACTTGGCGGCCGATTTTCTTCTGCTATAAATTGGAAAAAAATATTTCGGGTCTTATCCGTCCGCTCAAGTCACTTTCACTGCATAACACCTCAGCATTGGGGACAGTTCTATGCTCGGTAAAAGTTTCGTGAACTTTGTATATTGCGTTTAGAAATAAACTTGGCGGCCGATTTTCTTCTGCTATAAATTGGAAAAAAATATTTCGGGTCTTATCCGTCCGCTCAAGTCACTTTCACTGCATAACACCTCAGCATTGGGGACAGTTCTATGCTCGGTAAAAGTTTCGTGAACTTTGTATATTGCGTTTAGAAATAAACTTGGCGGCCGATTTTCTTCTGCTATAAATTGTAAAAAAATATTTCGGGTCTTATCCGTCCGCTCAAGTCACTTTCACTGCATAATACCTCAGCATTGGGGACAGTTCTATGCTCGGTAAAAGTTTCGTGAACTTTGTATATTGCGTTTAGAAATAAACTTGGCGGCCGATTTTCTTCTGCTATAAATTGGAAAAAAATATTTCGGGTCTTATCCGTCCGCTCAAGTCACTTTCACTGCATAATACCTCAGCATTGGGGACAGTTCTATGCTCGGTAAAAGTTTCGTGAACTTTGTATATTGCGTTTAGAAATAAACTTGGCGGCCGATTTTCTTCTGCTATAAATTGGAAAAAAATATTTCGGGTCTTATCCGTCCGCTCAAGTCACTTTCACTGCATAACACCTCAGCATTGGGGACAGTTCTATGCTCGGTAAAAGTTTCGTAAACTTTGTATATTGCGTTTAGAAATAAACTTGGCGGCCGATTTTCTTCTGCTATAAATTGTAAAAAAATATTTCGGGTCTTATCCGTCCGCTCAAGTCACTTTCACTGCATAACACCTCAGCATTGGGGACAGTTCTATGCTCGGTAAAAGTTTCGTGAACTTTGTATACTGCGTTTAGAAATAAACTTGGCGGCCGATTTTCTTCTGCTATAAATTGTAAAAAAATATTTCGGGTCTTATCCGTCCGCTCAAGTCACTTTCACTGCATAATACCTCAGCATTGGGGACAGTTCTATGCTCGGTAAAAGTTTCGTGAACTTTGAATGCTGCGTTTAGAAATAAACTTGGCGGCCGATTTTCTTTTGCTATAAATTGGAAAAAAATATTTCGGGCCTTATCCGTCCGCTCAAGTCACTTTCACTGCATTATACCTCAGCATTGGGGACAGTTCTATGCTCGGTAAAAGTTTCGTGAACTTTGTATATTGCGTTTAGAAATAAACTTGGCGGCCGATTTTCTTCTGCTATAAATTGTAAAAAAATATTTCGGGTCTTATCCGTCCGCTCAAGTCACTTTCACTGCATAACACCTCAGCATTGGGGACAGTTCTATGCTCGGTAAAAGTTTCGTGAACTTTGTATATTGCGTTTAGAAATAAACTTGGCGGCCGATTTTCTTCTGCTATAAATTGGAAAAAAATATTTCGGGTCTTATCCGTCCGCTCAAGTCACTTTCACTGCATAATACCTCAGCATTGGGGACAGTTCTATGCTCGGTAAAAGTTTCGTGATTTTTGTATATTGCGTTTAGAAATAAACTTGGCGGCCGATTTTCTTCTGCTATAAATTGGAAAAAAATATTTCGGGTCTTATCCGTCCGCTCAAGTCACTTTCACTGCATAACACCTCAGCATTGGGGACAGTTCTATGCTCGGTAAAAGTTTCGTGAACTTTGTATATTGCGTTTAGAAATAAACTTGGCGGCCGATTTTATTCTGCTATAAAATGTAAAAAAATATTTCGGGTCTTATCCGTCCGCTCAAGTCACTTTCACTGCATAACACTTCAGCATTGGGGACAGTTCTATGCTCGGTAAAAGTTTCGTGAACTTTGTATATTGCGTTTAGAAATAAACTTGGCGGCCGATTTTCTTCTGCTATAAATTGGAAAAAAATATTTCGGGTCTTATCCGTCCGCTCAAGTCACTTTCACTGCATAATACCTCAGCATTGGGGACAGTTCTATGCTCGGTAAAAGTTTCGTGAACTTTGTATATTGCGTTTAGAAATAAACTTGGCGGCCGATTTGCTTCTGCTATAAATTGGAAAAAAATATTTCGGGTCTTATCCGTCCGCTCAAGTCACTTTCACTGCATAATACCTCAGCATTGGGGACAGTTCTATGCTCGGTAAAAGTTTCGTGAACTTTGTATATTGCGTTTAGAAATAAACTTGGCGGCCGATTTTCTTCTGCTATAAATTGTAAAAAAATATTTCGGGTCTTATCCGTCCGCTCAAGTCACTTTCACTGCATAACACCTCAGCATTGGGGACAGTTCTATGCTCGGTAAAAGTTTCGTGAACTTTGTATATTGCGTTTAGAAATAAACTTGGCGGCCGATTTTCTTCTGCTATAAATTGTAAAAAAATATTTCGGGTCTTATCCGTCCGCTCAAGTCACTTTCACTGCATAATACCTCAGCATTGGGGACAGTTCTATGCTCGGTAAAAGTTTCGTGAACTTTGAATGCTGCGTTTAGAAATAAACTTGGCGGCCGATTTTCTTCTGCTATAAATTGGAAAAAAATATTTCGGGTCTTATCCGTCCGCTCAAGTCACTTTCACTGCATAATACCTCAGCATTGGGGACAGTTCTATGCTCGGTAAAAGTTTCGTGAACTTTGTATATTGCGTTTAGAAATAAACTTGGCGGCCAATTTTCTTCTGCTATAAATTGGGAAAAAATATTTCGGGTCTTATCCGTCCGCTCAAGTCACTTTCACTGCATAACACCTCAGCATTGGGGACAGTTCTATGCTCGGTAAAAGTTTCGTGAACTTTGTATATTGCGTTTAGAAATAAACTTGGCGGCCGATTTGCTTCTGCTATAAATTGGAAAAAAATATTTCGGGTCTTATCCGTCCGCTCAAGTCACTTTCACTGCATAATACCTCAGCATTGGGGACAGTTCTATGCTCGGTAAAAGTTTCGTGAGCTTTGTATATTGCGTTTAGAAATAAACTTGGCGGCCGATTTTCTTCTGCTATAAATTGTAAAAAAATATTTCGGGTCTTATCCGTCCGCTCAAGTCACTTTCACTGCATAACACCTCAGCATTGGGGACAGTTCTATGCTCGGTAAAAGTTTCGTGAACTTTGTATATTGCGTTTAGAAATAAACTTGGCGGCCGATTTTCTTCTGCTATAAATTGGAAAAAAATATTTCGGGTCTTATCCGTCCGCTCAAGTCACTTTCACTGCATAATACCTCAGCATTGGGGACAGTTCTATGCTCGGTAAAAGTTTCGTGAACTTTGTATATTGCGTTTAGAAATAAACTTGGCGGCCGATTTTCTTCTGCTATAAATTGGAAAAAAATATTTCGGGTCTTATCCGTCCGCTCAAGTCACTTTCACTGCATAACACCTCAGCATTGGGGACAGTTCTATGCTCGGTAAAAGTTTAGTGAACTTTGTATATTGCGTTTAGAAATAAACTTGGCGGCCGATTTGCTTCTGCTATAAATTGGAAAAAAATATTTCGGGTCTTATCCGTCCGCTCAAGTCACTTTCACTGCATAATACCTCAGCATTGGGGACAGTTTTATGCTCGGTAAAAGTTTCGTGAACTTTGAATGCTGCGTTTAGAAATAAACTTGGCGGCCGATTTTCTTCTGCTATAAATTGGAAAAAAATATTTCGGGTCTTATCCGTCCGCTCAAGTCACTTTCACTGCATAATACCTCAGCATTGGGGACAGTTCTATGCTCGGTGAAAGTTTCGTGAACTTTGTATAGTGCGTTTAGAAATAAACTTGGCGGCCGATTTTCTTCTGCTATAAATTGGAAAAAAATATTTCGGGTCTTATCCGTCCGCTCAAGTCACTTTCACTGCATAACACCTCAGCATTGGGGACAGTTCTATGCTCGGTAAAAGTTTCGTGAACTTTGTATATTGCGTTTAGAAATAAACTTGGCGGCCGATTTGCTTCTGCTATAAATTGGAAAAAAATATTTCGGGTCTTATCCGTCCGCTCAAGTCACTTTCACTGCATAATACCTCAGCATTGGGGACAGTTCTATGCTCGGTAAAAGTTTCGTGAACTTTGTATATTGCGTTTAGAAATAAACTTGGCGGCCGATTTTCTTCTGCTATAAATTGGAAAAAAATATTTCGGGTCTTATCCGTCCGCTCAAGTCACTTTCACTGCATAACACCTCAGCATTGGGGACAGTTCTATGCTCGGTAAAAGTTTCGTGAACTTTGTATATTGCGTTTAGAAATAAACTTGGCGGCCGATTTTCTTCTGCTATAAATTGTAAAAAAATATTTCGGGTCTTATCCGTCCGCTCAAGTCACTTTCACTGCATAATACCTCAGCATTGGGGACAGTTCTATGCTCGGTAAAAGTTTCGTGAACTTTGAATGCTGCGTTTAGAAATAAACTTGGCGGACGATTTTCTTCTGCTATAAATTGGAAAAAAATATTTCGGGTCTTATCCGTCCGCTCAAGTCACTTTCACTGCATAACACGTCAGCATTGGGGACAGTTCTATGCTCGGTAAAAGTTTCGTGAACTTTGTATACTGCGTTTAGAAATAAACTTGGCGGCCGATTTTCTTCTGCTATAAATTGGAAAAAAATATTTCGGGTCTTATCCGTCCGCTCAAGTCACTTTCACTGCATAACACCTCAGCATTGGGGACAGTTCTATGCTCGGTAAAAGTTTCGTGAACTTTGTATATTGCGTTTAGAAATAAACTTGGCGGCCGATTTTCTTCTGCTATAAATTGGAAAAAAATATTTCGGGTCTTATCCGTCCGCTCAAGTCACTTTCACTGCATAATACCTCAGCATTGGGGACAGTTCTATGCTCGGTAAAAGTTTCGTGAACTTTGAATGCTGCGTTTAGAAATAAACTTGGCGGCCGATTTTCTTCTGCTATAAATTGTAAAAAAATATTTCGGGTCTTATCCGTCCGCTCAAGTCACTTTCACTGCATAACACCTCAGCATTGGGGACAGTTCTATGCTCGGTAAAAGTTTCGTGAACTTTGTATACTGCGTTTAGAAATAAACTTGGCGGCCGATTTTCTTCTGCTATAAATTGTAAAAAAATATTTCGGGTCTTATCCGTCCGCTCAAGTCACTTTCACTGCATAACACCTCAGCATTGGGGACAGTTCTATGCTCGGTAAAAGTTTCGTGAACTTTGTATACTGCGTTTAGAAATAAACTTGGCGGCCGATTTTCTTCTGCTATAAATTGTAAAAAAATATTTCGGGTCTTATCCGTCCGCTCAAGTCACTTTCACTGCATAACACCTCAGCATTGGGGACAGTTCTATGCTCGGTAAAAGTTTCGTGAACTTTGAATGCTGCGTTTAGAAATAAACTTGGCGGCCGATTTTCTTCTGCTATAAATTGTAAAAAAATATTTCGGGTCTTATCCGTCCGCTCAAGTCACTTTCACTGCATAATACCTCAGCATTGGGGACAGTTCTATGCTCGGTAAAAGTTTCGTGAACTTTGTATATTGCGTTTAGAAATAAACTTGGCGGCCGATTTTCTTCTGCTATAAATTGTAAAAAAATATTTCGGGTCTTATCCGTCCGCTCAAGTCACTTTCACTGCATAACACCTCAGCATTGGGGACAGTTCTATGCTCGGTAAAAGTTTCGTGAACTTTGTATATTGCGTTTAGAAATAAACTTGGCGGCCGATTTTCTTCTGCTATAAATTGTAAAAAAATATTTCGGGTCTTATCCGTCCGCTCAAGTCACTTTCACTGCATAACACCTCAGCATTGGGGACAGTTCTATGCTCGGTAAAAGTTTCGTGAACTTTGAATGCTGCGTTTAGAAATAAACTTGGCGGCCGATTTTCTTCTGCTATAAATTGTAAAAAAATATTTCGGGTCTTATCTGTCCGCTCAAGTCACTTTCACTGCATAACACCTCAGCATTGGGGACAGTTCTATGCTCGGTAAAAGTTTCGTGAACTTTGTATACTGCGTTTAGAAATAAACTTGGCGGCCGATTTTCTTCTGCTATAAATTGTAAAAAAATATTTCGGGTCTTATCCGTCCGCTCAAGTCACTTTCACTGCATAACACCTCAGCATTGGGGACAGTTCTATGCTCGGTAAAAGTTTCGTGAACTTTGAATGCTGCGTTTAGAAATAAACTTGGCGGCCGATTTTCTTCTGCTATAAATTGGAAAAAAATATTTCGGGTCTTATCCGTCCGCTCAAGTCACTTTCACTGCATAACACCTCAGCATTGGGGACAGTTCTATGCTCGGTAAAAGTTTCGTGAACTTTGAATGCTGCGTTTAGAAATAAACTCGGCGGGCGATTTTCTTGTGCTATAAATTGGAAAAAAATATTTCGGGTCTTATCCGTCCGCTCAAGTCACTTTCACTGCATAACACCTCAGCATTGGGGACAGTTCTATGCTCGGTAAAAGTTTAGTGAACTTTGTATACTGCGTTTAGAAATAAACTTGGCGGCCGATTTTCTTATGCTATAAATTGGAAAAAAATATTTCGGGTCTTATCCGTCCGCTCAAGTCACTTTCACTGCATAACACCTCAGCATTGGGGACAGTTCTATGCTCGGTAAAAGTTTCGTGAACTTTGAATGCTGCGTTTAGAAATAAACTTGGCGGCCGATTTTCTTCTGCTATAAATTGGAAAAAAATATTTCGGGTCTTATCCGTCCGCTCAAGTCACTTTCACTGCATAATACCTCAGCATTGGGGACAGTTCTATGCTCGGTAAAAGTTTCGTGAACTTTGTATACTGCGTTTAGAAATAAACTTGGCGGCCGATTTTCTTCTGCTATAAATTGTAAAAATATATTTCGGGTCTTATCCGTCCGCTCAAGTCACTTTCACTGCATAACACCTCAGCATTGGGGACAGTTCTATGCTCGGTAAAAGTTTCGTGAACTTTGAATGCTGCGTTTAGAAATAAACTTGGCGGCCGATTTTCTTCTGCTATAAATTGGAAAAAAATATTTCGGGTCTTATCCGTCCGCTCAAGTCACTTTCACTGCATAACACCTCAGCATTGGGGACAGTTCTATGCTCGGTAAAAGTTTCGTGGACTTTGTATGCAGCGTTTAGAAATAGCCCTAAAGTAAGGTTTTCGGCCGCTGATTTTTGCCGCCAAGTTCACAACTGCTGTTATTCTTGAATTTCCTTTTCAATTGCGTTGTTTCACCCTTATTATCCCCCCTCCCCCTCTTTACTTTCATACCCAGCCCGTATAGGACCTATATCGTCGGCAATTGCGATAGTATGCGCAAGCCTTTTCAATTTGGTCGGGTTATAATCCGCCGCTACTTTTGGCCGCTAACTTCACACCGGTATGTTACAGAATATTCAAAATATCATATCGTCTTCTGTTCATCCAGAGGAGTCGCCGTAGCGTCGTCACTCTGGACGAAGCAACTCGACAGGTACGCTCACTCCGGAGCTTGTAGCGGGACTATTGACTCCAGCTCGAAACTGGCAGATCTTGTATAAAATTATTGAAAAACTGCAACATTGGCGAACATATTTTGATTAATATAACACAGAAAATGATCAAATAAATGTAAATTCAAAAATATGTTGACGTGCAAAAATGTACACAACGTGCTTACTTGCAATAAAGAGATTTGACTTTGTAATAAAACATTGAGTCAAGGTTTCTTTTTGGACAAAGCATACGAACGTTAACAGAGGCTGCATCCTTGTTGTGCCATTGATCCTAAAATTAGGTCCGATTCATCTCGATCGCTGGCTGTAGAAGCATTTCCCGAGGCAGCGATTTGTACGATCAGCCTAATTGGCTAAACGCCAGACTTAGATCTATGTGAAGTGAACTGCTGCAATAGTTCTTTGTTTAGATAAATAGTATTGTTTTCGCAAATCTAAAAACCTTACTTAAATTAACTTTCCTTAAACCGTATTTTGTTACTTCACACTTCATTAAAAAACGATAAATTAGAATGTGATAGTGACTTAAACAGTGGATTAATTTTTAATTCGCTTTGATGACTAACAGCGAAAGTTACTTGGCGTAATAGAAAGGAAAATACATTGCCACATTTCAATGGAGCTTTGCCCCACCTACAAAACCATTTAAGCTGTACCTATCATTTTGTTGGGTACTTATTACAGGTTTCATATTGCATAATCATAATCAGTATCATTTTCTACTACTCTCGCAACTCCTATAGAAGAATAACAAAAACAATGAATAAATCGCTTCGATTTCTTACTATTTTCTAAATTCCTAATAAAGCTGTTTTTTTCGAATCGCAACTTGTAGAAAACTTTATTTTAAACCAATAATTTTAATAAAAAAACTGACATATTTTTACATTTATTCGTTATCTTGTACAACTTGCGGTTGGTGGTGGGGCAGAATCTGGCATGGTCATTTAGGAGGACTTTAGTAATTGACAGTTTTTAATTTATTTACTCAACAATAATTTTTTTTTTTTAATTAGTTCTAAGCTTCGCTAAATTGTATAACAATTTGTTGGCGAACATTTGCACTCACTTAACTACTATGTATACATATGTCGCAGTCAGACGGGCCCGGCTAGACACTTCGTAAAGCGCCGAACCACACCATCTAACTACGACATTATACACTTTGAAAAACAGAATTTTTGTTTTCTTGTTGAGATAATGTTACTAATATATGATTGTCTAGTGGTATTATAACACGTTAACTTAATCAAAAAGTGTTTGCTAATATCAATAAGTGTTATAATGTATCATGAAACTCCGTGTTAGGCATGGTCTCCTGGTACTTTGATTGCAACTTCATAATCATCATCAACCCGTATCAGTCCCCTGCTGGCCGCAGTCCCAAGGCTCGCGTGTCAATGAGACTCCATGCGTGTCATAGTGTCCTGGTACTGGTAATGCTACTTACAGAGCCGGGGCTTCTGACCGAGTGGACACAGCAGGTGTTGGAGCATACTGGACCGTATTATCATGACACTCCTGGTTAGCTATGGGCTCCTGGTACTGTAAGTGCAACTTCATCATCACCATCAATCAGACCGTGTCAGTCCATTGCTGAACGCAGGCCTCTTCCAAAGCGCACCACTCAACTCGATAATCGGCCTTTTGCTTCCAGTCTCTGCCCACACCTTGCGCAGAACATCCCTCTATCTGGTTCCCATACTTGGTTTACGCCTTCGTGGCCTTCATTCGAGAACTCGTCTCCCCCATCGGTTATCGGTTCTACGACAGATGTGGCCACCACACTGACACTTCAGCTTGCTGATTCTATGAGCAATGTCAAATGGGCTCCTGGTACTGGCAGTGCAACTTCATCATCATCATCAGCCCGTATCAGTACACTGCAGGACCCTCCAAAAAGTCTGGGCTTTTAATGTGACGTCACTTCTAATTCCATACAAACTATATCCGAAATATCTTCCCTCTGATAACTTTACCCCTAAAATTAACCCTGACAATATCCGTTTCCAACGGCCAGTAGTTTCGCTAATTAGACGTTAAACGGGCAGTTAAAACAGAGTTTAAACCGTTACTGTTAGCCTAATAAGCCCGTACCAACTGTTTAGTTTGCCGGGAAATTAAGAGTTTGCGGTAGTCTGAGTGGTATTACAGTTTGATGCGAGATGCATTTTGAGAGCTCGGTGGCGCAGTGGTTGGGTTACTGGACTTACTGGGTGGAGGTTCCAGGTTCGATTGTAAAAAAAAAACAGAAATTAATTTAAGAAGCAAAATAAAAACCCGGTTTTCTTGAAAATTACGGCGAAATTATTTTGATAATTTTTATTTAAATGTAATATCACGTTAAATTAATCAGAAAATGTTCGCGAATGACAGTATGGTGAATTGATTGGATAATTTGAGCAAGATTTGAAGTTTCAAGCTTTTATCAAGACCTCTCCGATCTCGGGAGTGAGCGTGACTGTCGAGCTGCTTCGTCCAGAGTGACGACGCTACGGAGACTGCGAGGGAGGAAGAGAGATGGCTATGATATCGTGAATATTCTGTAACATGACATTGGCAAATGACGAACTATCGCGTCCATTAATAAACTAAATAAATACGCTACTGCTTATGCCTTATATGCCACAAACTACGTGCTACCACGTACTAACATTATCAGCGAGTTAGTTAATCAACTTAGGCCCATACTGTCGCACTATCGCGTACGTACTTATACGTATGTACTACGTGAGTACGTAGTTTCGTTCAAGCTAATATTGTTTTCTAAGAAGGTATTAATGGGTTTCTGTTTTGATTCAGAAGTTTGTTCACTATTTTTAGGGTATGTAACTCAAGAGGAAAAAAGGAACCCTTATAGGATCACTTTGCTGTCCGTCTGTCTGTCAAGACCTATATCTCAGAAACGCGTGGACGGATCTAGTTAAAATTAATACTAAATACTCAGGTCTGAAATCTCATGCAGTCGTGAAAAAATCTAGCTTCTATGTCAACGCAATCAAAAGATATAGCAGTTTAAATCGCATATTTGTATGAAAACGCTCGAGAATCAAAACCTATGGGGTACTTCCCGTTGACCTAGAATCATGAAAGGCAAGAAGCTAGGTCTTACAGCATAAGTAAAGAAAAAAATCCGAAAACTGTACATTTGAAATTACATCCATCCAAATATTTTTTTTGTTATTACAAACTTACATTTACAAAATAGATGATTACAGGCGTATTACAGGATAGATGACTATTTAAACGATGAACATGCATGGTGTGTGTCGCCGGTTCCACGTGAGGGATAAAGTCTAGATTACTAATAATAGTAATAGTTGTGTAATACCTAGTTATTAAGTAATTGTGTATATTATTTTAAAAGATGTGCTGCTGAGAGTTTTTTGCCACTTTTTCTCCTCAGCGTTGGCACCTTTTCCTTGCAAAGTGGTGTAAATGTAAATTCAAAAATATGTTGACGTGCAAAAATGTACACAACGTGCTTACTTGCAATAAATAAATTTGACTTTGACTTTGGGCGTCTGCCGTGTCCTGAGGACTGCTACCGGGACCGACTGCTTGACGACACGAGGCACGGAGGGGCTCAGATGAAAGTGTCACCAGCGGTCACCCATCCAGATACTGACCTCGCCCAGCATTGCTTAACTTGTACGATCGTTGCGAGCCCTCTACAGACTGGGTTAGGTCTAGTCGAGGAATATTCGGTTCCCGACTGTAATCTCGGAGCTAATAAACCGATATCTACGTTTTCACCTTGTTACATTACGGCTACGTGATGTCACAGTGTAATTACAAGCAGTTACTCAACTACGAACAATTCATGAATTTGTGTTTCAACGAAACACCGATCAAGTTCCCAAGTTTAGTATCGGAATTTTATACTTAAATTGCGGTCAGTGGCAAACGTGATTTAAAATTATTCCAACATTGTATAGTATTCATCCTAATAAACATTTTGTAAATAGCTTTTTTTTAATAAAATTGATTAAATTGGAAGATATTATTTTTTCAAGATTGGCGGCGCTAGTTGGCTCATGGAAGGCCCTTAACAGAAATTATTAATGGAAGTTGAAGATTGAGTATGTGTCAACATCGAATCAACTCATGGTATACGAGATTTAGCTGCAAAGTTTTTTACTAGTGCTGAAGTCCTGTCAAAGTGAGATTATTGCCGACAGCTAGCACGAAAAAGCCTTTCGCAGCACTTAAGCGTCTAAAAAGGGCTTTATTGTAGCTAACCTTCCAGAGTTGTAGCTAACCTTCCACAGGGAATCCTAGTGTGGGGGCTAGTGTACCTCAATAGCACAACTTGCTAAACAGGATAACCTAACTTATATATTTATAAGCCTAAGCCAATGTAATTATGTGCTTTTTATACCATGTAACATCTGTTCCATCAATAATAATAATTGTTATATCTGTGTATTAATTAAACACTTACTATAACTTTTACTTTTTATTGTTTCCATAAAAACCCGACACCAATATAATGACACATCGCAATGACAAGGTTTGCCAATAATATATTTATAAATTATACCTATTACATAGTTACTACACTCTTCGCCGCTTTAAAAAAAAAAATATATATATATATATTATATTTTTGTATTAATTTTATCTAGCCCTAGCTTATTTACTAGTGTTATTTACATTGCAAATCCCTTTACTTTTACAACACATAACTGATTAATGAATTTTACCAGCTTTTAGTTTTAACTAACTAACTAACCACATTATTTATGCTATAAGTCTTTCCCTTTTCATTTTAGCACTTATGTATTTTATTTAGCAATACCAACATCATAAAATTTTAATTTAACATTTAAGACTTTATATTTCCTAATATCATGCATTTGCCAAATACATACCTATCAGAAATTACACATAACACAAGTTTTACTTTTACATTTATGAAAATATGATAAAATATCACATAAACATAATTAAGTAATTATATATACACTTTTTTTTACAGTTTCTCAAATTTTTTAATTTTAAACAATTCTGATCAAGTATCATTATACGATAATCACTCTCATTAAATAACTCAGATATTCTTGTACAGTAAGACACAATCTTAGCTAATTTATTCATTCCATAAACACAAACTTTCATTTTATTACTACTAATTTTAATAGTTACATTTTTTCTGCGGTTTGATTTTAGTTTATTTTGTTTTAATTTGTTTTTAGTATGTTTTTGTAAATCAATCTTTTCATTATTACCACTTAAACAGACTGATCCATCTAGTTTTGTAATAGACACATAGTCACCCCGTTGAACATTCTTATCGATATTTCTTATTTTATTTTCTTGCAATTTGTAACTTTTTTCTATCTTTCCCTCTTTCAAAACTATTTTATTATATTTTACTAATTTTGTAATTTGACTTGACTTAGCTGAATTTATTTTACAATTTGATATTTTAGATTTTACTGAATTACATTCAATTTCTCCTGAATCATCTAAATTTTCATTATTTGATTTTACTGCTTGACTAATTTTACTATTTTCACAAATACTTTGCATAAATTTGGGTGGCCACAGTTTCAAAAAGGACATCCAGTATTTTCCCATAACTTTAGGTAAACCATCTTTCACTACATACAGGCGTTGATTTTGTACAATAACTGATCCATATTTAAGGCATAATCCATCAATTACACCCAATGGTGTTGATGTAGTTTGATCAAAATTTTTGAATAAAACATTTACTTTAGATAATGGTATATCTGGAAAGTATTTATTTTTATCAGATAAGTTAATTGTACTCACATCAGCTCCCGTGTCTACCTCAAATTCCAAACACTTCTCATTAACCATTATTTGTATTTTAGGTGAGGGTATATTATTTTGTTCTTTAATGTAAAACATATCATAAGTCTCTAAATAAGTATTGTCTTTCATTTTAATACACTGAGGTTTTTGTTCAATATTTTCTTCAACATTGTCATCTATTTTCATGGTTCTCATTGCTACTTGCTTTAATTTGTTATTACATACTCTAAATACATGGCCTTGTACACCACATTCGCTGCAAAACTTTTGCCGTAGTGTACACTGAGATTTCACGTGACCAACTTTCCCACAGCAAAAACAGGATGCAGAAGTAAAATTGTCACCATGATGTTGCTGTGACTCCGGGCAATCTGGCTTGCTGGTGTTTCCTCTAAATCTACTATGTTGTACTTTAAACATCTGAGATTCTTCAGTTTTCTTCTCCGAATTAAATGCCATATTATATGCAGTCTCCACAGTTTTACCAGTGTTTAATAATGTAGTTAATGTTTCGTTTGCCTGTTTAAGAAGTTCAAATCTTACCATATCACAGTGTGTTCCATTCAACAAGCGTTCTTTTATTTCTTCATCTAAGTTTGAAAATTTGCAATATTTTGAAAACTTTTTTAACTCAAGCACATATTGTTCAATGTTTTCATTCTGTTTTTGTTTTCTGTTCCTAAACTCAGCTTGATGTAAAGCATGGTTTGTTTCTGGGTGAAAATGCTTGTAAAGTTTGTCACAAATGTTTTTATAAGATTCATTTTTAGGTGTTACTGGTGTACACAATGTTGTCAGAACGTCATACACGTTCGTATTTAATTTTGTAATCAATAATGGAACTTTCTTATCTTCCGGGACATCATTCAGTACTACATAACATTTAAACTGTTGTTTGTAGGCTTCCCAGTTACCGCCATTAAAATTCTCCAAATTTGTAGCAAAATTCATTATTTTTCTTGGTTTTTGAGACTCAACATACGCCCGCAATCGTTTTCGCAAGTCTTCGACTGTATCGGTTTCCGAACTTTGTAAGTACAAGTCGGTCGTAATTTTAAGTAATTCAGGTTTTTTTAATGTTTGTATCCACGATGTTTTTCCTTCTACTAACCTTTTCTCTATTTCTTTCTCAATATTCAGTTTATCCATTTAATATTTGTAGATGTTTTCACACTATCCATAATTTGAGGTTATAATTTTCACAATAAAAACGTAGCCTTATTTTTTCGGGCTAAACCGTTCACAACACAAATCTTTACAAAATCGTGGGCTAATCAACTACCTCGTCGCCAATTGTTATATCTGTGTATTAATTAAACACTTACTATAACTTTTACTTTTTATTGTTTCCATAAAAACCCGACACCAATATAATGACACATCGCAATGACAAGGTTTGCCAATAATATATTTATAAATTATACCTATTACATAGTTACTACAATAATAAATATTATTACATGATTTGCCGTGTTCCTCTAGTCTGTGTCGCGTTCCCGCCACCACGTATACTATTGTTTTGTGGCCCGTACGTTTGTGATTTGGCCGTAACCTCATTTAGATTAGGAAAGGACTCCGTACTAAGTAGGCTACGAGAGGTCTGGCCTCAGTAAATTACGTTATGAGGTGCCTTTGTGGCATATGTAGGGTCTAAACAGAGTAATGCCAAGTGACATTGGCTTTCTGTGCACATTTGGTACTGTGGCGTGCGTATATTGGAACGCTCGCCTCTATGTCAACTTGGTAACCATGGGGATTATTATTGTTATTGTCAAGAGAATGACACAATGTTTATTTTATTCAATACTAGCTGTACCCCGCAACTTCGTTTGCGTAGAAAAAGTTCTATGCTCACATCACATACCGCCGGCTTGTTTGCAGATGATCAACTAATCAGGAGTATGTCGATGTATGGACATAATAGTTTGATAATGGCAAAGATAAGTTGGTCTCTAAATCTAGTTGTATCTTTTCGTTAGAGCAAAGTTACGGGGTTAAGTTGCGTTACACGGAAGCCTCGGGGCGCGAGGCAGACTCGCACTTGGACGGTTTTATCCTCTCAGGTTTGGAACCCTAAAAACTTCTATCTCCCTCTCTTTCATATTCCAACTCAAATTACAATCGACCACACAACAAATAAAATTAGATATAAAAATAAGTGTTTTATCCCATCCCTTCCATATTTATATTTGTTCATATACATTTCATAAAGAGCGAAAAATGGCGACCCTTCGAGCATTGTTATGGCTTGTAAACATTACTGTTGTCATAAAAATGCCTACATGTCTAGAAAAACAGATTATACTACCAGAATAAAGCATTTATAAGGCTAAAGTAATTCGAGGAGAGACCTATTTACTCAGGTTTCGGGTAAATAGTGAAGTAGAAATTATATCAGTAGCAAGCCATCATCATCAGCCCGTATCAGTCCCAAGGCGCGCGTGTCAATGAGACTCCAGGCGTGTCATAGTGCCCTGGTACTGGTAATGCTACTTACAGAGCCGGGGCTTCTGACCGAGTGGACACAGCAGGTGTTGGAGCATGCTGGACCATATTATCATGACACTCTGGGCTAGCCATGGGCTCCTGGTACTGTCAGTGCAACTTCATCATAATCAGCCCGTATCAGGCCACTGCTGGACGCAGGCCTTTTCCAAAGCACGCCACTCAACTCGATCATCGGCCTTTTGCTTCCAGTCTCTGCCCACACCTTGCGCAGAACATCCCTCTATCTGCTTCCCATACTTGGTTTACGCGTTCGTGGCCTTCATTCGAGAACTCGTCTCCCCCATCGGTTATCGGTTCTACGACAGATGTGACCAGCACACTGACACTTCAGCTTGCTGATTCTATGAGCAATGTCAACCACTTTTGTCTTCTGGCGGATATACTCGTTTCTTATTCTCCAGGCATGTCATAGTGTCCTGGTACTGGTAATGCTACTTACAGAGCCGGGGCTTCTGACCGAGTGGACACAGCAGGGGTTGGAGCATACTGGACCGTATTATCATGACACTCCTTAGGTATGGTATCCTGGTACGTTTAGTTCAATTTCATCATCATTCAAATTTTCTGATTATTTTAACGTGACATGAATCACAAAGAAACCAATAAAATTATCAAATAATTAACTAAATGTCACGTCCCGCCATTCTCATCAGTCCAACAGAAATAGACAATCAAAACGATGCACGTAATAGGCGTACCATTTGGATCTCATTACAGATTCTATTAGGTTTACAACGAACGTCGGCTAAACCAACAACATTTGCCGTCAAATCTACCCTATCCTCAAACAATTCCTTACCCATTCCGTTTTAACCGAACGCAAAACCAATATTGCAGCACCACCAACTTCATTTACCGTTAAATCGATCGTCTTTTTGAACATTTACAATGGTTTTGTTTGTGATTTAACGGCAAATGTAACTTTGTAGTTGGGTGTAGAACAAATGGGGTGTCTAGACCGGTCGACATTTTCGATTGCAGGTGTTATGCATTTAATATGATCAGTACAATTATAGTGGTACTGCATTGGTGATTAGGTGTGAGAATTGAATGGGATTTACCGAGTGCTACTGACGTATTCTTTTTGATTGAAGGCCTATTAATGAGGTAAAGGGATTTTGCAAAGGACAGTAGAAAATTGCAGAACAATTTTGTCAGTATTTTGTTTTATTGAAATATAGGAAAAACCCTTATTTATTTATTTTATTAATGGACTCGACAGTTCGTCATTTGCCAACGTAATGTTACAGAAAATTCAATGTATAATAGTTTTCTATCTTCCTCCTGGGTAGCCGCGTCTTCATGTCTTCATCCAGAGGAGACGCCGTAGCGTCAATCACTGTGGACGAAGCAGCTCGACAGTCACGTTCACTCCCGAGCTCGTAGTGGGAATCTTGACCATGGCGCCAAACTTCCTCCTGCTTGAATTCACCAATAACTTCACCATACTGTCATTCGCGAACATTTTCTGATTAATTTAACGTGATATTAAACACAAAACACCCACTGTAGACATTAAACTGAAAATTATTAAATAATTTCGCAACCGTCGTTTCCCGCCATTTTCAAAAGCCGGAAACCCCCTTACAATCTACTAGTTAAATAGGCATAAAGGTTTTCAAGGGAGCTTGGTGGCTCAGTAGCCAATGGACTTGCAATATGGAGGTCCCAGGACCGATTCCAAGCCTGGGCAGCCTTGTACCAAGGAGTTATCCTCGGTTTTATCGACGGAAAAACTTACGTACATTTACGGAGTGCTCTCAAAACGGTGAAGGAAAACATCGTGATGAAACCTGCATGCCGTAGAAGAAGAAAAATCTAAGGCATGTGAAATAAATCCGTCAACCCGCACTGGGCCCGCGTGGTGGATTATGGCCCGAGCTCCCTCGATGTAAGGGAAGGTCTGTGCCCGAGCAGTGGGGACATATAAATATACTGATGATACACTATGTAAATTGACAGTGCCACATTTCAATGGAGCTTTGCCCCACCTACAAATCTACGAGACCATTGAAGCTGTTATCTTGTACAGTCGAAGACAGAGATAAGTATACAGGGGGCCTCAATAAGGTTGAGATTTTCTCAAAAACTACTGGACCGAACTTAATAATTCTTTTACAGTTACATAGTTTAAACTTTTATCTATCAAACAGTGAAAGAATTTTTGCAATTGGTCAAGTAGTTTTTGAGAAAATCTCAACCTTAAAAACTCTCCTGTACACCTTTCTCTGTGTTCCACCGTACATCATGCGGTTGATGGTGGGGCAGAATCTGGCATTGTCATTTCCAAAACCAATCAAGTACTATTTGAGAATACCTCAACCTTTATATCGCTCCTATATCTCTGTGTTGGTCCGTAGGTACTAAACGATATTTTAAATCTATAAAAGGCGCCATTAGAAATCTAAATTGCAACGCAATCAACAAGGAAGGGGCTTCGACAATTAAAACTCTTGATGGAAGCGAAAGAAGTTTAATTAAACAATTAAAAGAGCTCCATTTATCTCTGTATACTTTATCGCATCAGAAATAGTCCCCAGTTTGTTAAATCTATACATATAATAAGACTGTAAAAAAGTTGTGTCTGTACATTGGATATTTTTTGAAAAGAATAATTGTAATGTGTTTTAGGATCGATACTGATGCCAAAACACTATTTTTTAGAATTTTTGTCTGTGATTTTGTGCAAGTATCACGCCATAACTACTGAAGGGATTTTGATGGGAGTTTCACTAGGAGATAGCTGAAATACCCGGACAGCTCATAGGCTATAAGCCATGGCGGTATGTGATGTAGAAACTAGGATCCAGACAGGAAGATCTGTCTCCTGATCTCCTCCATCCTCCTCTACGCAAACGAAATTGCGGGGTACAGCTAGTATATAATAATTCAAATGATGTTTACACTAATATCTCAAATCTAAGAAATATCGTATTAATATAATCAAAACATCCACCTCTGAAAAAATGAGGTTGTGGGTACGTCGAACCCAGAACAGAGAAAGACAGGATTAATATACGCTTTTAAGTAGACACTTGGGAATACTTTACCGTTCAATATTAAATTCCAGTGAATCAAAGAATGAAATAAAACGCTTTGTACCTTAAAAGGGATGTAAGGGATTGTGTACAACACACGCATATATTAAACACAATGGTAGATAATTTAATCAACAAAAGAAAGGCGGTACACGGAAACAAAAGGTATTTACTGAGTTGTCATGCAACAATAGGAATAAAACCTTGCTAGAATGTTCTCGCGTAGCAAATAATGAGAATGTTACGTTACATTATGTGTTAAATTATTCTGGAACATTTTGTTTAATGTTTAGGTTAAGTACCATGATGGAATCTTAGGGGTCTCCAATGTTTTAGACATTGCATACATTTTCAAATTAATGTAGGTAGACCCATTTCAGTTTTTAGATTACAAATGTGGGCCGGTTAATTAGATTTTTCTGAGTTTGGGTGTAATTTGTATTCATCGCTATCACTATCGCCAGAAGACAAAAGTGGTTGACATTGCTCATAGAATCAGTAAACTGAAGTGGCAGGGGGCTGTCACATCTGTCGTAGAACCGATAACCGATGGGGGAGACGAGTTCTCGAATGGAGGCCACGAACGGGTAAACGTAGTGTGGGACCAGATGGAGGGATGACCTTCGCAAGATAGCTGGCATGGATTGGATGCAGAGGGCTGAGTGTAGGGTTGAGTGGCGCGCTTTGGGAGAGGCCTACGTCCAGCAGTGGACTGATACGGGCTGATGATGATGATCAAATTACAGGAAACTCTAGTTTGGGTATTTATTATTTTAACGATTCTTGGTGGAGTAAAAAGGGAGGATTGAAGCACAATGGCGAGAAAAAATCAGGAAATCGAGGATCTGGTGTCCGACCCAATCATCATCTGATAAAAGCTGCCCGACTCCGCTGGCCACGTCGAAAGAATGGGAGACGATCGTGCGGCGACGAGAGCATACCTGGGACGACCGATCGTGCGACGTCGTCTGGTGTTCTAGATATCGCTGGAGGGATGAAGTCGATAGGGCTCTGGGCCGACTGCAGGCACACACGTGGCGGCAGTCGGTGCAGAACCGCAATGACTGGCGTATTCTCGTTTCAGAGACCAAGATCCACTTCGGCTCGCTGAGCCAGCGGAGTAAGTAAGTAAGTATTTAAATTCTCACTCTAAAGTATTTTCCAATTAGGATATTTTAGACCTATGGGAGGCGTTTGATTGTGTCGATCAAAATTAATCATCATACAAACCTAATTCTAATACAAAGAAATAAGCATCATATAAGTTAGTTCTATGCTGTTTTACTTTGTCCATGTTTACAATAAATTGAGTGTCACAATTCTTCGCAATTTTGTATAAAGTACAGGAGTCTCACAGGGATCGATACTAGGCCCGTTATCTTTCTTCCTTAAAATTGCACAGTAAAGTCAGTTTATATAAGAAATTACATCAGAATCAATAGAATATGCCTATAATTATGTACGAACCTTTCCTGCATCTCTCCTTCAGGCCTGTTGATGGCAGTAGAAGACGAGTAGACGTAGACTCGTGTGTCAGCTTTGTACCACTTAATGCTGTGCATCTCGCCGCACGAGGCGCCATCTATACGGCATCGCAACCGAGCCGTGTTGCCCACGATGGCTGAGGCGTGGTCTGAGGACAAGGAAATTTTATGTTAGAATAATGTTTAAAAGCTCGCGTGAGAGCTCGGTGGCTCAGTGGTTGGGTCAATGGACTTGCAATATGGAGGTCCCAGGTTCGATTCCCAGCTAGGGCAGCCATGTACCAATGAGTTATCCTCGGTTTTTTTCGACGGAAAAACTTACGTACATCTACCGAGTGCTCTCAAAACGGTGAAGGAAAACATCGTGATGAAAACTGCATGCCGTAGAAGAAGAAAAAAATCTAAGGCATGTGAAATCCGCCAACCCGCACTGGGCCCGCGTGGTGGATTATGGCCCGAGCTCCCTCGATGTAAGGGAAGGTCTGTGCCCGAGCAGTGGGGACATATAAATAGACTGATGATGATGAATGTTTAAAATTAAAAATCATTTATTTGCAAACATAAACGTGTACAAAAAACGGTTTGTAGTTACATATGTTATACATTTTCAGCTTCAGCATAAAGGCTAGAAGCTCAGCCCCGTATTAAGGATGCGCGTTAAGGAATCGGGTATCACGTGAGTAACGCCGTATTAATAAACAAAACTCGGTTCTCAAGAGAACTGTCAAACTCACGCTATTGAGAACGTATTTGCTGATTGCAGGCGAACCGCGACTTGAGAAAGACATTACGTGATGCGCCCTCAAGATTGGTTTATTAGTAAATGACATACATACTTGAGATGGTGATCACGTCTTGAGAGTGTATCAGCTGAATTCGCTTTTGTGGGCGGGTTTGAGCTCAGACTATTAATACGGACCTCAGTGCTAAATGTAGTAAATGGATAGCGTTGTGCTTTTCAGCCCAATAAAGAATGTCCCTGGATGTAAATTGAAGGCCTGTACCCGAGCATTGGTGACTGATGATGATGATGAAGAGGTCAATTAGATTCCTGACTGTTTAAATATAATTAATCAAATCAAATCTCTTTATGCAAATAAGTACGTTGTGTACATTTTATTGAATTTTCATTTACACCACTTTGCAAGGAAAAGGTGCCAACGCTGAGGAGAAAAAGTTGCCGAAAAACTTTCAGCAGCACATCTTTTAAATGACGGCGTAGCATCATACTTTTTTGTTCCAAGTGCTTAATTATGTAACCTCTTCTATTCCTTAGTTAATATGATTGGATAGACCACAATGGGAATCCACCCATTGTTTCCATTATCCATTAATGAAATTGTATAACACAATGTAGTTAGTTACAAAGGATTTTTCGATGTCGTGCCCACCGGCTAGTAATCCGAACGAAATTCCCGGAATTTCCGGGGATAGGGATGTCAGAAATGCAAATAAATATCGATATCGTATCGATATGTCGGAGGAAGAGGTGGATCATCATCGTCATCAGTAACATTCATCTTGAACCTCTTAACTGTGGCGCCGGTGGGTAATGTTGGATGAAGAAAATAGATTCGCACTTACAATCATATTATAATTCCCAATTAACACAGTACATAGGTAGACACGTATAGCTAGGTAGATCTGTATCACAAAATGCAGGATGGTTTTAGTGACGACCGCCCCACGCGCGCACCAACGAACAACTGAACTGCCCAACCACATGTCACGAACTCCATCGAGCGCCAACAGAGGGCGCTGGCGTCCCGGACATCACTTGATTGCGACAGATATAATATTTTTATATATATATATTTTCTTGCATATGCGCTATGCGAAACGAAAATCTAAATGATAAATGGAGAAAAAGTTTCATCATGACCGAGATTCGAACCAGAGACTTCGCCATTCCGTGGCACGCTCTATTCCAACAGAGACACCATGATATCGTACCCAGCAGGGTTACTCTCAGAAGAGAGAGTATAGCGATCCAGTTCAGGTTCCTAAACTGAACCGAATCGCTATTTGCTGCAATGACGTTTGACGTCATTGTAGCAAATTGTCAGTTTAGGAACCTAAACTGGATCGCTATAAGAGGTGAGAGTAACCCAGCTGGTCGTGAATTTTCTCTCCATATTCGTCTTAGCATAGCGACATCTATCCAGTAACTGAGAAACCTTTTATTGGATAAGGAATATTATTCAGTCAAGGAGTTTATTGACATTAAGTTATAATTTGTTCTTTAGTTTTTAGTGCCTTTTGACATTTTTCCAACTACTTAGTTTATTTGACATTTATAAATCTATTAAGACTTATAATACATTTTTAATATGAACATTTTTTATTAAAATTTGATTCAATATCCTCTTTGACATTTTTTATTATTATTATTTGTATAGATGGTAGTTATTATTATTGACATTGAATATTAATTTATAATTATTATATTACATAATATTATATTCAGTAGATCGTCTACTAGTCTAGCGTGTAACTGTTAAGCTATTAACAATCAATTATTATTATTTTAAAATAAGACGATTATGTAAGAAAATTATGTAAAGATGAAATAAATGAAATCTAAATCTAATTGTGCAATTGAGGAAAAGAACGTGCCACGAAATGGCGAGGTCCCAGGTTCGAAATCCCGGTCGTGATGATTTTTTTTCTCCATTATTCATTGTACGATACCAAATTGTTATTGATATAACCAAGTGCTCTGTAATGTTCGTATATGAATATAAGAATGTCGCTTAAAGCGATAAGGCCGACTAGCTAATTTTTATTTTATATGTAACTGATGTATGCAAATAAAGTAGATTTGATTCAAATCAATTACAACAAAAAAATTATACCTTTTCAATATTTGACTTTTTATATCGATACAACTCGTATATTGAAAAAAGACATTGCCACATTTCAATGGAGCTTTGCCCCACCTACAAAACTACGAGACCATTGAAGAATCATTTTGTTGGGGACTTATTGCAGGTTTCATATGGCATAATCATAATCAGTAACATTTTCTACTACTCTCGTAACTCCTATAGAAGAATAACAAAAACAATGAATAATTCGCTTCGATTTCTTACTATTTTCTGAATACTTAATTAAGCTGTTTTTTTCGACTCGCAACTTGTACATAACTTTAATTTAAACTAATAATTTTAATGAAAAACGGAGATACTTTTACATTTACTCGTTATCTTGTACAACTTGCGGTTAATGGTGGGGCAGAATCTGGCATTGTTATTTAATATCGCTCAAAAATATCGATATATCGAACAAATAATATCGATATTTTTTCGCCAAGCCTATCCGGGGAATCTAGGAAAAATGCTGTTCAATTAACTAGTGAGGCTTTATTTAAAACTCGGGACAGCTCGCTTGTCCGGGCAGGAATAGTCTGGCATAGCCCCGGTACAGACAATATACGTCATAGTTTATATTTTCAACTCTATAGTTTGTTTATAGTTCAGTTAGGCAGTTTTTGAACAGTTTAAATTGCTTTCCTATTTTGCGCATCCCTGTTATAATGGGAGGTTTACAAAGCGACATTTTAAAAACAGAAGTCCGCTTTCTAAAATGACGGGAATCGACGGTTGCGAAATTATTTGATGTCTACAGTGGTTATTTTATGTTTAATATCACGTTAAATTAATCAGAAAATGTTCGCGAATGACAGTGTGGTGAATTTATTGAATAATTCATGCAATATCTGAAGTTTCAAGCAATTATCAAGAGTCCCGCTACGAGCTCGTGAGTGAGCGTGACTGTCGAGCTGCTTCGTCCAGAGTGACGACGCTACGGCATCTCCTCTGGATGAATTTTTTGTGAAAATTCTAATTAAATAGTTTCCGTGGTATTTAGTGATTAATGATCACGTTAAGTTAATCAGTGATCACGTTAAGTTGCCCAGCACCTGGAAACCCAGTTCACCCCGAACCCTGTAGCACCTGAGGTCCCCTTTATCGAGCACCATCTCGCCGTCGAGACCCGTGTGCGCGAGTTCTTGTCTTCCTCGCCGCCACCACTTGGAGGAGATGCATTCATCTCACCGGCCGAAGTCGCCAGAGTAGTTTCCCGTCTAAATAGAAGGAAGGCGCCTGGTCCGGAGGGTATCTCCAATGCCGCTATCCAGCAGCTTCCGAGGAGGGGCCTGGTCGCTTTGACCAGACTTTTCAACGGGATCTTGCGTACGGGTCATTTTCCATCAATATGGAAAACGGGCAAGGTGATCGTACTCCCCAAACCTGGGAAAGACCGGAGGCTTCCTTCCAGTTATAGGCCAATCACCCTTCTTCCAAATTTAGCTAAACTCTTTGAGAGACTGCTCCTGCGGCGACTGAGCCCGCACTTGCCTACGCGCGAGGAACAGTTCGGTTTCCGTAGTGAGCATTCTACCACTTTACAATTAGTCCGGGTGCTCCACCTTCTTGCGGTCGAGCGGAACTTCGAGCGGCGCACGGTGGCGGTATTTCTCGATGTCGAGAAAGCCTTCGACCGTGTGTGGCACGAGGGGCTCCTGTTCAAGTTGTTGGAGACCCCCACCCCTCCGGCTATTATTAAAATCATCGCATCTTTCCTCCAAGACCGCGGCTTTTTCGTTTCCGTTGAAGACAAGATCTCGGACCCCCGCCCTATTCGCGCGGGAGTACCTCAGGGCAGCTGCCTCTCTCCCTGCCTGTATGCGGCATATACAGACGACATTCCCACCCTGAAGGGTCACCTGGAGGAGTGGGAACAGGACGTCGAGCTGGCCTTATTTGCGGACGATAGCGCATACTTCGCTTCGTCGCGGCGGGCCGATATCGCTGCTCGTAAGATGCAGCGACTACTCGACCTGTTGCCTGGATGGCTCGATAAATGGAAAGTGGCCGTCAACGTGGGGAAGACGGCCGCACTGCTTACCGGACGCCAGCGCAAACTCCCTCCCCAACTCAAATTGCGAGGGCAGGATATACATTGGGAATCGTCGGTGAAGTACCTGGGATGCCACATAGACCGGTCGCTTAGCATGGTACCGATGGTCGAAGGCCTGGTAAAACAGGCCAAGACCGCCCGTGCCATGTTGCGACCGGTGCTATGCTCACGGCTACCATTACGTGCTAAACTGAGGATTTATAAGATGTATATCCGCTCTCGCCTTACTTATGCTGCACCAGCTTGGTACTCGCTTTGCTCCACGAGGCAGAGGGCCAAGCTGCAGGCGCAGCAAAATATTGCCCTTCGTATCTGTACCGGAGCGGGTCGGTACGTTCGTAACGACGTCATTGCTCGCGACGTGCGGGTTGAGTCGATCGAAGCGTTCGTGCTGAGGTTGACGCGATCACTACTCGACCGCGCCGACAACAGCAGGCACGCTCATCTCCGCAACCTCGCACCCCTGCACGCGCGCCCTCCGGAGCCACCGCCTCCAGAGGGAGTTGCTGCGCTCCCCGTCGCCTTAAGCGGCGGGTTTGAGCTGTGCACCAAACGGCCGTACCGACCCGCCCAACTCCCATATCCCGCATACCAAGCGGGACCAATCTCACCGTCGGATCATTATCCGGCGAGCTCATGCCCGGGTAGAGAGGGTATACCTCAAGGCCCGCACTTCTCCCCCGAAGTTAGGGGTGAAAAGACCCGGTCGTCGTCGTCGTAAGTTAATCAGTAGATGTCCGCGAGCGTTTCTATTAGTTGGAGTGCTCGAAAGAAGTCGTGTTTGTGAAGTTTTGTGCTCTTAGCCAGGTTTCCTTTGCATAGATGGTTGCGTGGATCATTGAGTTATTTCGTTTAGAGGTTTGGGAGGATTGTGCGTAGGATTAGGTTAGGTTATCTTCGTATATATGTATGTATTTATAAGAATTCAGACATTCTACTAACATTAGACCAGGCTGTATGCCCGTAGTTGGCTTTGCCTTTCCCTCTGGGAAGACTTTTACAAAAAAACAAAATTAAAACAACTGCAGATTGAAGGAAATAAAATGGGAGCCCTAACACCCAACTAAATTGTTTAAATTTAAAATTCACCTCAGAGCAAAGCACCGGTAAGTAACACAATGTACAAGCGGGTATCAACAAGAGGATTTACAAGCGCGGTGCCGGGATTATGGCGCGTTTTTCTTGCTGCCAAATTACTGTTGCCCGTACGGCTTGGGTAAGAGGCTGGGGACACATGGGTTAAGCGGTAGCGGATTCAAATTCATAGATATTTATTTATTCAGGCTTCATTCCATTGTTCTGTCTGGAAGAGATCGCTCTCAGCGATAAGACCGCCTATTGTATAATAGTTATTTAAGCTTAATATGTGTATCTGTTTTTGTGCAATAAAGAATATTTATCTTATCTTATCTTATCCATTAAGGAATTCGACACATCAATGTCAAAGTTATAAAACTATGCATCAGCATACTCCTTATTACATATTAATAATTATATTAGGTATTAATCCTAAACTGACGATCAGATTACCAATGTGTATTATGAAAAAATGTAATTTGTCTTAAGAACCATTGTAATTTGAAATAAATAAATCTAATCTAATCATGTAAAATAAAATTAAATCCTTAAATAAGGAACATGTTCTTAAATTAAATAAAATTTTAATTAAGTAGGTACAAGATTGTATTTGCACAATCGAAAGCAAATCAAGTGTAACACTTTGTACTTTGGACCGTCCTTATTATCTGTCCCATTAGATAGAAGTCGTACTGCGAGTGTTGCCATTGCTGTGCTGTCGAGTGTGCTGCCAGTGTAGAAGTAAGAGAGCTACGCCAACAAACTGCATTGCAGTGCGGCGACAGATGTAACATTGCAATTTTGTTAAAAATTAATAAATAAATAAAAAAAACATGTTCTTGTTTTTCTATGAAGGCTATGGTACTACTAAAATTAAACGTCTGAAAAATATATATAGCAATCTTGGGGTGTTTAGGGACTGATGAATACTGATACACGATTTGACATCGCTCGATAGAAAAAAATCGCAAACATACCCCTTCCATATCTTTTAAAAAGAAAATTATGTCTAAACCGAAATAGTTATTCATACAAAATATATATAAAAATGTAAGGTTATATAAATACGAGAGCCTGTTAACTTACCCATGTACAGTCGAAGACAGAGATAAGTATAAGGGGGCCTCAATAAGGTTGAGATTTTCTTAAAAACTACTGGACCGTATTTAATAATTATTTTACAGTTACATAGTTTTAACTGTTATCTATCAAACAGTAAAATAATTTTTGCAATAGGTCAAGTAGTTTATGAGAAAATTTCAACCTTAAAAACTCTCCTGTAGACCTTTCTCTGTGTTCCACCGTACCAATGAGTTATCCTCGGTTTTTTCGATGGAAAAAACTTAAGTACAGCTAACAGCAGATCAAGTGTAACACTTTAGACTTTGGACCGTTCTTATTACCTGCCTCGTAATAGTTAAAATCGTACTGCAAGTGTTACCATTGATCTGTTGTCCGTACATTTACCGAGTGCTCTCAAAACAGTGAAGGAAAAACATCGTGATAAAAGACGATTAATTAAAGACAGTTTTGAGCACAAAATAATCGTGAGCTCGCACTTAGGACTGTCAAATTTGAATTAATTACTTATAACAGTTGTAGGACCGAACGCAGACTCCAATAATATTAAAAACTGTCTACATGACTATCGGCATATAAAGGGGTCGTAGTCCAGTTGCGAGTACACGTTGAAAACAATCGTACAAGTTAAGCAACGTTGGGCGAGGTCAGGACCTGGATGGGTGACCGCTAGTGACACTGTCATCTGAGCCCCTCCGTGCCTCGGGGCGCACGGCAAGCAGTTGGTCCCGGTTGTTGTCGCTTGACAGCAGTCGTTAGGCCACGTCAGAAGCCTAGGGGCCTGAATAACTTTGATAGGTTTGGTCACTAAACCACACGAGAAAAGAAAGACTATCGGCCTAAAAGCCTCCGCTCCCCGCCCCGCTCATGGCCCCGCTCGCCGCTCCGCCCGTCCCTGGCCGCGGCCTAATGGTTCCGGCACACGTGACGAGCTAGTTACATCAGGATTATGCAACTAATACCGGCTTACGCTTCCAGCACGCTTTTAAATTTAATAAAAAGATGCAGCTTTTAAGCTGTAAGTTTTTAAATATTTTTTAAAACCTAATTAATTAGAACATGATGAAAAATTCTTGCCGTGGGCAGGACTTGAACCTGCGACCTTGTCATTCCGTGACACGCTCTTACCAACTGAGCCACCACAGGCCACGACCACCGAAAATCTTCATCGCTTTATACATACTTAAAGGGTATGTTACGCAACTCCATCTATCGGACAATAGTAGTAGTATTCCGACAACCATGTCTAACATTCGGTTAGAAACATGATTTATGATGATGCGCTCCTATTTTTACTCAGAATTTGAATTACGCATTATCCATGCTCGGTGAATAAATTAGAACATGATGAAAAAATTCTTGCCTAATTAATTGTCTAAAATCCATCAAGCCTAAGGCTACAGGATGTCAGGAAGGAATGGACATACATACATAAATACACCTTAAAACATTACCCTCTTTCTGGGTCAGTTGGATAAAACATAATACGTCTCTTTCTCACGTATTAGAATAATCGTAAGACAAAACTTTGCAAATACGATTGCGTAAATTCGATGTTCATTGATGATTTTTATGACGGCGTAGCATTGATCTCCTATAAACAACTAGATATACAGTCTGCCTTCTAAAAATGTCCGAGCGCAAAGAAGGTCCAAACGGATGAATGGAAGGGTCCATTCATCCGTTTGGACCTTCTTTTAGAAGGCAGACTGTGTATCTAGTTTTTTATAGGAGATCAATGGGTGCAATTAAGTAAAAATACTCGATTTCGACTGATTTTGGAATTAAAACTATAGCGAGCCATTACTACAAATTATTATATATAAACGGATATCACTCACTTATATTGTTGAAGTCTGTAATTAGACCGACAGATTTCGACGGTCTTTCTCAAGGTGAGCGCGCCACACCCGCGTCTGTCAGTCTAATTGCCGACTTCAACAATATAAGTGAGTGATATCCGTTTAACTATCTATATACATATAATAAGATTGTAAAAAAGTTGTGTCTGTACATTGGATATTTTTTGAAAAGAATAATTGTTTTATTGGACATTATTTGGACGTTAACAATGGACCCTTATTTGGACGTTTTTAAAAATGTTTTAGTAATACCTTTGTGTATCTAGTTGTTTATAGGAGATCTGCGGCGTAGTCATAGATTCTAAGGTACAAAGCTTTCAACGATAGGTAACGTAGTCGCTATTTTAGTAAAATAAAGGTGTAGGTAAGTATATTTATACTTGATTTATTTTTAAAATTATTTTACAATTACATAGTGTTAACTCTAAACTATTAGTATGGGATGCCCCCCGACCAGATGGAGGGATGACCTTCGCAAGATGGCTGTCAGGGACTGGATGCAGAGGGCTGAGAGTAGGGTTAAGTGGCGCGCTTTGGGAGAGGCCCAGTCCAGCAGTGGACTGATACGGGCTGATGATGATGATGAACTCTAAACTAACTCAACTAACATTACGTTCATGGACAGTGGCGGCATAGGCCGTACTTTGAGTATTCGGAAAATGACAGTACGGCGTATGACGTAGTATTTTGATGCATTTAAAAAGACACAACGGCATCTCCCGCGGCGTTCGTAGGCGGTTTTCTTTGTGGAGCGGTCCCACTGTCATTCTGTGTAGAAAATAGGTATGTGTACTGTCAAAATAAAGGTTGTAGGTACATTTTTGTCGGTCTTGACACGCACATACTTAGAATCCCCCACGGCTATGACAGTAGTTGAGAATTTTCACTGTCATTTCGTAATTTCTACTGTCCATGAACGTGCATTCTTATTATCTGCATCGTAAGATTTAAAATCGTACTGCAAGTGTTACCATTGATCTGTCGTCCGTACTAGTAAAAGAAATTGAACAATCGCTCAAGTAGTTTTAGAAAATATACCTATCTCAGTTTAGATTGCACTTTATTTTAATATAAGTAAGTTAGTAATTTAAATGTAATAAAATCTCATTATTTCTACCGCTTAAATTGAAATTAATTGTCATAAATTAACCTCGTAATGAGAAACGGGACGACTTTGTGTTTAATTGATCATTAATCTGAATTAATTTTAAGAATTATTACGTCTAAGGTACAGTTGAAGGCAGAGAAAGGTTTACGATATACAAGGTTGTCAAATTCACACATATCATAAAATATTTTATGTTTAAAAAAAAAAACTGACTGCTAAAAAGCTATCCCCTTTTGATTAATTTGCAGGATGCCGTGCCTCTATAAAAGTTAAGTTAGTTATAAGTGTTCATTGTATTAGTGTTTTTGTTTCGTTATTTATTCACTGTATATTACTATTTTATTGTGGCGTCAAATAAATGTATTTTCTTTCTTTCTTTCTATAGGAAAAAAAAGGAATCCTTATAGGATCACTTTGTTGTCCGTCTGTCTGTCAAGAGCTATATCTCAGAAACGCGTGGACGGATCAAGTTGACATTAATACCAAATGCAGCCAGCCTTCTGGGGACACTCCCCGCGGTCGCTGACCTGGGGCAAATTTTTTATTTATAGTTTTTTATTATTATTACATATTACTGTCTTTTGTTAAATATTTTGTCGTTAATAAATAAATGATACCAAATACTAGTGGGTAAATATAATAGTTATTCTTTAAGTACATAATATCTCGGCCATAAATATGATTACTAAGTGCACATAATCAATTCATATGATTAGTAGTAAAAATCATGTTTTAGTACAAATATACAATTATATAAATTTCCGAAAGACTCTTGTCGGTGAAATGTTAATTTATTATTGTGTAGGTATTCTATAGACTGTGTCATATAATACTGTAAATGTTTATCGACGAATAAAGACTTTTGAAACTGAAACTGACTGATACCAAATACTCAGGTCAGCATTTCGTTAGAGCAAAGTAAGTTGCGTTGTACGGTCGAAGACAGAGAAAGGTGTACAGTAGAGTTTTTAAGGATGAGATTTTCTCAAGAAATCCTTGACCTATTGCAATAATTATTTCACTGTTAGATAGATAAAAGTTAAAACTATGTACTGTAAAATAATTATTAAATTCGGTCTAGTAGTTCTTGAGAAAATCTTAACCTTATTGAGGCCCCCTGGATACTTATCTCTGTCGTCGTGTGTACGAAACCCTCGGTACGCGAGTCCGACCTCGCACTTCACCGGTTTTTTTTCTTCAAGCTTGCATTATTTTTATCGGTTTGCGTTATAACAGGTATCACAATGTACCCACACATATTCCCAAAATAAACGATCCGCTGAAAATGTTTAAAAGCATTCTGTTCCAAACTAATCCCAGTAATTAAGGCTCTGACGTTACGCTATCAGCTAAATATCGCTGAAATACAGCTTGGGATGTGTTTATTTAGGGTTGTCAAATAAGCTTCATAAATAAAATAGAATTTAAAAACGTCAACGCAATTAATTTATTTATTTATTTAAATTACACTCCACAGCATAAAAGTACTGAGACTAAAGCACTGTGAAATTACATAATATAAGGACACAATTTTTTTTTACAAGGATTGGTACAGTCGACGACATAGATAAGTATACAGGGGACCTCAATAAGGTTGAGATTTTCTCAAAAACTACTGGACCGAATTTAATGATTCTTTTACAGTTACATACTTTTAACTTTTACCTATCAAACAGTGAAAGAATTTTTGCAATAGGTCAAGTAGTTTTTGAGAAAATCTCAACCTTATAAACTCTCCTGTACACCTTTCTCTGCGTTCCACCGTACCCTAAGTATAAATCAAATCAAAAGATATGGCCGTTTATGTCACATTTTCTCGCATATTTGTATGAAAATGCAAGAAACCAAAACCTATAGGGTACTTCCCGTTGACTTAGAATTATGTTTGGCAAGAAGCTAGGTCTTATAAAAACCAGTTAAAAAAATATTTATCAATATTCCGAATGATTCGAAATAAAGAATTATTTATTTCGAATCATTCGGAATATTTCATAAGTTACACGAATCCGGGCCTTTTTATTTAGCTGAAGAATATTACATAATTAAATTTAGGGTCTTTGTCTAATAATGTGACATTTAGAGATCGATCTCGAGCTGGGTGGCGGCTCAGTGGTTGGGTCAATGGACTTGCGATACGGAGGTCCCAGGTTCGATTCCCAGCCAGGGCAGCCATGTACCAATGAGTTATCCTCGGTTTTTTCGTCGGAAAAACTTATGTACAATGTACATTTTACCGAGTGCTCTCAAAACGGTGAAGGAACACATCGTGATGAAACCTGCGTGCTAGATTTTCAGTTTATGCCATCTACCTTGCGCAGGTTATCCCTCCATCTGGTCGGGGGCGCCCCACGCTATCGGTTCTACGTCAGATTATGGCAAGCCCGCTGCAATTTTATTTTTACTTCGAGTAAAACAAATAAAATATTTATTTGCAGAAGCCAACATAAAAATTTCCAAAACATTACATTTATAGCTTAGAAGGCTATGGTGATGAGCACACAGAATGAAACGCTGAACTCTCAAACTAGGTTAAACCTGTAACTTGGGAGTCAGTGATTCGGCCGTACGCGCATTCCAAAAAGCAGCAATAATACTTAATGCAATGATACTATAATAATAAACTAGGTGTTGCATGGTGCGCGGGCCGCGCGCGGCCCGCGAGACTGCTTTGTTTTCGTGTTGTAGGCGCCGCAACTAAATAAACATTATCCGGATTGTTCGCTGTGCATATAATTCGTGCAAGCCATCCACTAATTATATCAAGCACCGCCCGAAAGTTGCAAGTTCAAAACTCTGTGAAAAACATTTATTCGGAAAGAGTTTGCTCATTTAAAGTAGGTTATTTTTGTGATTTTTGAAGCAAACAACGCTCGAAATGCCCGTATGCCAGAAACTTAAAGAAAGTTTTCAAAAGCCAAACGTTGCTAGCTGTACACAATTTCCATAACTTTGTTCATAATTCGAAAGGCAGGGGCATCTTTCAGCCTTTGGTAGCGTGGGGACGCTCCGGGCTTCGCCCTCCGCGGAGCTCGGCCTATGGCCTCGCAGCCGGCTCGGCCTTCGGCCTCGCAAAAGTTACTTGGAAGGTGGGAAGTTTTTTCTGCTTGGCAAGGGGACGCTTCGGGCTTCGCCCTACGCGGAGCTCGGCCAATGGCCTCGCAGGCCGGCTCGGCCTTCGGCCTCGCAAAAGTTACTTGGAAGGTGGGGAGTTGTTCTGCTTGGCAAGGGGACGCTTCGGGCTTCGCCCTACGCGGAGCTCGGCCGATGGCCTCGCAGGCCGGCTCGGCCTTCGGCCTCGCAAAAGTTACTTGGAAGGTGGGGAGTTGTTCTGCTTGGCAAGGGGACGCTTCGGGCTTCGCCCTACGCGGAGCTCGGCCTATGGCCTCGCAGGCCGGCTCGGCCTTCGGCCTCGCAAAAGTTACTTGGAAGGTGGGGAGTTGTTCTGCTTGGCAAGGGGACGCTCCGGGCTTCGCCCTACGCGGAGCTCGGCCTATGGCCTCGCAAAAGTTACTTGGAAGGTGGGGAGTTGTTTCTGCTTGGCAAGGGGACGCTTCGGGCTTCGCCCTACGCGGAGCTCGGCCTGCGGCCTCGCGGTGTTCTATCGCTTCGGGCTTCGCCCTACGCGGAGCTCGGCCTTCGGCCTCGCCGGAGGGTGCTCGGCCTTCGGCCTCGCTATAGTTACTGATAGATATTTACCGCACGCAAGTAATCCTTTCGTTTCGTATAGGAAAATTTATTGAGAAAATATTATGGTTAACTGCTCGTCCGCCATTTTGTTTTTCCAAAAATTGACAATTTTCTGGTATACTGCATCATATGTGCTACGAAGTGGAATTGGTTGGATATTCCTCATGCGCTCGTGCTAGGCCAGCTAATTCGTCAAAGTTTGGTCTGACATGTCCAAATTTTCAATCGGCTATATTTCCGCCGCCATTTTGTTTTTCTTTTGTTTTTCAATTTCATCACACAGTAGGTGGACCATGTGACACGCGTTCCAAATTTGATCGAAATCGGTTGGAAAATGGCGGAGATGGCATCACGTGACCCGCCGCCATTTTGTTTTTTTCACTTCCCTATAGTTTTCCTCTGGTCCAATCACTAAACTATACAACTCCCCCCTACATGACTTTCACCTCCGGGAACTCCTTCAGACTAAACGGGCGTGTCAATCAGTGAGTCAGTCAGTCAGTCAGTCAGTCAGTCAGTCAGTCAGTCAGTCAGTGGTAATCGAGCTATATATATTAGTAACTAGGTGTTGCATGGTGCGCGGGCCGCGCGCGGCCCGCGAGACTGCTTTGTTTTCGTGTTGTAGGCGCCGCAACTAAATAAACATTATCGTAGTAGTAGCGTGGGGACGCTCCGGGCTTCGCCCTACGCGGAGCTCGGCCTATGGCCTCGCAGACCGGCTCGGCCTTCGGCCTCGCAAAAGTTACTTGGAAGGTAGGTAGTTTTTTTCTGCTTGGCAAGGGGACGCTTCGGGCTTCGCCCTACGCGGAGCTCGGCCTATGGCCTCGCAGGCCGGCTCGGCCTCCGGCCTCGCAAATATTACTTGGAAGGTGGGGAGTTGTTTCTGCTTGGCAAGGGGACGCTTCGGGCTTCGCCCTACGCGGAGCTCGGCCTATGGCCTCGCAGGCCGGCTCGGCCTTCGGCCTCGCAAAAGTTACTTGGAAGGTGGGGAGTTGTTTCTGCTTGGCAAGGGGACGCTTCGGGCTTCGCCCTACGCGGAGCTCGGCCTACGGCCTCGCGGTGTTCTATCGCTTCGGGCTTCGCCCTACGCGGAGATCGGCCTTCGGCCTCGCAAAAGTTACTTGGAAGGTAGGTAGTTTTTTTCTGCTTGGCAAGAGGACGCTTCGGGCTTCGCCCTACGCGGAGCTCGGCCTATGGCCTCGCAGGCCGGCTCGGCCTTCGGCCTCGCAAAAGTTACTTGGAAGGTGGGGAGTTGTTTCTGCTTGGCAAGGGGACGCTTCGGGCTTCGCCCTACGCGGAGCTCGGCCTACGGCCTCGCGGTGTTCTATCGCTTCGGGCTTCGCCCTACGCGGAGCTCGGCCTTCGGCCTCGCAAAAGTTACTTGGAAGGTAGGTAGTTTTTTTCTGCTTGGCAAGAGGACGCTTCGGGCTTCGCCCTACGCGGAGCTCGGCCTATGGCCTCGCAGGCCGGCTCGGCCTTCGGCCTCGCAAAAGTTACTTGGAAGGTGGGGAGTTGTTTCTGCTTGGCAAGGGGACGCTTCGGGCTTCGCCCTACGCGGAGCTCGGCCTACGGCCTCGCGGTGTTCTATCGCTTCGGGCTTCGCCCTACGCGGAGCTCGGCCTTCGGCCTCGCGAGAGGGTGCTCGGCCTTCGGCCTCGCTATAGTTACTGATAGATATTTACCGCACGCCAGTAATCCTTTCGTTTCGTATAGGAAAATTTATGGAGAAAAATATTATGGTTGACAGCTCGTCCGCCATTTTGTTTTTCCAAAAATTGACAATTTTCTGGTATACTACATCATATGTGCTACGAAGTGGAATTGGTTGGATATTCCTCATGCGCTCGTGCTAGGCCAGCTAATTCGTCAAAGTTTGGTCTGAAATGTCCAAATTTTCAATCGACTATATTTCCGCCGCCATTTTGTTTTTCTTTTGTTTTTCAATTTCATCACAAAGTAGGTCGACCATGTGACGCGTGTTCCAAATTTGAACGAAATCGGTTGGAAAATGGCGGAGATGGCATCACGTGACCCGCCGCCATTTTGTTTTTTTCACTTCCCTATAGTTTTCCTCTGGTCCAATCACTAAACTATACAACTCCCCCCTACATCACTTTCACCTCCGGGAACTCCTTCGGACTAAACGGGCGTGTCAATCAGTGAGTCAGTGAGTGAGTGAGTGAGTGGTAGTCGAGCTATATATATTAGTAATGATACTATAAGAAAAATAAAAAATAACATTTTGCTTAGAACTAGGACAAATAAATTATTAGTTATGTAGATGCCATTACAAATATATATAGCTCGACTACCACTGACTGACTGACTCACTGACTGACTGACTGACTCACTGATTGACGTGCCCGTTTAGTCTGAAGGAGTTCCCGGAGGTGAAAGTGATGTAGGGGGGAGTTGTATAGTTTAGTGATTGGACCAGAGGAAAACTATAGGGAAGTGAAAAAAACAAAATGGCGGCGGATCACGTGATGCCATCTCCGCCATTTTCCAACCGATTTCGTTCAAATTTGGAACGCGCGTCACATAGTCGACCTACTTTGTGATGAAATTGAAAAACAAAAGAAAAACAAAATGGCGGCGGAAATATAGTCGATTGAAAATTTGGACATTTCAGACCAAACTTTGACGAATTAGCTGGCCTAGCACGAGCGCATGAGGAATATCCAACCAATTCCACTTCGTAGCACATATGATGCAGTATACCAGAAAATTGTCATTTTTGGGAAAAACAAAATGGCGGACGAGCAGTAAACCATAATATTTTTTACATATATTTTCCTATACGAAACGAAAGGATTACTGGCGTGCGGTAAATATCTATCAGTAACTATAGCGAGGCCGAAGGCCGAGCACCCTCCCGCGAGGCCGAAGGCCGAGCTCCGCGTAGGGCGAAGCCCGAAGCGTCCCCTTGCCAAGCAGAAACAACTCCCCACCCTCCAAGTAACTTTTGCGAGGCCGAAGGCCGAGCCGTGCTGCGAGGCCATAGGCCGAGCTCCGCGTAGGGCGAAGCCCGAAGCGTCCCCTTGCCAAGCAGAAAAAATTCCCCATTTCCAAGTAACTTTTGCGAGGCCGAAGGCCGAGCCGGGCTGCGAGGCCGTAGGCCGAGCTCCGCGTAGGGCGAAGCCCGAAGCGTCCCCTTGCCAAGCAGAAACAACTCCCCACCTTCCAAGTAACTTTTGCGAGGCCGAAGGCCGAGCCGTGCTGCGAGGCCATAGGCCGAGCTCCGCGTAGGGCAAAGCCCGAAGCGTCCCCTTGCCAAGCAGAAACAATTCCCCACCTTCCAAGTAACTTTTGCGAGGCCAAAGGCCGAGCTCCGCGTAGGGCGAAGCCCGGAGCGTCCCCACGCTACCAAAGGCTGAAAGATGCCCTTGCCTTTCGAATTATGAACAAAGTTATGGAAATTGCGTACAGCTAGCAACGTTTGGCTTTTGAAAACTTTCTTTAAGTTTCTGGCATACGGGCATTTCGAGCGTTGCTTGCTTTAAAAATCACAAAAATAATCTACTTTAAATGAGCAAACTCTTTTCGAATAAATGTTTTCACAGAGTTTTGAAATTGCAACTTTCGGGCGGTGCTTGATATAATTAGTGGATGGCTTTCACGAATTATTTGCACAGCGAACAATCCGGATAATGTTTATTTAGTTGCGGCGCCTACAACACGAAAACAAAGCAGTCTCGCGGGCCGCGCGCGGCCCGCGCACCATGCAACACCTAGTTACAAATATATATAGCTCGACTACCACTGACTGACTGACTCACTGACTGACTGACTGACTCACTGATTGACGTGCCCGTTTAGTCTGAAGGAGTTCCAGGAGGTGAAAGTGATGTAGGGGAGAGTTGTATAGTTTAGTGATTGGACCAGAGGAAAACTATAGGGAAGTGAAAAAAACAAGATGGCGGCGGGTCACGTGATGCCATCTCCGCCATTTTCCAACCGATTTCGTTCACATTTGGAACACGCGTCACATGGTCGACCTACTTTGTGATGAAATTGAAAAACAAAAGAAAAACAAAATGGCGGCGGAAATATAGTCGATTGAAAATTTGGACATTTCAGACCAAACTTTGACGAATTAGCTGGCCTAGCACGAGCGCATGAGGAATATCCAACCAATTCCACTTCGTAGCACATATGATGCAGTATACCAGAAAATTGTCATTTTTGGGAAAAACAAAATGGCGGGCGAGCAGTAAACCATAATATTTTTTCCATATATTTTCCTATACGAAACGAAAGGATTACTGGCGTGCGGTAAATATCTATCAGTAACTATAGCGAGGCCGAAGGCCGAGCACCCTCCCGCGAGGCCGAAGGCCGAGCTCCGCGTAGGGCGAAGCCCGAAGCGTCCCCTTGCCAAGCAGAAACAACTCCCCACCTTCCAAGTAACTTTTGCGAGGCCGAAGGCCGAGCCGGCTGCGAGGCCATAGGCCGAGCTCCGCGTAGGGCGAAGCCCGGAGCGTCCCCACGCTACCAAAGGCTGAAAGATGCACCTGCCTTTCGAATTATGAACAAAGTTATGGAAATTGTGTACAGCTAGCAACGTTTGGCTTTTGAAAACTTTCTTTAAGTTTCTGGCATACGGGCATTTCGAGAGTTGTTTGCTTTAAAAATCAAAAAAATAACCTACTTTAAATGAGCAAACTCTTTTCGAATAAATGTTTTTCACAGAGTTTTGAGCTTGCAACTTTCGGGCGGTGCTTGATATAATTAGTGGATTGCTTGCACGAATTATTTGCACAGCGAACAATCCGGATAATGTTTATTTAGTTGCGGCGCCTACAACACGAAAACAAAGCAGTCTCGCGGGCCGCGCGCGGCCCGCGCACCATGCAACACCTAGTTCTTTAATGTGAGTGTAAAACTGGTCACCCTCGATATGGTTCAAATAAAAGCCTTATGTACTGCAGTATACAGATCACTTTTTATTGGTGCTGGTGTAAGAACGAAGAATTACAAAATATCTGTCTGTCTTATACAAAATCAACCGCACAAACGATAGCGCGTTTTAAAATACGTGTGGCGACATCTATTGCCAAAAAATGTGAAACTCAATATTAATATTATTTAATTCGCTTTAAACAGTGAGAGTCTGGTGTTTGAACTAGGTAACAATACCTGTGGTACAGATCACCAGGCTCCCTCTCCTAGGCAATGGACTAATACAATGTAACGTATATGCGGGAGTGCGTGGTGTGTGTGTGAGTGAGTGTTTAAGACGGCGTGTCTCTGTGTGTGAGGGTGTGTGTGAGAGAGAGATATATAGATATAATGTGTGCAAGAGGGAGTATGTGTGAAAGGGTGTGTGTGTGTGTGTATGTATGCTCATGTGTGTGTGTCAATAATCATTTTGATTTTAAAATTGAGGACTCAATATACTTAATAAGTTTAGCTGTATCTTACATAATAAATTATTTATGAAATGAAAAAGCGGCAACCCTATCAAATATATTTATTTAAACTCACATACAATTGGGTAATAGATATGTGTATTTACCCGGAACACATTTCAGGATATATTTTCAGCCTGAAATAGCGTTGTTTTAGTCAAACACGATGCGAACGAATTTAAATTGAACACATTAAATTTTCCACTACGTTACTCCAATTGGAAATTGTACTAAACACAATATAACTACTTAATTAAATTTTAAATTAGATCTGCTTTAATTCTAAAATAAGCTACTCATTTATTCCATATAACAATAATAAAAATTCTAAATAACTATTATAATATTAACCTAAAATTAGATCTGCTTTAATATAATTATCTAATTTTTTTAGTTACTTATAGAAAAACAATACTGGTACAAAAATGCTTATAACTAATATGTAATTAATGGTAACTTTTATTTTACATTTAAATATGTGTATTTATTCTCTGATTGTTTCAATATTAAGTACCTATCTGATAATTTTGATTTTATTGTTTATTGTTTCGTATTTAATGTTACGTTAAAAAACCAGAATTTTTTCGCTAATATCAATGTTAATGCGGAAGGGAAGCAATGCTAAAATGCATTGTCATTTTACGGTGACCATTTTAATGTAAAAACTTTATCAAAAATAGATTCTACTCAAATTTAAGTTCATTTATGAACTTTTTTCGTGTGGTTTAGTGACCAAACCTATTTGTCAGAGTTATTCAGACCACCCGTAGGCCTTTGACGTCGCCTAACGACTGCTGTCAAGCGACAACAACCGGGACCAACTGCTTAACGTGCGCCCCGAGGCACGGAGGGGCTCAGATGAAAGTGTCACTAACGGTCACCCAGCCAGGTACTGACCTCGCCCAGCGTTGCTTAACTTGTACGATCGTTTTCAACTACTCGCAACTGGACTACGAGCTCCTAAGATTTATGCACTAACTCGCGAACTATTCCCATTTTCCCGTCCAAACAACTAGATTCGACTAACATCTCTAAATAACGCCTCATCCAGCCGAACATTGCGCTTAAACCGAATCGTTTAGCTATAAATAACTCTAACATTTAACCTTTTAAAAACTATGGCAATAAAAAAGAAATATTCCGCCGGAAAGTTGGACGAAGTTGCGCAATAAATGTAACTGTGTAATTGGCCGCCGATTTATGGGCATTCGGGACACTTCGGGACGTCTTCGGAACAATTTGGAAGACTTCGGGATAATTCGGAATAGTTCGGAATAATATGGCCCTACTATTAGAGATTGTCATTATAATCGAATGAGATTACAATCTCTGGTTAATACTAGGTTTTTTTACGATTCTAACGGTGAAGAAATATTATGACGAACCTGATAATATTAAAGTAAGTGTAATACTTGTGTAAATCATTAATTAGCACCGCACCCGAGTGGTGGATCATGGCCCAAACTCCCTTGATATATATATAACATAGTATGGTAAAATAGTTCACTAAAATGTGTACGGTCATCACAGATAAAGGTGTATAAGACAGTTTTTATGGTTGAGATTATCTCTAAAACTACTTAACCTATTTCAAGAATACTTTCACTGTTAGATAGCTAAAAGTTAAAACTATGTAACTGTAAAAGAATTATTAAAATCGGTCCAGTAGTTTTTGAGAAAATCTCAACCTTATTGAGGCCCCCTGTATACTTATCTCTGTCTTCGGTTGAACATATTTATATCAAAATTTTAAATGAAACTTGATAATAATCAAAGCTATGCCATACTACATAATCATGTTCAAAGAGCTTTGAGTCCCACGAGGGGATCGAAGCACAAAGCGAATATAAGTGCATGTTACATTATTACACTGGAATTATTCCGCGAAGCTTTGCTAAAACTCCTGTTATGCTTCTATTTTTTGATAATGTTGGAAAGATTCCCGGAAATATAGTGTGTAGTGGAATGTGAAAAGCTTGTGTTTTAAGACTTTTCGAATGAATAATTTAAAAAAAATTAGATGTATCATAGTAGCTCTGAGCGATAATAACGCCTTTCTGTTTCACTTTTCCTTTTTTCTATATGTTCTTTGTGCAATAAAGTATGTAATATCGAGGTAATATCTATCTATATATCTATCGAATTGAGCTTATCGATACAATTATTATTAAAAGTTGTTTGATTCGATGGTTTTGTATTATATATATATGTTGGCCCCCCAAGAAATCGCGAATATACAAAAAACATCGCTCAGAAGTTCGAAAATCGATATGTTTGCATGAATGATTTTTTATCACTTTTTAAACTTTCACGGTTGTATAAATATTAATTAGATAAAACGGGAATTACCGTGGTAAACATTTATCCTATATAAGTCATTGCCAATGTTTTAAAGATCACTCGTTAAGATTACATATAAAAAAACATTATTAATTAGATAAAACGGGAATTACCATGGTAAACATTTATTATGATAGACTCTACTCGTGACCATGATGGCTGCAATGCTGTCGAAATATCGAGACATCAATAATAAATGTTTAACACGGTAATTCCCGTTTTACCTAATTAATAATATTTTTTTATGTAATCTTAACGAGTGATCTTTAAAACATTGACAATGACTTCAATTCTATATATTATTTATATACATTATTTACATTATATTGTAGTATTTAAGTACTTTTATTTTCGCCCGTATTCATTAGCGGGGTGATTATACAAAAAAAGACTTCAATTCTATATAAAGCGACAAAATTATAGTGTTAATTGAAATTTTGAAAAGCTTTTAACACCGTATCTGTCAGTTTATATGACGCACGTACGAAGCTTTATATCACACGAGCTTTATGAAAAGCTTACGATCCTTATATTCAAGACAAAGTTGTCTCGAATTAAATCCTCTCAGCGCTTGAGCGGGCTATTATCACTTTACGACATTATCTCTACAGTTAAACTCAAAATGAAAATTATTCAGAGAGTGCTGGCTGTGTGTGAAGCGAGAGTGGTGTACCAGGAGCGCAGCAGATGGAAGGACAGCGTCTGCCGGCCGCTACGGGAGACAGGCGAGAGTTTATACCTATAGCATGTCCTATGCGAGAGTGCTGACTGTGCGTGAAGCGAGAGTGGTGTACCAGGAGCGCAGCAGATGGAAGGACAGCGTCTGCCGGCCGGTACGGGAGACAGGCGGGAGTTTATACCTATAGCATGTCCTATGCGAGAGTGCTGACTATGTGTGAAGCGAGAGTGGTGTACCAGGAGCGCAGCAGATGGAAGGACAGCGTCTGCCGGCCGCTACGGGAGACAGGCGGGAGTTTATACCTATAGCATGTCCTATGCGAGAGTGCTGACTGTGTGTGAAGCGAGAGTGGTGTACCAGGAGCGCAGCAGATGGAAGGACAGCGTCTGCCGGCCGCTACGGGATACAGGCGGGAGTTTATACCTATAGCATGTCCTATGCGAGAGTGCTGACTGTGTGTGAAGCGAGAGTGGTGTACCAGGAGCGCAGCAGATGGAAGGACAGTGTCTGCTGGCCGCTACGGGAGACAGGCGGGAGTTTATGTGGGTATTATCACTTTTTAAACTTTCACGGTTTGTATACATATTAATTAGATAAAACGGAAATTACCGTGTTAAACATTTATTATTGATGTCTCGATATTTCGACAGCATTGCAGCCATCATGGTCACGAGTAGACTGAAGTCGGTGAGTGTTGACTTATCTAATTAATATGTGGGTATTGTTATCTAAAGAAACTTGGGCCAGAAATGATTTTTAATATTCTTATAAGAAAGGTTAAATTAAGCTATTTGGAACAATGCCAAACTGTTAAAATGGGCATAAGTTTGTTAAAATACTATTTCGTACTCATATTTTCCAAAATGAATGTAATTGTCTTTTTTTACTGTTTTCTAGTTTCTTTTGACGGAGGTTGTTTGAAAGATATCGTTCTGAGCAATAAGGCTGTTTTATGAATAAAATTATACAGACATATTTTTTTTAAATGTGATTATTTTGTTTATAATAAAGAATTCTACTCATGTTTTTCGTTTCTGAAACTGTGTTATGCTATTTGTAAGTTATTTTAATATTGAGATATTTATTAATTATGAGTAGCCCTTAGTAACGTAAATATTTCAAGAAAATCACAACCTCTCGAGATTTTAATCAGATTCAATAATCTTAAAATTAATTAAAATCAAATTACATCTCAAGTTCAAATCCATGAATTTATAAATTAATATTGAACTCTATCTAATTGGTAATAAAGATTTAATTACGACCAAAGAAAACAAATGAAGCTATATTGATAATGTAAATTAAGCTGGCTCATTCTTTAAAGTTTATGGAATATTTCTATAAAGTTTCGGAAATATATATAATAATTGGTAGTTTTGTTAGGATTCGTATTTCTTTTTCTTTTGGGCGAAAAGAATCCACAGTAAAAATATATAATAAGTTGATTTTTTAATTAGCTAAGTAAATAAAATAAGTAAAAACTCGACTGCAGCCAAACTATCCCCTTTTGATTTTTTTATACCCTATGACACTCCCGTAATGAAGACGAATCTAACGATACCTCATACACCAAAACCCATCAAGCCGTTTAGGCTACAGGATGACAGGAAGGAATGGACATACATATATACATACATACACCCGAAAAACATTACTCGCCTTCTGGGGTAGTCGGATAATAAACACGCTAAGTGCGAATCCGAATAAGGAATTTATGAATTATAAAGTCAATATTAATAATAATTAATTAATTTATAGTGTGACATAAATTTTTACAAAAATATATAATGAATATGACAATATAATAAAAATGTGGAAATAAATAAATATATTAAAAATGTAAAATAATTAAAATATAAGTATTAGGTACTGTCATTATTGTATCTTTATTAAAATAAAACTAACTAGGTACTAAAAATACATTACTTATAAAATAAATAAAAAAAACTAAATACTAAAGGACGAACACGTCGTCAAGATCCCCGTTTTGTGGAATGCTGCCCAGGACGCTGGTAGCATTTCCTCGCTGTACTTTTAGGTACTTGTATATATTGCATGTCATAATATTAGCTGAATTATTTTATATTCAATATAATATGAATTATGATAACATTAGTATGCCTCGTAATAGGCTGAATACCATGACATTTTAATTTAATTTTATAACATCTCATATTTTGTGTATTCTAACAAATAAATGTATTTGATTTGATTTGATCCTAATTTCAACTGGACACCGCCACGTGATTCTGATAAAAATACATTGACAGACGAAGTTCCTTTTGAGTTTACAGTACCCTAAAAATCACCAAATGAAGCTAGTTTCTTATAAAATAACTTATTAACTGCAAAGTCTTTTTCACTGTCCATAAACCTTTTAAAAAATGCCCTCCTAACCTACTTAATACCTCGAGCCGCATCGAAAACAGTAAATCATTTCCAAAGTTGGATCGTAAGGCCACGCCGCGATGAGTGCCAAAAACTGGGAACTTCGCGAATTAGCCGACAATTTATGTAGCGGTAAAGATGTTAATGTTGCGTATAATATTCGGGGGCGGACGTTTTGCGGAATATCGGAAATTTTAGTTGATCTGCGACTGTTGGGACTTTTGACGTTTTGTTTTGTATTCTGTGGTAGTCTGAAATAAAACCGGTCGAGTGCGACTCGGACCGAGGCTTCTGTGCAACGCAACTTAACCGTAACTTTGCTGTAACGGAAAGATTTAGAGACCAACTTATTTTTGCCATTATCAAAATATTATGTCCATACATCGACATATTCCCGATTAGTTAGATTAGATTAGATCCGCAAATCTAAGTTCGTAATCCCCAAAAAAATATTTTTGGGATTAAATTACAGATTTCGGATTTTATCCTTTACTCGGGCTGTAGAAAATCATCATCATAATCTATTTATATTGCCCCACTGCTCGGGCACAGACCTTCCCTTACATCGAGGGAGCTGGGGCCATGATCCGCCACGCGGGCCCACTGCGGGTTGGCGGATTTCACATGCCTTAGAATTTTTCTTCTTCTTCTACGGCATGCAGGTTTCATCACGATGTTTTCCTTCACCGTTTTGAGAGCACTCGGTAAATGTACGTAAGTTTTTCCGTCGAAAAAAACCGAGGATAACTCATTGGTACGGTGGAACACAGAGAAAGGTGTACAGGAGAGTTTTTAAGGTTGAGATTATCTCAAAAACTACTCGAACTAAAGGAAAAATTCTTTCACTGTTTGATAGATAAAAGTTAAAACTATGTAACTGTAAAATAATTATTAAATTCGATCCAGTACTTTTTGAGAAAATCTCAACCTTATTGAGCCCCCCTGGATACTTATCTCTGTCTTCGACTGTACATGCTGGCCTGTATTTCGCCCAAAGGATCAGCCCAGCGATCCAGAGGGGAAATGCCGCCAGCATTTTGGGCACGTTGCCGGACAACGGGGATCGGTTGAACTATCTGTAATGCTAAGCCATTCGGATAGTTCAACCGACCTATTGGACATATAGGTTTTAGTTTAGTCTATATTTTCTAGGTTAATATTATAATAGTTATTTTTATTTTTTATTGTTTTATGAATAAATATCCTCTACATAAAATTCTACAATTAATTATAATCACTAGCTGCAATGCTGTGGTGAAACGGGTAGTGTGAATACAACATCTAATGTAACCTGGCTGTATGCACCGGCCTGCTCTTTGCCAATAGATTGTCCAACACAAGGTTAGAATGTTGTATAAAGTGCACGGTGGAACGCAGAGAAAGGTGTACAGGAGAGTTTTTAAGGTTGAGATTTTCTCAAAAACAACTTGACCTATTGCAAAAATTCTTTCACTGTTTGATAGATAAAAGTGAAAACTATGTAACTGTAAAATAATTATTAAAATCGGTCCAGTAGTGTTTGAGAAAATCTCAACCTTATTGAGGCCCCCTGTATACTTATCTCTGTCTTCAACTATACCTAGTGGTCCTAAGATCTGAATAAATGTGTTATGAGTTACTAAATTCGCGTAAGTACCTATTTTTCTTTCTTGTACGTCCTTTCTTTCCTCTTTCTTTCTCTGTCTCTCTATTTATTTATTTCAAGGCACTAAATACGCATATTTATAAATGTTTATATACTAAACACACCCTTAACACCTCACGTATGATGTAACATAACAACGTACATAATCCTATTATCCACTTCGTGAAGTTTTCAAATTATAATGCAGAACCCTTTTGTTGGTGAGTTTTTTATTAGAAAACTTTGTTCATCTGTCCTTCGGTGAGTTAAAGTTTGTCACCATGTAGGTACTGGATTAGGGTTAGTTTGTAACTCATCAACTAACCTCGGGTTAGGTTAGGTTAGCAGGAAGTTTAAACCATTGTCCGAATGAATCCGCCGCAGGAGAGTCGGGCGGAGGAGGCTGGCGTATGCCCGTAACCTCCCCCCATAATGAGGGCTTCCGGGCGAGTGGACACGGGGTAGTCCAACGCTCAGTAACAGGTCCTCGAGTTGGTGGGCGTGCATGTGTTCCAGCACACCGCTAACAGTCGGATGGGGTCAAAGACCCCCGAGAAGGGTCCCCCCGGACACACAGCCGGCGTAGTCGCGGAAGTAATTCGCAAGTCTCCCCGTGACTCCGCCATATGTGTACTATCGTAGAAATAATCATCATTCCGTATCAGTCCCCTGCTGGCCGCAGTCCCAAGGCGCGCGTGTCAATGAGACTCCATGCGTGTCATAGTGTCCTGGTACCGGTAATGTTACTTACAGAGCCGGGGCTTCTGACCGAGTGGACACAGCAGGTGTTGGAGCATACTGGACCGTATCATCATGTCACTCCGCGCTAGTCATGGGCTCCTGGTACTGGCAGTGCAACTTCATCATCATTTCGTGTCAGTCCACGTAAATAATATTCATCGCATTGGCAAAACATTGAACATCGAAATATTTAAAATTGACGCGACATTTTCACACAAATTACGTGACTCCCCAGATATTTCCCTGCGGGTGTCGGGCACACCTGCATAAGTATACAATTTCACATTTCCGAGATTTGGAAACGTGAGACTTACTCGCTTTTCCATTTGGCCCGGATTTTCCGAGGTACTTTGTCAACTTGATGTATTGAAATATAATGGGCCGTATTTTAGAGATTTTTCAACGTGGTACGGGGAGGTTAGTTTTTGATTATACAAGAAGTGTATTTGATCGGCAACCCCAACTTAGGGGTAGTCTAAATAATCTTAGTTCCTATAATTATGTTTGTATTATTTTTCACATAATTACCTTTTTTTACCCAGGTAAAACATGCAAGAAGTTATGTCGGGCTCACCGCCCTGAAGGGGCAGCATACCGACTAAACGTCCTGGGGTGTTCCACCTCGTGCCATTCTTGCCGAGCCACGGGAAACTGTGATACAACCGCGCCCCGACTGGCACCCGAGCACTCCCCATTGTGGGCTGTACTAGTCCACAATGTATAATCCTCACATAATTACCTACTATTTTTAAAACTTCTGTTCAAAATCTCTTGTAATTATCGCAACGAATGGGCACTGTCATTGTTTGTGCGGTAGGATCGGAAACCATTAGGTAGTGTGACCTAAGGGCCTTATCACACTGGCTATTTGCGAGCGAGTTCAAAGCGAGGCGATTGCGCGGCGACCACGCAGCGATGGCGCCGTGGGCGCGCAGCAAGCTCGCCGCGAATAATGCCGTTAATTTTGTTACTGACTGTGCAAAACGCGGATCGCTGCGTGATCGCCGCGCAATCGTCGCGCAATCGCCTCGCTTTGAACTCGCTCGCAAATCGCCAGTGTGTTAAGGCCCTAAATCGACTCAGGATATTTTAAACTTTATTAGGTGACCTACGTGGACGCATTCCAAGGTATGACCAAAGTGGAATAAGCCCAAAATACACCCGATCACGCTGTCAGTATCCCGGACGACCGACAGGCGGAGACGAGTGTAGGTAACAAAGAATTTTATTATGTACTTACTTAGTAATTCATGAAAAATTATGGTTTTTTTCAGCATCAGTATCGTGTATATTATCACCCCTGAGTCGCTCGATGATCAAAACTACACCCTGTATAATATATTTATCTCTCTTAAATATCTTCCATTTATACTCAATACTCAATATATTTATTGCATTCCACAAGTTATAATACAGATGTTCACATACTTAACATTAAAATGCTACAATGTTCTTTATGGACCTTGTTTAGGCGCAGCAATACAAGAGAGAGACGACATTTATTGTTCAAATATAATGCAATTTGTAGTAACTAAGAAGTAGTAGGTAGCGATTGTTTATTATATTTTCTCATTTAGAAATTCATCTACTCTGTAATAGCATTTACCTATATCGATCCTTTCACCAATATTTTCTTTTTATATAATATATTTATTTTGTGACTATTCCTTCATTCAAAAAGGTTAGAAAAAGATTAATAACAGCCCCATAGTCATGGCTAAAAGCAAATAAACCCAACGCCCTAACTGACCCTCGAAAAAAATCAATTGACGCACAAACTTTCAGAAATTGCCAACAAAAACCAGTTTTTAGTGAAATTTATTTTTCGCCGCTTCAGAAAAAGGCTCTAACACGACTCTACACTTACGGAATACAATCTGCGAGAGAGAAAAAATAAAAACTGAATAAAATGGCAAAGGAAACTTGGCTGTTTGAATGATACACACGGTCGGGACAGTCGGCAAACAAGACCCATTGTTCGGCTTATGCTCCCACTTCACTTGGCTATTCGTATTTGCGTATTTGTTATACTTGCCATGTGTGGTTGGTATGTGTGACAAAATATTCGTCTTATTTTTTAATTACTACGTACATATTTATTCTTACTATTATCAACTTAAACTTTATCCTTCATGCGGAACCGTCGTTAAAAATAAGTAAAAAAAGGGATTTATTTATTTATTAATTATTATAATCAATAAAAATAATAAATCATGTATCCTGTAACTTTGTACTTTGTCAACTTGATGTATTGAAATATAATGGGCTGTAGTTTAGAGATTGGGTGGAAAGAATTTTTTTTGAGATTTTTCAACGTAGTACGGGGAGGTTAGTTTTTGATTATACAAGAAGTGTATTTGATCAGCAACCCCAACTTAGGGGTAGTCAAAATAATCTTAGTTCCTAAAATTGTATTTTTATTATTTTTCACATAATTACCTACTATTTTTAAAAACCTCTGTTCAAGATCTCTTTAAATTACCGCAACGCATGGACGTTGGTTTTTGATTACACAAGCTTTTTAAAAGAATTTCTTTAATGATTTTTTAAAATGTCTCCGCCCTCTCTAGCACTGTGTGTCGAACAAATCCAAAAGCAGTCCAAACAAGCCCAGTGGTCGCGTCACAAGAATTCCTCGGACAAAATATCTCGTTAAGTTTCAGCCGACGCATTCCGCTGTAAAACGTACTGTTTACAATCTGTGTTTGTTTGCATGTTTGTCCGTTTGTACGCTGCCCGCGCCCCGCGCCCCTCACGCCTCGCCCTAATTGGTCGGCAAACAACGTTACACATTCATGGAGACTTACAATAATCTTGATAGTGATGCGCGTCGGGTTATCGATAAAATCTTAAAATTATCTATCGAGTGTCCTCTTTTTTGCGTCCAGTACTTCAAAGAAACCCTTATAGCATCACTTTATTGTATATCTGTTTGTCAAGACCTTTTCTCAGGAATGCAGAAATAATAAATACTGAGGTCTACAATCCCTTATATAAACAACTAGATACACAAAGGTAATATTAAAACAATTTAAAAAATGTCTAAATAAGGGTCCATTGTTAACGTCCAAATAATGTCCAATAAAGCCAATGTGGGTCCATTCATCCGTTTGGACCTTCTTTGCGCTCGGACATTTTTAGAAGGCAGACTGTGTATCTAGTTGTTTATAGGAGATCAATCACTGCAAGGGATTAAAAACCTATAAGATTGGTACCAAAGTTAAAAAAGAATATTCGACGATTCCTTTATATAGGAAATTAAAAGGGGCGGACTATTCAATTGAAATTGACGAAGTTTTTAAGGTTACTTGGTGTCAAGTAAATTATATTATTACTTTTGAAAATTTTTACATTTAATAAAGATAAAAAATATTCAGCAAGTATCTATCTAAACATGACTATATTTTAACGTAATACACCTCATCATCATCGTTTCGGATCTGAACTGACCGAAATGCTCGTATTTTAGGAGCAATCCGAATTTAATCGATACTAACCCATCACTAGTTCCATAGCTTTCAACGTATTCTCCGGCTTAGTTGTTGCTCCGCACACAGTTTGCCGAGCGCCAGCTACGCTCAAGCCCACATTTCAAATTTGGAACACGAATTAATCAAAAGATACGTTGTTTATAAACGAAACTATTACACTCATTTGATTTTATCGATATATTTTTAAAAGCATTGCACAACACTTTGGTGTAATAAGTGTTTTTAGAATGTAAATATTTAAATCGATCTAGGTACTTTGCTTTACTGAGCTGCTTTGTCCAGGGTTGAAGATGCTTCTGCGACTCCTCTGGAGGAAGAAAGAAGACTATTATGCAATATGAATTACTCAGTAACATGATGACCGAATACCCAACTGCCGAAAGAACATTAAAAGTACCAGGACACTATGACACACCTAGAGTCTCATTATACGCTCGCGTCTCATTATACCGCTGTCTCACCTGAGTGCGGCCAGCAGGAGACTGATACGGGCTGATGATAATGTTCCACTAAAAGTACCAAGAGCCCATGGCTAACCCGGAGTGTCATAATACGGTCCAGTATGCTCCAACACCTGCTGTGTCCACTCGGCTAGAAGCCCCAGCTCTTTAAGTAGCATTACCAGTACCAGGGCACTATGACTCGCCTGGAGTCTCATTAACACGCGCGCCTTGGGAGTGCGGCCAGCAGGAGACTGATACGGGCTGATGATAAAGTTCCACTAAAAGTACCAAGAGCCCATGGCTAGCCCGGAGTGTCATGATACGGTCCAGTATGCTCCAACACCTGCTGTGTCCACTCGGTCAGAAGCCCCGGCTCTTTAAATAGCATTACCAGTACCAGGACACTATGACACGTTTGGAGTCTCATTAACTCGCGCGCCTTGGGACTGATACGGGCTGACGATGACAAAAGTATTTACCAATCGAGACTTTGAGAAGAATAAGCTACATTTCCATAAACCATCGTTCACTTATTCCAGCGCTTGCCAACATTTTTCCTCCGACTGCATACGAAAAGCAATGTTTTTTAAACGCCCCTCAAACTTCGTAACAAGTCGTATTAATCACTCGGCAGCCTCTCCTTCTATTTATTAAAGATGCTAACTCCAGATTTATGTTTGTAGATTAGCAGCGAATTAAAAAGTTTGGGAACTCGTTACGGAATTTCGTCGGATTTTTCTCTTGGTTTCGTCTTGAATGTTGGAATATGGTAAAGTTTGAGAATTGCTGACATTGGTTTCAGTGAAATGTTGGAGCATACAATGTTTTCTTTGGGATAGTTGTAAAATCTATGGTTATAATAAGATTGTAAAAAAATCTGTGTGACGTTAAAGATTTTATTGCAAAAAAATTATTACACAAAAGAAATAGGCTAATACAGTTAGTATTACAATTGGCGGTCTTATCGCTCAAAGCGATCTCTTCCAGACAACCTTTGGGTAGAGAATTCGGCGTATGAATATTAATTGCTTGTTGAGCAATATGAAATACCTATCATTAGCTGGTACTTAAGATAAGTACCTACCTACATAAATAAAAAACTTATTTACCTACTAATAATAATTAGATTTATTTTGAAAATAATAAATTGTAACGTTTATTATAATCGATATACTGTTGCCAAATATTGTATGCAAAATATCGCTATGTGTGCTAATGTATGCCAGGATATATCTTTTGTCGTGTTGTTTAGTGACCAAACCTATTTGTCAAAGTTCTGTCAAGCGACAACAACCGGAACCAACTGCTTAACGTGCGTTCCGAGGCACGGAGGGGCTCAGATGAGTGTCACTAGCAGTCACCCATCCAGGTCCTGACCTCGCTCAACGTTGCTTGACTTGTATGATCGTTCGGCAACTGGCCTAGGAGCCCCTTGCTTGCTTGCCAGGATATAATAGCATATATATCCATATGCTATTGTATGCCAGGATATGTGTGTTATTGTATGCCAGGATCGCTATGTGTGCTAATGTATGCCAGGATATGTGTGCTATTGTATGCCTGAATCGCTATGTGTGATAATGTATGCCAGGATATGTATGCTATTGTATGCCAGGATCGCTATGTGTGATAATGTATGCCAGGATATGTATGCTATTGTATGCCAGGATCGCTATGTGTGATAATGTATGCCAGGATATGTATGCTATTGTATGCCAGGATCGCTATGTGTGATAATGTATGCCAGGATATGTGTGCTATTGTATGCCTGAATCGCTATGTGTGATAATGTATGCTAGGATATGTATGCTATTGTATGCCAGGATCGATATGTATGCTATTGTATGCCAGGATATGTATGATATTGTATGCCAGGATCGCTATGTGTGCTAATGTATGCCAGGATATGAATGCTATTGTATGCCAGGATCGCTATGTGTGATAATGTATGCCAGGATATGTATGCTATTGTATGCCAGGATCGCTATGTGTGATAATGTATGCCAGGATATGTATGCTATTGTATGCCAGGATCGCTATGTGTGATAATGTATGCCAGGATATGTATGCTATTGTATGCCAGGATCGCTATGTGTGATAATGTATGCCAGGATATGTATGCTATTGTATGCCAGGATCGCTATGTGTGATAATGTATGCCAGGATATGTATGCTATTGTATGCCAGGATCGCTATGTGTGATAATGTATGCCAGGATATGTATGCTATTGTATGCCAGGATCGCTATGTGTGATAATGTATGCCAGGATATGTATGCTATTGTATGCCAGGATCGCTATGTGTGATAATGTATGCCAGGATATGTGTGCTATTGTATGCCAGGATCGCTATGTGTGATAATGTATGCCAGGATATGTATGCTATTGTATGCCAGGATCGCTATGTGTGATAATGTATGCCAGGATATGTATGCTATTGTATGCCAGGATCGCTATGTGTGATAATGTATGCCAGGATATGTATGCTATTGTATGCCAGGATCGCTATGTGTGATAATGTATGCCAGGATATGTATGCTATTGTATGCCAGGATCGCTATGTGTGATAATGTATGCCAGGATATGTATGCTATTGTATGCCAGGATCGCTATGTGTGATAATGTATGCCAGGATATGTGTGCTATTGTATGCCAGGATCGCTATGTGTGATAATGTATGCCAAGATCGCAGCAGTTGGAGGTTCATCGTCTCTGCATACCCCTGCGGGTAATAAAGGCATTAGCTTATGATTGTTGACTGATGCCAAAACACAATTTTTTGGAATTCTTGTCTGTTTGTATCACGCCAAAACTACTGGAAGGATTGTGATGGGACTATCAGGGATAGCTCCAATATCCGGGCAGCACATAGGCTATGAGCCATTGCGGTATGTGATGTGGAACCATGGGACCAGAGAGGAAGAGCTGCCTCCCAATACATTGAAAGTACTTCGTGGAGGTCTGCAGTAACCAGTGACATCTAGCTAGTCGTTTAATATGTCTTCAGATCATTGATCTCCTATAAACAACTAGATACACAAATGTCTTACTAAAACTATTTAAAAATCCATTGTTAACGTCCAAATAATGTGCAATAAAGCAAATGACCATTCATCCGTTTGGACCTTCTTTGCGCTCGGAAATTTTTAGAAGGCAGACTGTGTATCTAGTTGTTTATAGGAGATCAATGCTTCAGATATATATAAAAAATCGTGATGATATAATAAGTGAATATCGTTAATGACGCATGTCACCCTAAAACAATTATCATGGTAACATTTTTTCTAAGTCTGACAGATCACACAAAAACAGTAGATATAGAGCGAGTGTGTTATTTATTGTGTGAGGGCGTATCGTGTCATTTTTCCGACGTCACTCACTTCCGGGGAATGTTATGAGTGATTTATCGTTCTAAGAATAGGGTTGCCACTATTTGTATTTGTAAAAAAAAATATATGTAAAAGACATTGCCACATTTCAATGGAGCTTTGCCCCACCTACAAAAATACGTGACCATTTAAGCTGTACTTATCATTTTGTTGGGGACTTATTACAGGTTTCATATTGCATAATCATAATCAGTATGATTTTCTACTATTCTCGCAACTTCTATAGAAGAATAACAAAAACAATGAATAATTCGCTTCGATTTCTTACAAACAGTATAGTCTGAATTCTTAATTAAACTGTATTTTTCGACTCGCTAGATGTACAAAACTTTATTTCAAACCAATAATTTTAATAAAAAACGGAGATATTTTTACATTTATTCGTTATCTTGTACATCTAGCGGTTGATGGTGGGGCAGAATCTGGCATTGTCATTTAAAAAAATGTTGACGTGCAAAAATGTACACAACGTGCTTACTTGCAATAAAGAGATTTGACTTTGACTTTGAATTGCAGACACTTAGAAAAGTTTGGTTAGAGAGAGACAGAAACAGTATACGATATACTGTAGTCGTGACGTCACACGCAAGTAGTACCATACAAACTACATACCGTTTTACGAAAAAAAATGAGATATCGAAACACGTATTTTAGATTTCTCTTCAGCATGTCTTTGATTCACAAATCAAATCTCTTTATTGCAAGTAAGCACGTCGTGTACATTTTTGCACGTCAATATTTTTTGGAATGTACATTTACGTGGAAGTGGCAAAAAACTCTCAGCAGCAAATCTATTCATCAGTCTATTTATATTGCCCCACTGCTCGGGCACAGACCTTCCCTTACATCGAGGGAGCTGGGACCATGATCCGCGGATCCAGTGCGGATTGACGGATTTCGCATGCCTTATATTTTTTCTTCTTCTACGGCATGCAGGTTTCATCATGATGTTTTCCTTCACCGTTTTGAACGTAAATCTACTAAAATATAACAATTAAATTACTCTAGTAATTACGTAATTATTATTATTATTATTGACAGTCTAAACTTGATCTTTCATACGGAATAGCGTTTCCAGTGAAACGTTATACAATGGTGCTATCACTTATTTATTTAGTTTATTAATTGACTCGACAGTTCATCATTTGCCAATGTCATGTTACAGAATATTCAAAATATCATATCGTCTTCTCTTCCTCCCTCGCAGTCGCCGTCGCGTCGTCACTCTGGACGAAGCAGCTCGACAGTCACGCTCACTCCCGAGCTCGGAGCGGGACTCTTGACTATAGCGCCAAACTTCAGATCCTGCATGAATCCTCCAATAACTTCACTCGCGAACATTTTCTGATTAATTTAACGTGATATTAAACTGAAAATTATCAAATAATTTCGCAACCGTCGGTTTCCCGTCATTTTCAAAAGCCCATGCTATCACTTACGTCGCCATGGACCCCCTACCCCATAATACAGGGTGTGACAAAAAGCGTACAAATCGCCACTTCAGTCCGCGCGGAGAGTGGACGATTTCTCTGAACGATTGCCGCCCCATGATACATGGTTAGGGCACGTTTCTCGAAATTACAATAATATTTCAGTTGGATGTCATTTGTATAAGCTTGAAATGTTAGTTCAATATTTTTTTTATATATATTTAGTAAACAGGGTCTTTTAAAGTCTATTTTGTGTTTAATATCACGTTAAATTAGAAAATATTCGCGAATGACAGTATAGTGAATTTATTAGATGACTTGTGCAGGATCTGAAATTTCAAGCTTTTATCAAGAGTTCCCGCTCAAGCTTCAAGCTCGGGAGTGAACGAGACTGTCGAGCTGCTTCGTCCAGAGTGATGACGCCACGGCGACTCCTCTGGATTAAGACGCGGCTACCCAGGGTGAAGACGCGACTTCTCTGGAGGAAGATAGAAGACTATAATATATTGAATTTTCTGCAACATGACATTGGCAAATGACGAACTGTCGAGTCCATTAATAATAATAATAAAAAACAGGGTCTTTTAAAGTCTATTTTGTGTTCAATATCAGCGAATGGACAGTATGATGATGTTTTCGGATGATTTGTGAAGTTTCCAGCTGTAATCAAGAGTGACGACGCTACGGCAACTCCTCTAGAGGAAGAGATAATGATATTATCTTGAATATTCTGTAACATGACATTGGCAAATGACGAACTGTCGAGCCCATTAATAAAAGAAATATATGAAAGGAGGCTTTTCAAAATGGCGTGAAACGACGGTTCCGAAATTATTTGATAATTTTAATGTCTACAGTGTTTATTTAATGTTTAATGTCACGTTACATAAATTAGAAAATATTCGCGAATGACAGTATAGTGAATTTATTAGATGACTTGAGCAAGATCTGAAGAACTGTCGAGCTGCTTCGTCCAGAGTGACGACGCTACGGAGACTCCTCGGGAGGAAGATAGAAGACTATGATATCTTGAATATTCCGTAACATGACATTGGCAAATGACTAACTCGAGTCCATTAATAAACTAAATAAATAATAATAATATTTCAGTTGGATGTCATTCGTAAGGGCCTCACCTGAGCAATCTTAGAAAAAGAATCTACCTAAGTCAAAGTCAAATTTCTTTATTGCCAGTAAGCACGTTGTGTACATTTTTGCACGTCAACATTTTTTGAATTTACATTTACACCACTTTGCAAGGAAAAGGTGCTGAGGAATATATGTCCAATATAATCAATTGTTTTTAACCTAAGGAGCCGGAGATAGCTTACTCTTATTTTATTCTTATTTTACTATGTCAAGGATCCCTAAAGCGCCAAAGGGCGGAACCCTTTACAGGCAGCGGTCTCGCGGTAATACACAATTTTCTATGCGATTTATCAAGCTTGTACACTTTGTCTTTCCTTAACGCTCGAGGGCACAACGATGTAACTTCAAAAACATATATTGTTGTTTGTAAATTATTAAATAAATTATCTACATGTGAAAACATCCATTGTATGGGCTTTTGTAACAAGTTGCCAGAAAGTGTCAAGACAAGACTCTTTTTTTCACAATTAAATTTTGATTAAGTATAATTGACAAAGTCTAAAGACATTGCCACATTTCAATGGAGCTTTACCCCACCTACAAAACTACGTGACCATTTAAGCTGTACCTATCATTTTGTTGGGGACTTATTACAGGTTTCATATTGCAAAATCATAATCAGTATAAGTTTCTACTACTCTCGCAACTCCTATAGAAGAATAACAAAAACAATGAATAATTCGCTTCGATTTCTTACTATTTTCTGAATTCTTAATTAGGCTGTTTTTTTCGACTCGCTTGATGTACAAGACTTTGTTTTAATCAAATAATTTTAATAAAAAACGGAGATACTTTTACATTTATTCGTTATATTGTACAACTTTTACATTTATTCGTTATATTGTACAACTTGCGGTTGATGCTGGAGCAGAATCTGGCATTGTCATCCCCCCCCCCCCTTTTTTTCTGAAAATATGGGTAAAATTAATTGTGGACTCCACAAATGTGATTCTCACTACCTAGAAAGCATCTTATATCGAATATGACCACTTTTTATTTTTATCGACACTTATATTAATTATAACATTTTGAATTTTATTTAATAATTTCTGAAGTATGAATTTAATTATGTACCTAACTACATTGTATAATGTACCCAAACCACGACCTGTAACATTTGTTATCAATAAATTTTTCATTTCATTTTCAGTTCATTTCATTTCATTGAAAAAGTGTTACACACAAAAATACACTGTATTACTTGGCTGTATGGGTTAGATTCCCTTTGACTACTACGTCAGAGCCACAGTACTCCCGGAATGCCTAATTTTACCATTTTTTTTCTAGGGTTTTATCTACGAAAAAATTCTGAAAAAAATTCAACATATTCAGAGAGACAAAATATTGAAATGGTATTTTTCTTTTAGGATAATAGAGCTCAAGACCTTGTCAATTATTAATAAGAATTATAAGTGCAATTTAGCACCTAGTTTAATAATGTAATTGTTATTATTACTAATTAAGTTGTTTGCTATAAAAATCAAAAAAATAACCTACTTTAAATGAGCAAACTCTTTTCGAATAAATGTTTTTCACAGAGTTTTGAACTTGCAACTTTCGGGCGGTGCTTGATATAATTAGTGGATGGCTTGCACGAATTATTTGCACAGCGAACAATACGGATAATGTTTATTTAGTTGCGGCGCCTACAACACGAAAACAAAGCAGTCTCGCGGGCCGCGCGCGGCCCGCGCACCATGCAACACCTAGTTTGAAAAGATATGCCGCTGAGAGTTAGAATGCCTTTTTTTTCGAGCGTTGTTGTTGAGCACCTTTTTTTTTGCAAACTGGTGTAAAAATTCAAAAAACAATTTAAAGTTACACTGTTTCGCCGGTCGGCTGGTACAATAGGTGTTATGTGAGGCGTATTTACTTTGACAAGGGCTAATGATGTGTCAAGGACTAAAGTCCGTATAGGTACTTATATATGTCGTGGTCATATCGTTAAATTGAACATTTCATGAAATAGTCGACCATTTCATGAAATGGTGGCATTTCACGAAATCGTCAAATGTCTATTGGTCATTTCATGAAATAGCTTGGCCAGATCAATGAATAGAAAACGTTTTACGATATGTCCAACAAACGCACGGCTATTTCATGATATGACCAAACACAATTGGCCATATCGTAGAAAAATGGCAAAAACTACCGCTAGAGGCGCTGAGAGCGCGCTTTGTCATTGTTTATGTTTGTGTGCGTAAGTAAATAATGCGGATTCATGTTGAAAAGTGAATAAAAATGTGCAAATTATATAAGAAAGTGTGTTGGAAACTTGAATAAGTGTTACTATACGAAACGGTGTGGATTTTATGACAGTCACGCAAAAACCAACCTCTATTTACAAAAAAATCTTGGGAATACATTTCACAGGTTAGTACCTATTTAAATGACAATATTTAGTTTACTTATATCCTTTTAAAATCTCATCTAAGTATGTAAAATGTACTTATTTACTTTTAATAATTGAATCCTAGAAATTTAACATACATAATTTTCATTTTTAGGTTATACAACAAATAAAGGAAAGTAGGGTGACCAGGCAACGAAAGTCGACGGACTATAATTTACTGGATTACAAAATATTACATCATGGAAAAACTGGAATTACAAGTTTTTAATATACAAGAAGAAATGCATTGATGATCCTACTATTCGTATAATTACGATGGAGAAATATTTTGAAATACTAACGGAATTTCATAAAGGTATACCGTATGTGAAACGAAACATTTTAACGTTCTATAATATTATAATACATTTTGTACTTATTTTATTAGGTAATAAATATAATAATAATAATAATCACGAGATTACCGCCATGTGGGATGTAGACTCAACCATAATTGTTCCGATAGTCGTAACCGTGAACGGTTTAATAGCGAAGAGTCTCGACCAACACCTTAAGAGACTCTCGCTAGACAGTTGGGTCAAGAGCCGGATGCAGAAGGCAGTGCTGCTGGACACGGCACGCATTGTGAGGAGGTTCCTCACTCTGGGATCCTAACCTCCGGCAGCTTGGATGCGCATGCATCCCGCTGCCGGTGGGTGGCTATTTTTTATATTTATATATTTTTCTATTGTTTTTTATATTGAAATGTATAAATATATTAAATAAGAGTTGAAATAAATAGAGAGAATAATAATAAAAACATTTAATAAAAACATCTTTATTCTCCTTTTAATGTTTTCAATATGAATATTTCGTATATTTAATTCCAGTGGACAATTGGTTTGAAATGCTTGTAAGAATTTTGTAACATATATATTTTTTTAATTTGGTACTGACTAAAACAATAAATAAGTTCGTAATAAGTATATTTTGAATTATTATTACTTACATCCTTAATGGGCACCCTACATTAATGATCTGACCAAACGTCGTTGGACAAATCGACGAACGTTGACGTTTAAACGATATGCCCGACGCAACATGACGATTTCATGAAATGCCACCATTTCATGAAATGACTGACGATTTCATGAAATGCTCAATTTAACGATCTGACCACGACATATACACCACGTTAGAGTTTATTTTCTCACAGTAATATGATTTGCCCTCAATATAATCAGAAACCTCTATTGCAAGTAAGCACGTTGTGTACATTTTTGCACGTCAACATTTTTTGACTTTGAAGCTGTTTTAAAGTACTAGAAACTAATTTATTCTAAGTTTTAGAACTAGTGAGCTCGGTGGCTCAGTGGTTGGGTCAATGGACTTGCAATATGGAGGTCCCAGGTTCGATTCCCAGCCAGGGTAGCCATGTACCAATGAGTTATCCTCGGTTTTTTCGACGGAAAAACTTACGTACATTTACCGAGTGCTCTCAAAAACGGTGAAGGAAAACATCGTGATGAAACCTGCATGTCGTAGAAGAAGAAAAAAAATCTAAGGCATGTGAAATCCGCCAACCCGCACTGGGCCCGCGTGGTGGATTATGGCCCGAGCTCCCTCGATGTAAGGGAAGGTCTGTGCCCGAGCAGTGGGGACATATAAATAGACTGATGATGATGATGATTTAGAATTAAGTGTAACTCCCTCACTTTAATAGAACACAACAGTATTGCTCTAAGTGTAGGTACGTAACTTAGTTTAATTACTAACATAAGCACAAGTTTCGCTCAACTTAAAACATACTTCGGGGCTTAACCCTTAACATTTGCATATTCTTGAGAATATTATTATATGGTATAATATGATAATTTTGAATACAATTTAATTACAAATATATATAGCTCGACTACCACTCACTCACTCACTCACTGACTGACTGACTGACTCACTGACTCACTGATTGACACGCCCGTTTAGTCTGAAGGAGTTCCCGGAGGTGAAAGTGATGTAGGGGGGAGTTGTATAGTTTAGTGATTGGACCAGAGGAAAACTATAGGGAAGTGAAAAAAACAAAATGGCGGCGGGTCACGTGATGCCATCTCCGCCATTTTCCAACCGATTTCGTTCAAATTTGGAACACGCGTCACATGGTCGACCTACTTTGTGATGAAATTGAAAAACAAAAGAAAAACAAAATGGCGGCGGAAATATAGCCGATTGAAAATTTGGACATTTCAGACCAAACTTTGACGAATTAGCTGGCCTAGCACGAGCGCATGAGGAATATCCAACCAATTCCACTTCGTAGCACATATGATGCAGTATACCAGAAAATTGTCAATTTTTGGAAAAACAAAATGGCGGACGAGCAGTCAACCATAATATTTTCTACATATATTTTCCTATACGAAACGAAAGGAGTACTGACGTGCGGTAAATATCTATCAGTAACTATAGCGAGGCCGAAGGCCGAGCACCCTCCGGCGAGGCCGAAGGCCGAGCTCCGCGTAGGGCGAAGCCCGAAGCGATAGAACACCGCGAGGCCGTAGGCCGAGCTCCGCGTAGGGCGAAGCCCGAAGCGTCCCCTTGCCAAGCAGAAACAACTCCCCACCTTCCAAGTAATTTTTGCGAGGCCGAAGGCCGAGCCGGCCTGCGAGGCCATAGGCCGAGCTCCGCGTAGGGCGAAGCCCGAAGCGTCCCCTTACCGAGCAGAAACAGCTTCCAACCCTCCAAGTAACTTTTGCGAGGCCGAAGGCCGAGCCGGACCGCGAGGCCGTAGGCCGAGCTCCGCGTAGGGCGAAGCCCGAAGCGTCTCCTTACCGACCAGAAACCACTCTCTTCTTTCCAAGTAACTTTTGCGAGGCCGAAGGCCGAGCCGGACTGCGAGGCCATAGGCCGAGCTCCGCGTAGGGCGAAGCCCGAAGCGTCCCCACGCTACCAAAGGCTGAAAGATTCCCATGCTTTTCGGTTATGAACAAAGTTATGGAAATTGTGTACAGCTAGCAACGTTTGGTTTATGAAAACCTTGAATAAATTTCTGGCATACGGTCATTTCGAGCGTTGCTTGCTTTATAAAACACAACCATAACCAATTTTACTGAACTCTTTTCGAAATAAATGTCTTTCATAGAGTTTTGAACTTGCAACTTTCGGGCGGTGCTTGATATAATTAGTGGATGGCTTGCACGAATTATTTGCACAGCGAACAATCCGGATAATGTTTATTTAGTTGCGGCGCCTACAACACGAAAACAAAGCAGTCTCGCGGGCCGCGCGCGGCCCGCGCACCATGCAACACCTAGTTATTAGATATCATTGGATGATTCAACCCTAAAAAGATCGATCTAAGTGAGTGTTACCACCAATCGATCGATAAATGCCATCTCTACAATCAAGACAAATGACAATGCCAGATTCTGCCCCACCATCAACCGCAAGTTGTACAAGATAACGAGTAAATGTAAAAATATCTCCGTTTTTTTATTAAAATTATTGGTTCAAAATAAAGTTTTGTACAAGTTGCGATTCGAAAAAAACAGCTTAATTAAAAATTTAGAAAATAGTAAGAAATCGAAGCGATTTATTCATTGTTTTTGGTTTTCTTCTATAGGAGTTGCGAGAGTAGTAGAAAATGATACTGATTATGATTATGCAATATGAAACCTGTAATAAGTCGCCAACAAAATGATAGGTACAGCTTAAATGGTCACGTAGATTTGTAGGTGGGGCAAAGCTCCATTGAAATGTGGCAATGTCTTTTAACGACACCTCATATGTTACAATCCATCAAGCCGTTTAGGCTGCAGGGCGGGACAAAGAATTAGACATACAAACTCACATACATACACTCGAAAAACCTAACCATCCTTCTTGCGCAGTCGGGTAATAAATGGAAGTGAATACAATGCTTCTTTAATGATCGAACAAACATCATATCCTTGAAAATGACATTGCATTTCATCAATGGAGCTTTGCCCCACTTACAAAACTACGTGACCATTTAAGCTGAACCTATCATTTTGTTGGAGGCTTCATATTGCATAATCATAATCAGTATCATTTTCTACTACTCTCGCAACTCCTATAGAAGAATAACAAAAACAATGAATAATTCGCTTCGACTTCTTACTATTTTCTGAGTTCTTAATTAAGCAGTATTTTTCGACTCGCTAGTAGATGTACAAAACTTTATTTTAAACCAATAATTTTAATAAAAAACGGAGATATTTTTACATTGATTCGTTATCTTGTACATCTAGCGGTTGATGGTGGGGCAGAATCTGGCATTGTCATTTAATTCAAATCTCAATCACAAGACCAAATGACAAACGTAGAAGCATGTTCCGTTGACGGAAATAACGAATTAGAAGTTACAAGCGGCGTCGGGAACGCTCCAACCGCAGCGGTCGCGGTCGCTTTGCCGATAGATTGCGTTCCAGTTTAGGCTGACCTTCCACGAGGCAGCTAAGCGATGAGCAATGACACTAAAATATAGTACATGTTGAAAACGAATTGTCAGTGGTCACATCTGTTGATGAACAGATAACCTCGAGTGGAGGCACAGACCACTGACATTGACACATTTCAATGGAGCTTTGGTCACCTACATGACCATTGAAGCTCATATATTATTTTGTTGGGGACTTATTACAGGTTTCATATTGCATAATGACAATCAGTAGGAGTTACGAGAGTAGTAGAAAATGATAACAAAGACAATGAATAATTCGCTTAGATTTCTTACTATTTTCTGAATTCGTAATTAAGCTGTTTTTTTCGAATCGCAACTTGTACAAACCAATAATTTTAATAAAAAACGGAGATATTTTTACATTTATTCGTTATCTTGTACAACTTGCGGTTGATGGTGGGGCAGAATCTGGCATGAGCATTTGCACGCGATTCTGTCAATGATAAGGTCATAGAGACGAAGAGGGAGACAGGGGTGCCGTATTAAAGAGATGCGTCCATGTCGATAATATCTCGTACGGTTACGACACGGGCTGATTATGATACACAACTCATCCTTCGCAAAGCTTAGCATCTCTGGTGGAAAACAGTCTTTACTCGCTAACCCTGCGTGAGAGTGTTACTATTGGAGTTTGACAAGTTGAATTGTAGCTTCGGAAGTTACAAGTTGCGAATAGAATGAGGGGTTTGGAATCAATGGTAGTCATGGTTAAGTTACACAATGTACCCTGTTCGATTGTGTAACAACATTCCAGAGGATATTAAAAGGTCTGAAAGCCTGTATGTATTTAAAAAGCGAGTCCGTGACATTGATCTCCTATAAACAACTAGATACACAAAGAGTTGTAGCGTCGTCACTCTGGACGAAGCTGCTCGACAGTCACGTTCACTCCCGAGCTCGGAGCGGGAACTCTTGATAAAAGCTTGAAACTTCAGATCTTGCTCAAATTATCCAATAAATTCACCATACTGTCATTCGCGAACATTTTCTGATTAACTTAACGTGATATAATAGCCACTGTAGACATTATAACAAAAATTATCAAATAATTTTGCAACCGTCGTTTTCCGCCATTTTCAAGAGAACCTATATTGTATATTCTTGAAATACTGCATTGTACCTATCTGATATTATATGAACTAGTGAGACTATCTGTTTCAATCTATTTGCACTAAGTCCTTAAACATGAACAGACATAGTTTTAATCTGTAGTTTCGATATTAATTCGCATGGCCCGATGCACGGGGACTTAGCGTCGCTATGTCCGATCCGATTCAGATTAAATTAATATCCGATTTGGGATTACATCGGATTTCGGGAGTTTCGAATAGTTCTAGTATTGGAAGTAATGAGATTTTTAATTGTAGGTGTATCGGATTGCACAAGGCTGTTATTTAAAAACGTGGTTTAAAGTTACGCCGCGGTTTAAGCCCCCTGTCTCTTTCCATCTTAACCTTTTTTAACGAAGTGTGACAGGGATAGCAACACGATTTAAGGGAAGTAAGATTTGTGAACGTGACTGTCGAGCTGCTTCGTCCAGAGTGATGACGCTACGGCGACACCTCTGGATGAAGACATGAAGACGCGGCTACCCAGGGTGAAGACGCTACTGCGACTCCCCTGGAGGAAGATAGAAGACTATTACATATTGAATTTTCTGTAACATGACATTGGCAAATGACGAACTGTCGAGTCCATTAATAAAATAAATAAATAAATAAACCTATTTATCCCTTATGTATTGTAAAACCCTAAAAATAAAGTCAAAAGCCCTTCAAACCAAACTGTCCAACGTGGTTAACAAATCAATCTCTGTAACGACCGATTTTGACCGGAATTTAGAAAAGTGCTCTCGACTCGCCTCTCCAATGCAGCCACTGTCAATTACTCGCTCGAAACGAAACACTACTCGACGGGACAGTGCACAGACGAGTCGATGGCATGCAACTTGATTGGGAAACTTACGAGGCTTTTAAAAGACAGTACAGATTCACATCGTTACACCTTCATTAGTCCACTGCTTGTTAATGAGACTCCAGGCGTGTCATAGTGTCCTGGTACTGGTAATGCAACTTAAAGAAAGAAACATCAGGTATTGAAGCATACTGGACCGTATTATGTCACTCCAGGTTAACTATGGTCTCCTGGTACTGTCATCAGACCGTATCAGTCCCCTGCTGGCCGCAGTCCCAAGGCGCATGTTAATGAGACTCCAGGCGTGTCATAGTGTCCTGGTGGTGTCCCTTCATTTGATAAAAAACAAATTACAAACATTAATTCATTTCACAAACAACGTTTGGCAAAATTATGATTCATAAGTTCATCTTTGTACAAAGTAATGGTTCTATAAATAATTCATTTGACAAAACAATTACGAGACAAAGTTTCTTTCTTCAAAACATCACTTAACAAACTATTACTAATATATATAGCTCGATTACCACTGACTGACTGACTGACTCACTGATTGACACGCCTGTTTAGTCTGAAGGAGTCCCCGGAGGTGAAAGTGATGTAGGGGGGAGTTGTATAGTTTAGTGATTGGACCAGAGGAAAACTATAGGGAAGTGAAAAAAACAAGATGGCGGCGGGTCACGTGATGCCATCTCCGCCATTTTCCAACCGATTTCGTTCAAATTTGGAACACACGTCACATGGTCGACCTACTTTGTGATGAAATTGAAAAACAAAAGAAAAACAAAATGGCGGCGGAAATATAGCCGATTGAAAATTTGGACATTTCAGACCAAACTTTGACGAATTAGCTGGCCTAGCACGAGCGCATGACGAATATCCAACCAATTCCACTTCGTAGCATATATGATGCAGTATACCAGAAAATTGTCATTTTTTGGAAAAACAAAATGGCGGACGAGCAGTAGACCATAATATTTTCTAAATATATTTTCCTATACGAAACGAAAGGATTACTGGCGTGCGGTAAATATCTATCAGTAACTATAGCGAGGCCGAAGGCCGAGCACCCTCCGGCGAGGCCGAAGGCCGAGCTCCGCGTAGGGCGAAGCCCGAAGCGATAGAACACCGCGAGGCCGTAGGCCGAGCTCCGCGTAGGGCGAAGCCCGAAGCGTCCCCTTGCCAAGCAGAAACAACTCCCCACCTTCCAAGTAACTTTTGCGAGGCCGAAGGCCGAGTCGGCCTGCGAGGCCATAGGCCGAGCTCCGCGTAGGGCGAAGCCCGAAGCGTCCCCTTGCCAAGCAGAAAAAAACTACCTACCTTCCAAGTAACTTTTGCGAGGCCGAAGGCCGAGCCGGGCTGCGAGGCCATAGGCCGAGCTCCGCGTAGGGCGAAGCCCGAAGCGTCCCCTTGCCAAGCAGAAACAACTCCCCACCTTCCAAGTAACTTTTGCGAGGCCGAAGGCCGAGCCGGCCTGCGAGGCCATAGGCCGAGCTCCGCGTAGGGCGAAGCCCGAAGCGTCCCCTTGCCAAGCAGAAACAACTCCCCATCTTCCAAGTAATTTTTGCGAGGCCGGAGGCCGAGCCGGCCTGCGAGGCCATAGGCCGAGCTCCGCGTAGGGCGAAGCCCGAAGCGTCCCCTTGCCAAGCAGAAAATAACTACCTACCTTCCAAGTAACTTTTGCGAGGCCGAAGGCCGAGCCGGGCTGCGAGGCCATAGGCCGAGCTCCGCGTAGGGCGAAGCCCGGAGCGTCCCCACGCTACTACTACGATAATGTTTATTTAGTTGCGGCGCCTACAACACGAAAACAAAGCAGTCTCGCGGGCCGCGCGCGGCCCGCGCACTATGCAACACCTAGTTCACTTATTATATACGTTAATAGATAAAACAACGCAAGGCATAAAAACCTTTGACAAAATGCATTGTTTGGTAATTGTAATTTGTTTTTTATCAAATGAAGGGACACCCCGACAACTCTCTAACCAGATCCGACACGGATGTTTAGGTTCAGAAGGCTCTGGCTTGGAGCGAAGCGCAGCTTCGCTCCAAGCCAGAGACTTCGATGTTAGGTTTTTTTTTTTGTATTCAAAAAGCAAGTTCATTTATTAACAATTATACATAAATTTGTAATTTGTTTTTTATCAAATGAAGGGACACCCCGACCAACTCTCTAACCAGATCCGACACGGATGTTTAGGTTCAGAAGGCTCTGGCTTGGAGCGAAGCGCAGCTTCGCTCCAAGCCAGAGACTTCGATGTTATGTTTTTTTTTTTTGTATTCAAAAAGCAAGTTCATTTATTAACAATTATACATAAATTTGTACGAAGCTGCGCTTCGCTCCAAGCCAGAGACTTCGATGTTAGGTTTTTTTTTTTTGTATTCAAAAAGCAAGTTCATTTATTAACAATTAATACATATAAAATACCCACTTATTTACCCAATATTTTGTCTAATGGCGACCTTGCAAAAGGAATACTTTGGTCATTTAATCAATTGCAAAATGACGGTTTAGCATTCACAACATTTGCTATGTAAAATATTTATAAAATGGATTTTTGTCAAATGATCACTTTTAAAACGATCACTTTAGTAAATGATAAGTTTGTCAAATGATTACTTTTTCAAAAATAATTTGTAAAATGATCATTTGTCATACGTTTTTTGTCAAACATTAGTGAACCGTCCTGGTACTGGTAATGCTAATTAACGAAAGAAACATCCGGTATTGAAGCATACTGTCATGTCACTCCAGGTTAACTATGGTCTCCTGGTACTGTCAGTGCAACTTCATCATCAGACCGTATCAGTCCATTGCTGGACGCAGTCCCAAGGCGCGTGTTAATGAGACTCCAGGCGTGTCATAGTGTCCTGGTACTGTTAATGCTACTTAAAGATAGAAACATCAGGTATTGAAGCATACTGGACCGTATTATGTCACTCCAGGTTAACTATGGTCTCCTGGTACTGTCAGTGCAACTTCATCATCATCCCGTATCAGTTCCCTGCTGGCCGCAGTCCCAAGGCGGGCGTGGTAATGAGACTCCATGCGTGTCATAGTGTCCTGGTACTGGTAATGCTACTTACAGAGCCGGGGCTTCTGACCGAGTGGACACAGTAGGTGTTGGAGCATACTGGACTGTATTTTTGTGATAGTTTAGGTAAGTCATGGTCCCCTAGTACTTTTATATAAGACGCATGATCTATATCTGGGAAATATAAGTTTCTATTTCTTGTAGGTATTGTAAATAACACAATACTGGTTTTCAGGGAGATATTGTTTCACTGTGTCGGCCCAAATCACATCAATACTTTGGACCTTTATTATCTGCGTCATAAGAATTAAAATCGTGCTGCAATTACCATTGATCTGCTGTTCTTTGTACATGATTTTTACATAGATGAATTCGACTAGTAATATTCAGTATAATAATATATCTGTCGCGACAACTGGTTTAAATAGACGTTTAATTGAACAGCTAGCTAATTATTTATTCACATTTTATTTACATTGAATAAATAATTAGCTAGCCATCTTCTAAACAAAACGAAACTAGCGCCGCCGTCCTGGAGAATCATACTAGGTCAACACTACAGCCGCTTCCAAGTCAGCTGAGATGTTGAACGCTTTATGCACCATAATGATTGAACCACAAAACTAGAGGTTTGGTTGGTTTTGTCCTTCAATTAACGCGCTAGCTGTTCAATCAAACGTCTATTTCAACCAGTTGACAGCGAAGTATCCACCCATGAAGGATGTACTCTTCGTAGTATAAATCAGGACATTGCAAGCTTATATTCAATTGTAATTCTGCCAGCACTCCCCTCAGCACACAAAAACCCGAAAACCCCGCAACTTCCGCGTTGTCACATAAAATCATAGTTCATCGAGACTTGTCACTTATCACTGGTGTCACGTAGCGAGCGTCACGTCACGTCACATGACGTCATAAGCGGGAAATGTTCCGGTTTTATTTTATCGTAATTTTTATTGCATTCGGGCATTTTTGGTCTTTTTTTCGTGTGGTTTAGTGACTGCACCTATTTGTCAGAGTTATTCAGGCCGCCCGTAGGCCTTTGACGTGGCCTAACGACTGCTGCCGAGCGACAGCAACCGGGACTAACTGCTTAACGTGCTTTCCGATGCACGAAGGGGCTCTTTGTTATAGTCGATAATACAGTCGAAGACTGATAAGTATACAGGGGGCCTCAATAAGGTTGAGATTTTCTCAAAAACTACTGGACCGAATTTAAATATTCTTTTACAGTTACATAGTTTTAACTTTTATCTATCAAACAGTGAAAGAATTTTTGCAATAGGTCAAGTAGTTTTTGAGATAATCTCAACCTTAAAAACTCTCCTGTACACCTTTCTCTGTGTTCCACCGTACAGTTGCGGTCAGAAAGTGTTTACTACCTTTAGGCTTCGTATGCGCGGATGTACAGTGTTTCTACGAAGGCTACGGCACTAACTACTAAAATTAAACGTCTGAATAACATATATAGCAATCTTGGAATGACTATTTAGGGATTGATGAAGACACGATTGGACAAACTTCGCGCGATAGAAGAAAAATCGCAAACATACCCCTTCCATGTCTTTTAAAATGAAAATTATGTATAGTTATTCTTACAAAATATAATTATCAAAATGAAGTGGTTATTATTATTTTTGTGGAGTTTTTTAAATCCTTGCCAAAATTCAATCAAAATTGTTTAGACTCCACTATCTGTTTCGCTCACTTACAAATGCCGATAGTGAGATAGATGATAGTAAGAGCGACATCACGCTAAGTCAGTCAACTTCACCATAAAACTAAAAGGAGCGAATCTTCGTATAGCCGTAGACAAACTACTTCGATCAAATTATTCTAATCCCTACCAAAGAAAGCTATCACCTAAAAATTACCATATACAATACAACCCTTTTCTTTATAAAGAAACTGGTTGTTACATCCGACTCTACTTATACACACTAGACCATAGATTTTTTAAGGTTGAGATTTTAGGCACAAACGATCTCCTTCCATCTGCTGCGCTCCTGGTACTTCGAAAACAGAGAAAGGTGTACGGTTGAGATTATCTCAAAAACTACTTGACCTATTGCAAGAATTCTTTCACTGTTTGATAGATAAAAGTTAAAACTATGTAACTGTAAAATAATTATTAAATTCGGTCCAGTAGGTTTTGAGCAAATCTCAACCTTATTGAGGTTCCCTGTATGCTTCTATCTTTGTCTTCGTACGGATTCGTCTGTGTACAGAGCATATCACATCGCAAAAGTAAAATGTGAAAGATCAATAGTCACTTATGATTTTTTTTCCATCATTGCAATTACAAACTTATTTTTACAATTGGCGCACATAGTATGAGATAAAGCAAATGTTACGGTATTAAGTTAAGTTGCACGGGACTTTGTATGAGCGAATCCAACTCGTACTAATCCGTTTTGTTTTAATAAGAATGGTTATGTAATTACCTAGTTATTAGGTAAATAATTTAAGTGTCATTATTTTAAAAGATGTGTTGTTGATAGTTTATTGCCACTTTTCCTCCTCAGCGTTGGCTTTTCCTTGCAAAGTGGTGTAAATGTAAATTCGAAAAAATGTTGACGTGCAAAAATGTACACAACGTGCTTACTTGCAATAAAGATATTTGGCTTTGAGATAATATACGAACAAAATGACATTGACTTTCGTAAATATAGATAAGTTTGACCGAAGTAAGGCCTAGTGTACATTATGCAGGGTCAGCTTGGGTCAAGTGTGTATTGATCCCGCCTGCGTCTAATGTATGGAGGGGTTGGGATTATGCATTGTTTCGGAGATAAATATCAGGCATTTGCGGTCCAGATGAAAGTTGTGTACAAGGCTTTATTTACGTCTATTATGGAAATGGGAAGGATTTGTGTTTTAAGTAAAAGTACTTGATAACTTCAGGATAGATTCTTGTTCTTTTGCATCCAGTCTTTGCCAGCCACTTTCATCATCCCTCCATCTGATCGGCTGGTCCCACACTACGTTTACTCGTTCGTGGCTTCTATTCGAAAACTAGTCTACCCCATCGGTTATCGATTCTAGGATAGATGTGGCCAGCCCACTGATAGTTCATCATCATCATCAGCCAGTATCAGTCCACTGCTTTCCCCAAGCGCGCCACTCAACCCTACTCTGGGCCCTCTGCATCCAGTCCCTGCCAGCCATCTTGCGAAGGTCATCCCTCCATCTGGTCGGGGGGCATCCCACACTACGTTTACCCGTTCGTGGCCTCCATTCGAGAACTCGTCTCCCCCATCGGTTATCGGTTCTACGACAGATGTGACCAGCCCACTGATACTTCAGTTTACTGATTCTATGATAAATTTAGAATGTCCACGTTTCGGCTCTGCAGGTCTTCACTGGTAGGCATTGGTTGAAGAGGTTGAGGTTGTTTTCTGGCATTGTGATATTGAAGACGAGAAGATATGACAAACTCCAGCCCAGCTGAAATCTCCTCTCACTCTCTTTCTCGAAGTTGTTCCTGTTCAGCTGTAGAGTTTGTCCTAAGTAGACGTACTGCTGAACAACTTCGAGGACCGTGCCATTGGCTACCATTAGTTCCGGGACGATTAGATCATTGAACATGATCTTGGCAATGCCCAAGTTCATCCCGATTCTGGCAAGAAACAGCACTAAGGCTATCCAGCATTTCCTGCAGATCCTGCAGCGACTCTGCAATGATCTCTATATCATCGACAAGCCGAAGTTGTGAAATGTACTCGCCGTTAATATTGATGCCACGTTCATTCCAAGTCCAGTGTGTAATACCTAGTTATAAAGTAATTGTATTATTATTACTTTAAAAGATGTGCTGCTGAGAGTTTTTTTGCCACTTTTTCTCCTCAGCGTTGGCACCTTTTCCTTGCAAAGTGTGTAAGTGTAAATTCAAAAATATGTTGACGTGCAAAAATGTACACAACGTTCTTACTTGCAATAAATAAATTTGACTTTGACTTTGAAGACCTCCCGGCGCGTTTGTGAAGAGTTTCGGTGATATGACATCTCCTTGTGTCACACCTTTGCGCAGCTGGTTAGACCTTGTTTTCCAAATGCTGTCCAGACATTATGCAATGACTCTGCTCAAATCTGTACGTAGTTGGTACTTTATTACTTCAAGTACTTAGGTGAGAAGTTAGCAAACAAAGCCGGGGGAGTAAAGGTGTGAAATTTAATAATGCCATAATATCCGAAAGCGACAGGGACACAGAGTTTGTGGAGGTGACAACGAGCGTTGGTTACAAGGATTGCTGAGCGTAGTTTTGGGAATGAGAAATCTTCAAAGGTGACAGTTAATAAAATTATTTCAAACTCAAAAACCCTACTGCCGAAAAACTGTCCCCTTTTGATTATTTTTTTATACCCTATGACACTCCCGTAATCAAGACGAATCTACCGACCTCATATACTAAAATCCATCAAGCCGTTTAGGCTACAGGATGGCAGGAAGGAATGGGCATACATACATTACAGGCTACTAAATAATAAGTAAATCATATAGAAACAAAAGAAAACAATGTTTTAGGGTTCCATGCCTCAAAAGGAACAAAAAGGAACCCTTATAGAACCACTTTGTTGTCCGTCTGTCTGTCAAGACCTATATCTCAGAAACGCGTGGACGGATCAAGTTGAAATTGATTAAACCTGATACTCAGTTCTATCACCTCATGCAGCTGTAAAAAAATCAATATTTTACGTTAACGCAATCAAAAGATATGGCCGTATATGTCGAATTTTGGCGCATATTTGTATGAACACGCAAAAAACTCAAACCTATAGGGTACTTCCCGTTGACCTAGAATTATAAAGTTTGACAAGAAGCTAGGTCTTATAGCACAAGTAAAGGAAAAAATCCCAAAACTGTAAATTTGAAATTACATCCCCTCAAAATATTTTTTATTATTATTACAATATGGACATAATATTTTGATAATGGCAAGGTTGGTCTCTAAATCTAGTTTATTTTCGTTAGAGCAAGTTACGGTAACCCCGTAACGACCGAAAAACGTTGCACGGAAGCCTCGGTGCGCGAGTCAGACAGCCGACTTGCACTTGGCCGTTCTTTTTAATTAGAGTTACAACTTTTTGTCACTTCCATCCACCCTGCATCAGTGTTGTATACGCGTCCCTAACAACGTTGATGGTTGTGTACTCAGACACAATCCGGTAAACCGAGTCGACGATTAAACAGTTTTAATCCCAGTATACTGGAGTAGCGAATGCTTGTGTTTGTTTTTCATTCAAATTATACATAGGATAATACTATTATTGTCAATTTGTCGAATTATACACAGAATATTATATTACATAGATTTTTTTTTAATTTAGGTTTTTCAAGAGACGTGGAACACATTATATACTAAATTACAGTGAACATTAATTTCAAAAATTATGCCCACGCAGTTAAAGGAGTGAGCGTGACTGTCGAGCTGCTTCGTCCAGAGTGACGACGCTACGGCGACTGCGAGGGAGGAAGAGAAGACGATATGATATTTTGAATATTCTGTAACATGACATTGGCAAATGCAAACAGTCGAGTCCATTAATAAAATAAAGATATAAGTAATACCGTCCTGTCGTTTGGCTTTAACTGTCAAAGTACAATATTAACATGGCAATTGTGTTTAGGATAAACTTTAGCGACATAAACACCTTCTGCTAAAATTAAAAATGTTTAAATAGAATTTCAAGCGAGTTTCGATCAATTAAAAAATTGTACCTATATCTGATATGCCCTTGACTTTGTACAAAATTAACTTTCGACTGTGTATTCCGGGCCTTAATCCCGGTTCGAAGGATATACGGAAGCGTGTGGGCTTAGCCTTTTGAGGTGGATTTACATAATATTTAAATTATACCTAACGTTTGTATGGCGACATATAATACTCGGAACAAACATTCTGAGATATGGGAAAACGATAAATCAAATCTCTTTATTGCAAGTAAGCACGTTGTGTACATTTTTGCACGTCAACATTTTTTTGAATTTACATTTACACCACTTTGCAAGGAAAATCCAACGCTGAGGAGAAAAAGTGGCAAAAAAATTTCAGCAGCACATCTTTTACTATCGAGCTTCTTAGTACGTTGACGCACACGTATCCACCCGGCACCGCCTCGCCTCGTCCTGCGCTGTCAACCAGTTGTTACGGAGGCGATTAGTGTGTGCTGCAATATGGAATCTCATACAAAGAATACTGAACGACTCGAGTTGAGGCAGTGCCGGGGTGTTATGTTAGCGACAACCTTAAACGTTATGTTTTTATTATTATTATTAAAAACGTTAAGTTAGACATTGAAGGTTTAAACGGTAGACTAACGTTAAATCACGTTTATCGTTAACAAAGTATATTCTTTGTGTTTTTGGATGTGCTGTTGAATTTTCTTGCCACTTTTTCTCCTCAGCGTTGGCACCTTTTCTTTGCAAAGTAGTGTAAATGTAAATTCAAAAAAATGTTGACGTGCAAAAATGTACACAACGTGCTTGCAATGACGAGATTTGACTTTGACTTTTGTTAAATCTAATTTATTCATACTGACAGTATTTGATGGCTGTAAAATTCAGTTCAGCATCATGTCGTCCCATTGAAACTTCTCCAAATTACTTATAAATAAACTTTTCCTCTCAAAGAGTAAATAAGCGAATAAATAAGCTGGTATTTTCACACAGCGCCGTAACGGCTCTCAATATATTCAGTGAGGTCTGAAAAGGCCTTTTTTCGAGTGGAAGCTGTCGGTGACAGGAGCCGGGAGTGGATAGAGATGGGACATACATACGGTTTCGGCTTCAATTATACCGATACAGGTTAGATTTAGTTTGAGAATCAGTGACTCTCATAGTTATTTAAGTATAGAGTGTAGGTACATTACTTGTTTTAAATAAAGAATTTATTAAGTATTATTATTATACAGGGTACGGTTTTTACCAACGACCAGCGAATATACTAAGTTGCGGGTACAGCTTATAATAGAGATATCTGCCACCATTTTGGAATGTCGGTTTGATTTTTTATTCGTTTAATTTTCTATTTACATGAGTACTCTAAATAACTTGACATTTGCGAAATTATCTCTTAAATAAGAGTAGAAGCCATTCAAATAAAAATTGAATAGCTTATAAATACACGAATCGCTAGCAATCTCTTAAAATCCGATTCAATGTAATGTCAATGATTTTTTTAGGCTTCGGTGTCGGCATAGTATAATAAGAAAAGTAAGCTATCTTCAAGGAAAGGTATACCGCGCGTGCTGAATGCGTGTATACAGACTCACACAGCGACAAGATCCCAGAGTGTTCAGAGGCAGTCTTGTAGGCATAAACTTATGCACGCTGGTACCGGGCGCTCACGTCCGATTTGTACCTACCTGTTTTGGATTCTTATGGGGTATCCCCAAATGATAATGTAAGTAGACATTTGAAAAAAGAAGGTATACAATAAAGAATAAACATAATTGTGTTAGGTGGATAGGTACCTTAGGGCGGCCACTGTGAATTATTATTCCGTAAACACTGCACCAAATCAATGGACAAGACTACTGCGTTCAATACACATAAATACGCGATCGACGAGCCCTACGAAGTATGTAATTAAGTCTCCTAAAGAGCCCGAGATAACCTACTCTTCATATTATGCTATGGTTTCGGCCCCAAAATTGACCTTTACCGACCCTATGGCGTGAGGTATGTCGCCTGTCTCCTAGTACCCTTACATAGTCCCGGAGTCGGGACACAAATTTCGCTTAATTAACTGCCGAGTTGTTTTAAACGGTTATTCGCATTTAAGCTGATTGCTTTACTAATACTTAAAAGTGGTTTGAAAATTTAAATATCACCGCTTCCTTGCCCGAGTGGGAATATTTTGTTGCTCTTATTTCGCCGCCCATGAAATATAAAATAAATGCATTATTGCAAAATGCTAACATTCTTCGGGATTTATTAATAACTCACCATTGTCTAAGATTGTTTTATGATTTAAACGTAATTGTGTTATCATTATTTTAAAAGATGTGCTGCTGAGAGTTTATTTGCCACTTTTTCTCCTCAGCGTTGGCACCTTTTCCTTGCAAAGTGGTGTAAATGTAAAAACAAAAAATATGTTGACGTGCAAAAATGTACACAATAAAGAAATTTGACTTTGACTTTGTTATTAACATACGTATACTGAAGCTCAAATTAAGTGTCTTATTTTGTAAATTAAAATTATTAACATTTTAAGCTTGTCTGTGATTATTGCGTATTTACTTTCAGCTTATCAGATCGAATCACTTTATTTTCACAATGATGAACGAGGACATCAATCAATCAGGAACTGACCTTTTTTGTCCTAGGAAAAACACACGTGTACAACCACGCTCGGGGGAGCGTGTTGAACATGTCGGGCTCACCGCCCTGAAGGGGCGGAATACCGACTAAACTTCCTGGGGTCCACCTCGTGCCATTGTTGCCGAGCCACTGGAACTGCGATACATCCGCGCCCCGACTGGCGCCCCGAGCACTCCCCATTGTGGGCTGTAATAGCCCACAATCCATCATCCATTCACCCATCACCTTCCTCCTCCCCGCGCCACGTGCTGTTCGCGCACTGCAGGACAACTGACCTGGCCGTTGATCGAACCTGGGACCTCCGTATCGCAAGTCCATTGACCCAACCACTGCGTCACCGAGTTCCCCTCACTAATTTGCTCACCAAATTATATTCCTCTATATTTACTGACTGATTAACTTCATATTTACTGACTCGTGAAGCTCTATTTGTGGCATATTTTCGCGGCTGTCTGCAGATAAGCGGCTGAGTAAACCGAACTAACATGATTTGTTGTGACAAATTATATATAGATGGCGTTGGCGTAATTCTTTTAGAGAGAGGAAAATGAGTACGTATTCTGCGTCAAATATAAGATAAGATAAATACACTTTATTGCACCATAAACCAGTACTATATATTTTATATTTATTTATTCAACTATATATAAATTGACAGGATAACACCTTATAGATCAAGGCACTCGACCAGAATACCGACTGTGGCTTATAATTATAGCAGCCCAAATAGGCCGGAGCCTTACATATATATGTATATATATATATTTTTTTTATAAATAAAGTGCCATAATATGACATTTTATTCACATTACGATCTAGCCTAAATACAATAAGACTAATAAGTAATTTGATTTTGACCTAAATTTCTATACACTTATATCTAAGAGTTATATATGTATATATATTATATGCTTACATTATTGAGAAGCATCTACAATTTTTACGGTCTTATCGCTGAAAGCAGTGGCTCCAGACAACCAACTGCAGAGGATATTACAAAAAAAATATATCAGAAAGAGGTAGAAGTGCATAGTAAGTAAATATAATAAATAGTAATATCTACGTTAGATAGGTAACACAATTTACGATACTTAAACATGTAAATTATATTATGGGGTGCTTGCGTGCGTGATTGTCTGTGATCGACAGAACTTGTTCGTCGAGTGAGGGTAATTTCACGCAGCAAATATCCCGGGTCTGTTTCGTCCAGGAGTCGAACCCAGACGAGTAGGCTGGATGAAGCAGTAGCTGATGTAAGCAGGGAGCTCGTAGAAGTAGAAAGAAGAAACTCAAATTCACGATAGCACTTAGGTTTAATTTACTTGAAATTTGAATTTACACAGAACTACAGACTTGAGAATTTGGAAGAATGAATTTAGACAAGAAAGCAAGCGGATAGAAATAGCGATAGTTAAATTACAATATAATTTAATGCGAATATTATTTAGCAAAGCAATTACGTGCGAGATGCGCAATGGTCGGCTAGTCGCTCTGAATGAATGTGAGGGTCTCGCCGGGTGATGCGCGGGCGCGGGCGGCGCACCGGGCATCGCCTATTGTTTGAACCAGTTTGCTTGTTGGTACAAGATTCATAAGCGGAGCGTTGTCGGCATGAAAGCGGTTATGTTTATAAGCGGAGCGGATTTCATATGCCGCTACAAGTACTCCCCCGCTGAGACCGTGGCTACGGTCGATAGTAATCTGGGAATCTCACGACACGTCCACTCCTTGTTTTTCTCTCCGCAACTGTAGTTTGATCAGCCTTTTCCGTTGATTTTGGGATGTCGTCTCTGACAGTATAGGCTGGCTTGAGACGATCGATGGTGACTGTGAGCTCCTTTCCTTGGACATCTAGCGTGAAAGTCTTCGTTCCTCTCTCTAGGACTTTGTAGGGCCCCAAGTATGCTGCCTGGAGCGGTCTTCGAGCTGGACCTTGACGGAGGAAGACATGAGATGTAGTGTTGAGATCCTTGGGTATGTAGAAAGGACGATTGCCATGCCACGAAGTAGGTTGTGGCGCGAGCTTGCTCATGTGGTCACGTAGTCTACTCACGAAGTCAGTGGCGTCGACTGGTGAGTCAGAGGTGGATGAGAAGAACTGCCCAGGCAAACGTAATGGTTCACCGTAGACAAGTTCGGCTGCTGAAGCTTGTAGGTCTTCTTTCCACGCGCTGCGGATGCCGAGAAGCACGAGTGGTAGTGCCTCCGTCCAGTGCGTGGTAGCGTGACAGGTGATGGCTGCCTTGAGCTGCCGGTGTAGCCTCTCCACGAGACCGTTGGCTGCAGGGTGGTAGGCAGTGGTGGTGTGGTGGGCTGCGCCCACCAGCGATGCGATGGACTTGAACAGATGGGCCTCGAACTGGCGACCCCTGTCGGTCGTGATGTGTTCGGGGCACCCGAAACGCGCGATCCAGCCGGAGATGAAGGCGGCTGCACACGTCTCTGCCGTGATGTCCTGTAGCGGGTACGCCTCAGGCCAACGAGTGAAGCGGTCGACAACAGTGAGGACGTACCTGTAACTTTGAGAAATAGGTAAGGGACCGACGATGTCCATGTGGACATGTCGAAAACGGGCTGAAGGTAGTTTGAATTCAGCCAATGGTGCTGACGTATGTCTGTGAACTTTGCTGCGCTGACATTGAAGACATTCTTTAGCCCATTGTCGACAGTCCTTCCGGACACCTGGCCAGACAAATCGTTGTGTCACTAACCGTACAGTAGCTTTCGCGCCAGGATGGCTGAGATTGTGTAGCGTATCAAATGCTTGACGACGAAATGCGACTGTGACGAATGGTCGAGGATCTGGAGTGGAAACGTCACAGTATACTTGCAGGTCTGAGTGTGGGGTCCTGACTTTCTCCAGCTTCAGCGTAGATCCGTTCTGGAGAAGATCCTGCAACTCAGCGTCGGTGTCCTGGGTGCGAGCTAGGGACTGGTAATCTAGGGGCATTGAAGATAGCTCCTCGATTCGAGATAGTGTGTCAGCAACTATGTTCTCCTTTCCAGCTATGAATCTGATATCTGTTGTGAACTGGCCAATGAAATCGAGATACCTGAACTGGCGTGGCGAACACTTATCTCGGCGAGTGCTGAACGCGAAGGTAAGTGGTTTATGGTCAGTGTAGATCGTGAATGTTCGCGCTTCCACCATGTACCTAAAGTAGCGTATGGCTTCGTAGATGGCCAACAGTTCACGATCGTACGGGCTGTACTTCTTCTGGGATGGACTCAGCTTCCTCGAGAAGAATGAGAGAGGTTGCCAAGAGTCTCCTATGCGTTGCTGAAGTACTGCTCCTATTGCCGCATCAGAAGCGTCAGTTTGAATGGCCAGCTCAGCTTTGATGTCAGTGTGCGCTAGGAGGGTTGCTTGAGAAAGACTTGCCTTACAGCGGTTGAAGGCTTCCAGTAGCTCAGGAGTCATGTTGACGGGTTGGGAGCCTTTGGTTTTGGGACCAGCAAGAAGAGCGTTGAGAGGTGCTTGTGTAGATGCTGCACCTGGGAGAAAACGTCGATAAAAGTTCATCATCCCTAAGAAGCGTCTCAACTCCTTGATGGTCTTCGGTGCTGGAAAATCCTGGATAGCTTGTACCTTGGATTCCAAAGGTCGTACTCCTGTTGCAGATACGGTATAACCCAAGAAGGTTACTTGTGGTTGTCCAAAAACACACTTAGATGTGTTGATGAGTACACCGTACTCTGTCAGGCGCTGGAAAAGTTGTCTAAGGTGCTGCTGGTGCTGATCTTCGGACTCTGAATGAACCAGAATGTCATCGATGTACCCGTAGCAGAAATCTAAGTCTCTCAAAACCTCATCAATAAACCGCTGGAAGGTTTGCGCGGCATTTCTGAGGCCGAAGGTCATGTAAGGAAATTCGAACATACCGAATGGCGTGGTGATCGCCGTCTTCGGAATATCCTCGCTGAAGACCGGTATCTGGTTGTATGCCTTGACTAGATCAACGGTACTGAAGATCTTCTTACCTGCCAGCTGGTAAGCAAAGTCCTGGATATGACGGACAGGGTATCTATCCGGAATAGTGCGTGCGTTCAGTGCTCTGTAGTCCCCACACGGTCGCCAGCCGTCGTTCTTCTTGCGCGCCAGGTGTAGCGGAGAAGACCACGCGCTCTCTGATCTTCGAGCAGTGCCGTTCTGTAGCATGTCATCAAATTCTTTTTTGGCAATTTGAAGTCTCTCAGGATCGAGGCGGCGTGGACGGCTGCAAACCGGGGGTCCAGGAGTAGTCCTTATGTGATGCACCGTGTTGTGCTTAGGAGTACCAGGCTTACCAGCTGGACGGGTAACTTCAGGGTACTCACGTAAGATACGGTGGTACGGTGTGTCTTCGGTAGTTGTACGCACCGATGTGATGGCTTCAACTGAATTCTGGCGAGGCGCTGTGACGGTGAGTGAAGTGATGCCGTCGACAAGGCGTTGGTTGCGGCAATCGACGAGTAGGTTGTAGAAACCTAAAAAGTCGACACCGATGATGGGCTTCGAAACGTCTGCGATGATGAAGCGCCATTCGAAAGCTCGTCGCAAGCCTAAATTCAGGTGAAGGTTGGTATAACCGTAAGTAGAAATTACGGAGCCATTTGCAGCAAACAACTCGTACTTGGTTCTGGCTTGATGTGGCACCCGTGTAGCTGACCTAGGATAAACACACAGGTCTGAACCCGTATCAATGAGATATTGTGTTTTTGTTACTCGGTCAGTGATAAACAGGCGGCCTTTGTTGATAGGGCAGACGCTTTCGGCCACTAATGGCTGCCCTGGTAGTTTACCGAGTTGAAGTTGCATGGTGAAGTGCATTTCTTGGCTTTGTTGCCGTATTGGAAGTGGTACCAGCAGTGTGAATGGCCGTCGGGACGGTCGCGAGAGCGGGATCGTTGGCGTGACTTGGAACGTGATTTAGAACGCTGACGATTACCGGAACCTTTGTTGTTGGAGCGTGGCTTCCTCAGCACCAGGGCCTCCACTTGCCGAGTCAGTTCTGCTACTCTGGTCTCTAAAGCAGTACCTGGCAATCCGGATGACGTGCTGGCGACGACGTGTGATGGCTGAGCGATGTCGTTGACACGGTCCGCCAGTTCTGCAACGTCCTCTAGATCATCCCTGCGCTGAGAAGCAACAATGGTTTGCACATTAGGTGGTAGTCGACTAGTCCAGACAGTTCGGATAAATTCATCAGGTATATTGGGGCCTGCCAAGTTGCGTAAATGTCTAAGAAATTGGGAAGGTTTCCTATCTCCTAACTCCTCATGCTGCATGAGCTGCAGGGTCTTCTTCTCCCTGGAGTCGGAAATACGCCTAATTAATTCCTCCTTAAACTTCTTGTATTTGCCTGTGGCTGGCGGTGCAATTAAAATATCTTTCATCACCCTTGCATACTCCTGATCTAACTGTCCAGCAACAAAATGAAATTTAGTCGAGTCGGCCGTTATACTTGATAATGTAAACTGACTTTCAATTTGTGCGAACCATACCTCCGGTTCCTCGGGCCAAAAAGGTGGAACACGCATACCGACCTTAAATACCTCGCTTCCATTTCCGCTACCGCCTATGGCTTGGCCACCGGCGATTCCTTTGTCTTGCGTTTTTTCGTCTGCATTTTCGTTATCCTTAAACTCTTCATCGTTGTCACTCCTCATTATTTAGGTTGCACTCACGTTCTTCGTCGAGGGTCACCAGTATGGAGTGCTTGCGTGCGTGATTGTCTGTGATCGACAGAACTTGTTCGTCGAGTGAGGGTAATTTCACGCAGCAAATATCCCGGGTCTGTTTCGTCCAGGAGTCGAACCCAGACGAGTAGGCTGGATGAAGCAGTAGCTGATGTAAGCAGGGAGCTCGTAGAAGTAGAAAGAAGAAACTCAAATTCACGATAGCACTTAGGTTTAATTTACTTGAAATTTGAATTTACACAGAACTACAGACTTGAGAATTTGGAAGAATGAATTTAGACAAGAAAGCAAGCGGATAGAAATAGCGATAGTTAAATTACAATATAATTTAATGCGAATATTATTTAGCAAAGCAATTACGTGCGAGATGCGCAATGGTCGGCTAGTCGCTCTGAATGAATGTGAGGGTCTCGCCGGGTGATGCGCGGGCGCGGGCGGCGCACCGGGCATCGCCTATTGTTTGAACCAGTTTGCTTGTTGGTACAAGATTCATAAGCGGAGCGTTGTCGGCATGAAAGCGGTTATGTTTATAAGCGGAGCGGATTTCATATGCCGCTACAATATCTATTATCCGTAAAATACGGCAAAACCTGCTTTTCGCTATTTGATCATAAATGTAGTCAATTAAATAGTTTTACCAAGCGAAAATTATTTTAGAAAACAAAAATGCCACAACCGGCTGCCAAAAATTTAAACCCCTTCGATTAAATTTTTGTAGCCTATGTCACTCCTAGTGGAAATGGGCCGGTCACATCATAAGGGGTCCAGAAAAATGGAGCAAAACCATAACAACATGGTACCCAAGAGACGGTAAAAGGACTAGAGGTAGACCATACAGACGATGGGATGATGAGATTTCAGAAATGGTGGGAAAGACGTGGACAAGGGTGGCGTTGGAGAAAAAAGAGTGGAGAACCCCAGTCTTCTCAACTCTTTTTTCTCCAACGCCACCCTTGTCCACGTCTTTCCCACCATTTTTCTGCGACCTTGTCATTCCGTGACACGCTCTTACCAATTGAGCCACCACAGGCCACGCCACGACCACCGAAAAAAAATGAATCGATGAAGATTTGGTAAGAGCGTGTCACGGAATGACAGGGTCGCAGGTTCAAGTCCTGCCCACGGCAATAATTTTTTCATCATGTTCTAAAATAATTCGGATTCTGGTCAAAACGGGATAATACCGATTCGGTTTACGAAGTGGATATTTAATTAGTTGTCGAGTGTTGTTGATATCGGTCGGGAATTTGTTTCCTATTGTTTCGTGTTTTGTTCAGGAAGTTCTGAGTCAAAGGATAACAATAGTCAGTTTGCGAATGACCCGAGGAGTTAATCGTAATTCACACTTTGTTATTCCAAAGTTTGTATTGTTTTGTTCTGACACAATTGCCCTTCCTTTCTGTCTACAATGTAATGATTAAATGATAATCTTATTGTTATTCTCGTGTGGCTTAGTGATCAAATCTATCGTCAGAGTTTTAAGGCTTCGTATGCGCGGATTTTCAGTTTTTCTACGAAGGCAAATGTTAAAATCCATCAAGCTGTTTAGGCTGCAGGACAGGACAAAGAATTAGACATACAACCACACATACATACATGTGAGTATGTATGTATGTGTGGTTGTATATACACTCGAAAAACATAACCCTCCTTTTTGCGCAGTCGGGTAAAAATACTTATGCGATTATCCTGGTCACGGCACCAATTGTAACAAAACAGGAGTTAAAAATCAAATCTAAGCTATATTTTAAAACCGTCACTTACAAAATAATTGTAATGCGTAATTATTGTAATTGTAATAATAATTTAAAACTATATTACCCTAAACCCTTGACAAATAAGTAACATAAAGAGTCGTGAAAAGCACACATACTCAGCGAAATAGTTACAGCAAAAGAGTTATGCGAATAAAATCGTTACCACAACGTACCAGTAACTCCGTAAAGTTGGCTATCCGGTTATTTATCTGTTTACTTTTTAAAAATGGCGGCTGCTTGCATAATATAGAGTGCACTTCTTCGCGGTGCATTTCCATTTCTGAGCAACTTCGCCCGGGGCAAGGTTTTTTGTTCGTGCTACTATTTAAGAATATAAATTTAGTGTTCGTCCGACTGTGAACCACTTTCTTGCAAGTTCGCCTTCGGTTGTGTTCTATTTTCTGTATCCGAATAATGTTTCATGTGGCAATTGTGTGACATAAATAATCTAATTAGCTGTTGTGATGTAACACTGAAGGAACTGATTGATTGAACCTGTTCATCATTGTGAAAATAAAGTGTCCGATCTAATAATGTGAAAATAACCTATGCAATAGTCACAGAACAGCTTAAAATGTTAGTAGGGTAAGGTAGCTTTTCTTTACAAAATAAGACACTTGATTTGGGCTTCGATTTATAATACGATGAAGTGGCCTGTGGTGGCTTTTATTTTATGAAATAGGTTACCCACAGGGTGTACACCAAAACAATTACAGTGTCACAGTCCACAAAATAATTATGCTAAGTGTCACCCCAATTATAGGCAACAACGGTATGCTTAGAAATCCAAGGAAAAGGGTACAATGCATATCGATTTTAACAATAAAAATAAAATTCAATAAATTTAGAAAACATTTCAGTAACTAACCTAACAAACAAACAAAAACAGGCTTAGTTGGTAAGAGCGTGTCACGGAATGACAAGGTCGCAGGTTCAAGTCCTGCCCACGGCTAGGGATTTTTCATCATGTTTAAATCTGTTCACCGAGCATGAATAATGCGTAACACAAATTCTAAATTTTACTATTGTTAACTTTGAGTAGTTAACAATTCTACTTGCTACATCTCGCATGAAAAAAGGTCGGCAAATCTTCGGTATTTGCAGGCAATGATTATATCTTACTCATTTCAGCCAAACTCGTCTTTTTACCTGAAACAAAAAAGCAAATACATGATTCATATGAACATTTCAAATAGTTTCACGGAAAGTTTAATACAACCGACTCGTTAATGAATCCCAATTGTAAGTGATCATCATCATCATCAGTCTATTTATATTGCCCCACTGCTCGGGCACAGACCTTCCCTTACATCGAGGAAGCTGGGGCCATGATCCACCACGTGGGCCCACTGCGGATTGGCGGATTTCACATGCCTTAGATTTTTGTTTCATCTTCATTTTCACGGTTTCATCACGATGTTTTCCTTCACCGTTTTGAGAGCACTCGGTAAGGGTACGTAAGTATTTCCGTCTAAAAACCGGTGATAACTCATTGGTACATGGCTGCCCTGGCTGGGAATCGAACCTGGTCTAATGTAAAATAGGGTTATCCGAAGTCTAACGCTTTCCGAGTATGTCAATTTTAACTATTTTTAGGAAAATTAAATGTACAAAGTCAAAGTCAAATCTCTATATTGCAAGTAAGCACGTTGTGTACATTTTTGCACGTCAACATTTTTTGAATTTACATTTACACCACTTTGCAAGGAAAATTTGCCAATGCTGACGAGAAAAAATGGCAAAAACTTTCGGCAGGACTTATTTTTAATATAATTACAAATTTCATAATAACTAGGTAATTACATAATTATTCCTATTATTAGCAATCTACACTTGATTCTTCATGCGGAACCGACGACACACACCATGCATGTAATGACGAATGTTCTTGGTTTAAATAGTCATTCGTATTCTCATAGTTCTAATGAGTCACTATAAATATACAGGTTGTCCCTGAAATCATTCGACAAATTGAAATTAGGAGTTGTACTCATGATAAAGATTAAATTGGTAAGGTTTTTTTTGTAAATCAAAACTGCCAAAAAATTTAACTAAGTACGTCATAAGTCACACCATGACCTTAGAAATGACCACTAGGTCAAATTCCAGTAATACATATCGTTGCAAAAAAATTAAATACCTTAAAATGTATAAACTCCAAAGCACAGTAACGATGCAGCTCAAATTAATATTTTTTTCTCCAAATTATTTAATTTACTTAAACGCTGTGCAGAATTAATGTATGTCTCAAGCCTAACCATCTACTTTAGTTTTTGAATGAATTCAAGAGAATCCTATATATTTCTATTGGTTTTACTATCTAAAATATATTCCTTGCATTTACAGCTCACGCCAAAAATTATCTTAGCATGCATTTGAAACAAGGTAATTTCCATAACTCCCTTCCATCTGGCTCGGGCCCAGACCACGTTAATCTAGGTTATGGTCTGGCTGTGGCTGGTCTGGAATAAAATTACAGTTGAGCCGCGCTTCACTTGGCTGAGCCTAATAGCACCTAATACCAAAAAAAAACAGGCTGTCCTTGAAAAAATCCTATCCGTAAAATTGAAACTGGGGTTAAAAGGTTGTCTGGAAGAGATCGCTTTGAGCGATAAGACCGCCAATTGTAATACTAACTGTATTAGCCTATTTCTTTTGTGTAATACTTTTTATTTTTTTGCAATAAAGAATATTTATCTTATCTTATCTTATCTGGGGGTTGTACTCATGATAAATAATAAATTGGTAATGTTTTTTAATAAATCAAAACTGCAAAAAAAAATTTAAGTAAGTATGTCAGAAGTCACACAATGACCTTAGAAATGACGAATGTAATTTAAAATTTATAGATTCCGGATTTTTTTCCTTTACTTGTGCTGTCTCTCTCTCTGTGGTCGGTCCCTCATATCTGAGGATCGTGGTCAGCATCAGGTTTGCATCTGAAGCGGATGATTTGTCTCCACCGGTTCCTGTCCAGCGCGTCTCTTACGATCGTGTAGAATTTGGAGGACGAGGATTCTTTCACTTGATCGGTCCATCTTGTTGGTGAACGACCCCGCGATCTTTTGCCTTCGGTGTTCCCAACCACGATCAGTTTCTCCAAATTTTCGTCCCCTCTGCGCACTGTGTGGCCGAAATATGAAAGAATGCGCTGTTGGCATATAGTAGACAGCCGGGTTTTTATCTGCAACTGCAACTTGTGCTGTAAGACCTAGCTTTTTGCCATATTTCATGATTCTAGGTCAATGGTACCCTATAGGTTTTGAGTTTTCATACAAATATGCGCCAAAATTCGACATATACGGCCATATCTTTTAATTACGTTAACGTAGAAGGCTGATATTTTCACAACTGCATGAGGTTGCAGACGTGAGGATTTGGTATTAATTTCAGCTTGATACATTTACGCGTTTCTGAGTTATAGGTCTTAACAGACAGACAGGATAGACAGACGGACAACAATGTCGCTAGTCGTTGATCAAAACAACACCCTGCTTACTTTACCCTATATCCTTATTCTGGCCTTAATTACACATCTAAATAAGTCATAAATTCCAACCTTACACAGTAACCTTGAGAGTTGAACCCGGTACATATCCCAGTCTGTATGTAATACATGGAACAGTTTCTTATGACAAATAGCGCTAGAACATAGACAAAAGGCGGCGAGTACTCGTGTGGAGCGTGCCTTATCTAGCTACGATACACACGGCTCAGAAGTTTGACGAACAACGCAATTGGAATTATTCGGTCTACCAGAGTCAAACTCACTTTTGGACCATTATCCGGCGAGCTCATGCCCGGGTAGAGAGATCTCCAGAAGTTAGAGGTGAGGAGGCCCGGTCGTGAATAAAATATAGGTAGGTACGGACAACAGCAGATCTATGGATACCAGCAGATACCAGAGCTGCGCGCGCACCGCCCCGTGCGTGCGCGCGCGCAGCAACATGCTGAGTCAGCGCCTATAATTGCATTCTTTCTATTTATATTGTAACCTTCTTTATTCTAGTTATCTATATTTATCTACCAGTTGTGTATTTCTTCTGTGTATATGTATTGTGTGTTGTAGAAATGAATAAAAGCTTTATCTATCTATCTATGGTAATACTTGCAGTACGATTTTAAATCTTACGACGCGGATAATAAGAACGGTTCAAAGAACAAAGTGTTACACTTGATCTGCTGTTAGATGTACCTATATGGTTTGAAGTTAAAAGTCATCATTTTATTTACAGAGTATAATGGAAGGTTTATATTAAGCTCCCTCGATGTAAGGGAAGGTCTGTGCCCGAGCAGTGGGGCAATATAAATAGACTGATGATGATGATGATATTAAGCCAAAGGGAGGATAAGATAACTGAATGACTTTAGTTAGACGACCTTTCGAATCTACAGGGTGTCCTTGTTGTTAATTCGACAAATTGAAACTGAGGGTTATGGAGTCATGATGAATATAAAATTGGTAAGGGTTTTTAGTAATTCAAAACTGTAAAAAAAATTAACTAAGTACGCCACAAGTCACACAATGACCTTAGAAATGACCATTAGGTAAATTCCAGTGAAAGAAATCGTTGCAAAAAATTCTAAATACCTTAAAGTATGTGAACATCTGTATTATAACGTATGGAATGCAATAAATATATTGAGTATTGAGAAATGTAAAATAAAACTCCAAATCACAGTAACGATGCACAAAAACTAATAATTTTAGTTGAATTTATTTTTAATTTTTCTAAGTGGTGTAAATGTAAATTCAAAGAAATGTTGACGTGCAAGAATGTACACAACGTGCTTACTTGCAATAAAGATTTGACTTTGACTATTTATTTAGGTTCTCCAACAACACATACATTATACATTTAATAACATACAGTATTCAGATGGCTGGTGCTGATGTATGTGTCTTGTATAGGAGGACACAACATTCATAACAGCGCGCATGCAGAGATTACAAACATAATATAGTTATGCATTAAGATAGATATATAGATAAATAAATATAAGATAGAGTAATATAAGACAGTATATTAAATTAACAAAGACTATTGACATTGTCTGCCATCTTGTTGCCTATCCTATGTATCTGTGAGTGACTGTTATCTGCACAGTTTGCAATGCTCGCCGGCGGCGGTGCTTTGCTGCGAAATAACATTTTTGATAGTGTCATTTCTTTCTTTTCCTTTTCTTCCTTTTCTAGGTATTCTTCCCCTTAGGGACACCTTGTCTTAACTTGACATATGTAGAGTTCTTTTAGCACACCTTTGTTTGTCGAATACAGAGAAAACGGGGTCGTCATTAAGGTTGAGATAATAAGACCAATTGTAAAAATTATTTTACAAGTAAAAATAAAAGTAATCCGTATTTTGCAACAGCAAGACATGGGTACATTATAACACACGTAAACAGCAGCCCAAATCAAGTGTCTTATTTTGTAAACAAATATGATCGTCCAATTACCTGTTGTGATGTAACACTGAGGAACTGATTGATTGAACCTGTTCATCATTGTGAAAATAAAGTGATCCAATCTAATAATGTGAAAATAATTATGCAATATTAGAATTAAAACTATAGTGAGCCATTACTACAAATTATTATATATAAACGGATATCACTCAAGTTATGCCGGAGCGCGCACAGAGGGCGCTGATCTGCTGAGACGCGGGCGTGGCGCGCTCACCTTGAAAAAGACCGTCGAAATCGGTCGAAACTGTCGGTCTAATTGCCGACTTTAACAATATAAGTGAGTGATATCCGTTTATATATAATAATTAACTATGCAATAATCATAGAACAGCATAAAGTGTTAGTAGGGTAGGGTAGTTTTTGTCTACAATATAAGACACTTGACTTAGGCTGCGGTTTAGGTGTAAGCTTCCTATATCTATCATCTATGTGTAATTGTGTATACTTTGACAAGCTTCCGCAAACACACATTTTAGTCAGGCGTGTTGTGACATTTTTTGACAATATTTCGGTTTTTGGAGGGATCGGTTATGTTATCGTAGACAATCCCTGATAATTAGACTACGAAATCCTTACAATTGCAATTTATACCATATTACCAAAGAATCCATATGAATTAAATAGTTGGTCGGACTATACAATAAGTAATATTATTAAAATGTCTTTATTTAAACTAATAAGTAATAATTCTCATTGATCTCCTATAAACAATTAGATACAAAAAGGTATTACTAAAACAATTTAAAAAACGTCCAAATAAGGGTCCATTGTTAACGTCCAAATAATGTCCAATAAAGCCATTCATCCGTTTGGATCTTCTTTGCGCTCGGACATTTTTAGAAGGCAGACTGTGTATCTAGTTGTTTATTGGAGATCAAGATAAAGTAGGTTATTTGGTCTAATAAACAGTTGGCTTATTAAATAATATTTTTTATAAATCAATAATTTGGATCATAAACGGCAGGATTGATACTGGTATTGTATATTAGCTTGAGACAAATATAAGTAATTATTAAACACAAAACATTCCAATAAACTCAAGACATTTCAATTGTCTGAGATGAAAATATTTCGAGACGTCGTTCGTTACTTCAGTCTTACTTTATTCGCTCTCAGTCTTGTCAGACGTTATTGTTCAAACATTTTCATTATTCCTTTGTATGTATTACTTACTAACTTCTGCATGCTCATTTTGTTTCGAATTGGAAATGAAAAGACATTTCAATAGAGCTTTGCCCCACCTACAAACCTACGTGACCATATCATTTTGTTGGGGAATTATTACACGTTTCATATTGCATAATCAATCATAATCAGTATCAATTTCTACTACTCTCTCAACTCCTATAGAAGAATAACAAAAACAATGAATAAATCGCAACTTGTACAAAGCTTTGTATTAAACTAATAATTTTAATAAAAAAAGGAGATATTTTTTACATTTATTCGTTATCTTGTACAACTTGCGGTAGATGGTGGGGCAGAATCTGGCATTGTCGATGTGCTGCTGAAAGTTTTTTGCCACTTTTTCTCCTCAGCGTTGGCACCTTTCCTTGCAAAGTGGTGTAAATGTAAATTCAAAGAAATGTTGACGTGCAAAAATGTACACAGCGTGCTTACTTGCAATAAAGAGATTTGACTTTGAAATCATAAGTTACAATTTGGTGCCCACCGACCAGGATGTACGCTCCCTAAAACAATAAGAACAAAATTCATTATCTCAACTTAATCTGTACTTTTCTTGCAATTAACATAATTACTATTACCTCCGTACTTTGTATACATAAATTTCAGTTAAACTCCGGCCAAAGTTTGGGCACATAATAACATCAGAAGTAGGAGATTCGCAGAACTTTGTTATAAATAACATACTGTATGTACTTTGTTTCGGGCCACTTTGTTTCGCGCGACTTTGTAAGTGAAGCGAGTTTTGGCCGGTTCAAACCGGTTTTAGGAGACACTTAAAGTTTTACTTTGTAAGCGAGGAGTCAGCGGAATCTTAAGTTTTATGCTTTTGAATTACAATGGAGACATTCTGTGTGATGTCTGTTTTCGTGAGTTTAATTTATTAGTACAGGAATTAAGTGGTTGTGTTAATACTCATTTACACATTAGGTACTCTCAAGGGCGTCGCCAGGGGGGGGGCAGTAGGGGCAGCTGCCCCCCCCCCTAGAGATTAGAAAAAATATCCAGCCCAATGCAAAGTCCTTAGTCAGGTACTGGAAAGGCGATGAGGCGAGAGCGAGCGGGGAGAGGAGAGTGCTACTGTCTCTCCTATTCCGTCCACGCGGACGCGTCGTCGCCTGTTCTCACACACAGCTGTAATTTATATCGACTTGCCCCCCCCTGGGCCATCGGCTGGCGACGCCCTTGGGTACTCTATAGAACACTTGGTTACGTGAGTATTCTAATTAAATTAATTTATTACCTACATTAATAACAGATTCAAGGAACAAAAGCCTGGATACAAAGACGTATAGGGACAACAAGCAGAAATTATTTAAAAAACCGACTGCAAAAAACTTTTGATTGTTTTTTTATACCCTATGACACTCCCGTAATCAAGACGAATCTAACGATACATCATGCACCATATGGATCGCGATGCTAATCCGTTGAGCGAGGTAGCTGCCAGCTCTTGGGTCACCAGTGGCATCTACTACTCGTTTGCTTATGTCGGTAAAAGGCGACCAGGCACCTGGACCCCACGGGTCTAAACTGTGGAAATACTACCCATATTGCAATAGTTTTTGTATAAGTTATGCTGTCGACTGTACTATACTTATTTTTCTTTATCCTCTAAGTCATATATTGTAATCTACCAATAACATAGTTTGTTTGCTATTCAATAAGGCTTAGAAAAAAATGAGATACTATTTTTCACGAACAGACACAGGGCTCGCCACAGTAAATTTTAATGCAGTAACACAACTTTTTTGTAGTATGACATCATAATCGATATATTCTGTAGCTACTTTTGGGGCTCTCATATATGAAAATGAAAAATGAAAAATTGTATGCCTATTTCATAAAATTACAGAGACTACATTCAATGTGAACCCTGACTCTTACACTAGGATAGCCTGTGCTGTAAGAGACAGTGTCTTCCAATGGTATTACTTACCTTACTTTTAAATTAAATAACATAATGTACTTATAAATGGTATGCAATTTTTTAATAATTTTTTAATAATACGCATGCATGGTATATCGAAGGAGCGGGATGCGGGCCCAGTGCAGATTGGTTAACAAAACTAAACATTTATTTATTTATTCAATATATAATAAATATATATTGAATAAATAAATTACGTAGATATATATATTCATCATTAATAGTAATAACAATATGTAGATTACCTTGGGATTACTTGACCGATGTGAAAATTACATACTTAGTATAAAGTGAATAGTAATGGCTGCCAATCCTAATCCTAAACGCAATTGTCACTGTCATTCATATGTTACACTGCGTAAGATTGAGCGGAACTTCTCGCTTAGCGACGACTAAAATTAGCGTACGCACTCTGAAATCGCTACAATTATGAAATTTGTAAAAGTATTGTAACAGTAATGTAGGAATAAAAATAATAATTGATGCATTTTAATTTAAATATGATAGATATAATTTTTTTTTAAATAAGTTGACAGCTGTGTCCTTGGACAAAGAAATATCAACCTAATAATGTAGTAACAAATATTGTAATATTTGCATGTCATTATTATATTACAAGAGGTGACTTGGACATATTTCATGTATTTATATGTAAAACCTTATTTTGTAACCACATTCTAAGCAAATAAAAATATCTTATCTTAATCTTTCATATCTATCTATTAGTTTCTGACCAAATCTTTACTATACTGCCTACTTTTATCTATATTTTCTAATACAGAAGTCCGTACGAATCTAAATCTACTGACACTCGAGTGTACTGTGGCTGGGATCTCGGATTAACATACTTATAGGCAATCTTTTATCCCAGCAAGGGGAACCCCCGCGGGAAATTTAAGGGTGCGATAAATACCCCAATCTTATGAAAGTCATGACGTAATACGAGCCGTTTTGTAATAGCGGTCACACGTTACGTGCGGCTCATCGGATTTTCATTAAATATATATTTTCAAATCATTCAAACATTTTGTAAATAGCTTTTTTAATAAAATTGATTAAATTGGAAGATATTATTTTTTCAAGATTGGCGGCGCTAGTTGGCTCATGGAAGGCACACACTTAACTGTCACACTTGCTACTATATCACTTATACCGAAGCTCAAACCAATCAAGCCTAAAAGGAAAAAAAGGACGCCTTATAGGGTCACTTTGTTGTCTGTCCGTCTGTCAAGACCTATATCTCAGAAACGCGTGGACGGATCAAGTTGAAATTAATACCAAATACTCGGGTCTGCAACCTTATGCAGCCGTGAAAACTTCAACCTTCTACGTCAACGCAATCAAAAGATATGGCCGCTTATGTCGCATATTTGTATGAAAATGCAGGAAAACCAAAACCTATAGGGTACTTCCTGTTGACCTAGAATCATGAAATTTGGCAAGAAGCTAGGTCTTATAGCACAAGTAAAGGAAAAAAATCCGAAAAATGTAAATGACAATGCCAGATTCTGCCCCACCATCAACCGCATGATGTACAAGATAACCTCAAGATAACGAATAAATGTAAAAATATCTCCGTTTTTTAATTAAATTATTGGTTTAAAACAAAGTCTTGTACTTACATCTAGCAAGTCGAAAAAAAACGGCTTAATTAAGAATTCAGAAAACAGTAATTATTCATTGTTTTTGTTATTCTTCTATAGGAGTTGCGAGAGTAGTAGAAAATGATACTGATTATGATTATGCAATATGAAACCTGTAATAAGTTCCCAACAAAATAGAATAGAATAGAATATATTTATTAGAATATGTTTATTGCCATACACCAATTACATAAGCTTACAAAAAAAAAAATCAATCAGTAGTAAGTTATCAATATAGTTATGCTAAGTGGTGTGGCAAAAGGTGCATGTTTCAGCTGAGCTGACACCGAGGTGTGCAGCGCTGTTTTTCGACATGCACCTCTTCCCTGCCATGTATACCTGATATTCGGTATGATAACGAGCTTGAACTAAGATAGCCTAGTGCTATCTTCCCTTAGAACTATACTAGGGTGGGTGACTGGGTGTGTACGTAAAATGATAGGTACAGCTTAAATAGTCACGTAGATTTGTAGGGGGCAAAGCTCCATTGAATGTGGCAATGTCATTTCGAAAATTTTCTTTAAAAATCCATTCCTGTGACGTAGATCGCGTATTTTCGCGATGTTACTGCGGGAATTATTTTCGTTGCGAGTTGTATCTTTATTTATGACGTGCCGCGGAAATCGTAAACTTGTCTGAAATATGCTCTGTTGTCGCGTAGTCTGAACATGGATGCAGTGACGATGGATTGAACATGATTTTTAACCGAAGAAGGAGGGTTATGTTTTTCGAGTGACATACTTTATTCTAACTACAGTTATTATTATTATTTATTTTATTAATGGACTCGACTCGTCATTTGCCAATGTCATGTTACAGAAAATTCAATGTATAATAGTCTTCTATCTTCCTCCAGGGGAGTCGCCGTAGCGTCATCACCCTGGGTAGCCGCGTCTTCTTGTCTTCATCCACAGGAGACGCCGTAGCGTCAATCACTGTGGACGAAGCAGCTCGACAGTCACGTTCACTCCCGAGCTCGTAGTGGGAATCTTGACCATGGCGCCAAACTTCAGATCCTGCTTGAATTCTCCAATAACTTCACCATACTGTCATTCGCGAACATTTTCTGATAATTTAACGTGATATTAAACACAAAACACCCACTGTAGACATTAAACTGAAAATTATTAAATAATTTCGCAACCGTCGTTTCCCGCCATTTTCAAAAAGCCCTAACTACAGTTGCGAATACTTAACAAACACAGCTAATCTTTTATTTCAGTGTAAAGAGACATTGATAAAGCATTTAAATGAGAGGTTCAAACTTCAAAGTGACAGTTATATAGAAAAAGCTTTTTAAGTTGATAATAGATGGCGTTGCACCGAAGTGCGATGTCATCGTAAAAAAACACAGCACTATGAAAAAAAATTTCAATATCAGCTGAATAAATTATTATTGGTTTGTTTGTGTAATTTAAACAATACAGTACAAGTTAATACTAGGTATGAAATACGAAAAGCCCAAGTTACAAGCAATGACAACGCATTTAATGTTGACATCAGACCAGTCAGTGCCATCTACCGGGGATAGCGGGACTTTCTTTCTTTTTTAAATGTAACCTTGAAAACGGGTTCTCTTGAAAATGGCGGGAAAAGACGCTTGCGAAATTATTTGATGATTTTCTTTTTAATGTCTACAGTGGTTATTTTGTGTTTAATATCACGTTAAATTAATCAGAAAATGTTCGCGAATGACAGTACGGTGAAGTTATTGGATAATTTATGCAAGATATGAAGTTTCAAGCTTTTATCAAGAGTCCCCGCTACAAGCTCGGGAGTGAACGTGACTGTCGAGCTGCTTCGTCCAGAGTGACGCTACGGCGGCGACTCCTCTGGAGGAAGATAGAAGACTATTATATATAGAATTTTCTGTAACATGACATTGGCAAATGACGAACTGTCGAGTCCATTAATAAAATAAATAAATAAACCTTGAAAACCCCTCATTCTAGTGGAATCTTTAATTCCACGTCATGGCCCATATATTCGTATCTTACGACTGTAAGTTTACTGCACTCCAACTGTGATGCTACCTTAACTGTCACTCTCGCTACTATTTATTTTATTAATGGACTCGACAGTTCGTTTTTGCCAGTGTCATGTTACAGAAAATTCAATAATATAATAGTCTTCTATCCTCCTCCAGGGGAGTCGCCGTAGCGTCTTCACCCTGGGTAGCCGCGTCTTCCCTCCTCATCCAGAGGAGATGCCGTAGCGTCATCACTCTGGACGAAGCAGCTCGACAGTCACGTTCACTCCCGAGCTTGTAGCGGGAACTCTTGATAAAAGCTTCTCTCGCTACTATATCCCTTATACCGAAGCTCAAATCAAGTGTCTTTTTTAGGGTTCCATGCCTAAAAGAAAAAGAAAGGAACCCTTATAGGATCACTTTGTTGTCCGTCTGTCTGTCAAGACCTATATCTCAGAAACGCGTGGACGAATCAAGTTGAAATTAATACCAAATACTCAAGTCTGCAACCTCATGCAGCCGTGACAAAATCAACCTTATACGTCAACGCAATCAAAAGATATGGCCGTTTATGTCGCATTTTCTCGCATATTTGTAAGCAAAATTTCAAAACCTATGGGGTACTTCCCGTTGATCTAGAATCATGAAATTTGTCAAGAAGCTAGGTCTTACAGCACAAGTAAAGGAAAAATCCGAGAACTGTAAATTTGAAATTACATCCACCCAAAATATTTTTTTATGTTTAAGTATATTACAAGCATATTTGCAGATGATCAACTAATCAGGAGTATGTCGATGTATGGACAGAATATTTTGATAATGGCAAGGATAAGTTGGTATTTAAAAAAAACATGATTATGGGAAGTACCCTACTTCCCATAATCATGTTTTACTTAAATTAAATGACTTTTCTCCAAAAATCTCAAAATCTTTTTAAATCCAGAAATCCATTGGCGACATTACAAATCGTTGCTCTTAGTCAAATCGCTTGCGGTTTCGTAAACCACATGTCAACCGAAACAGAAATACCTCTTTCACCTACGTGCAAAAGAGACGGCTATACCTCAAGAGGTTACGTCTTGAGAATCGATCGTTTATAACGCGAGAGCGTGAATTATTTTTTGTCAAAAGTAGAGTGCTATATTTGTTTCACTGATGGTGATTTTATCTTCCGATTCGGTTTTTGTGTAAGGAAAATACTGGATTATTTCCGCTTAGATATACTTCTGTGATTCTTGCTTCAATAACAATGCCAGATTCTGCCCCACCATCAACCGCATGATGAACAAGATAACGAATAAATGTGAAAATATTTCCGTTTTTTTATTATAATTATTGGCTTAAAATAAAGTTTTGTACAAGTTGAGAGTCGAAAAAAACAGCTTAATTAAGAATTCAGAAAATAGTAAGAAATCGAAGCGAATTATTCATTGTTTTTGTTATCATTGGTTGCGGCAATGGACTTGCGATACGGAGGTCCCAGGTTCAGTGTCAATGTTTTTTAAAATTTATTACACTATAAGTACAGAATATCTGACTAGCTGATAACGTTAGAATGTTCTAACTTCACAAACAATGACATGGCCGTAAATACTTAGAAACATAAGGAGATCTAGTCTAGAAAAAGTTGCCGTGTGCAAGTGTAATGTACTTATACAAACTTCCACGAGGTTTGTTACATAGTGGTGCCGCGACCGGGATGGTATACTAAGTTTGTTTATTAACTAAAAGAGCTGGTGTCGCTGTGGTTAGTACATTGGATTTCCGTTACAGAGGCACGGGTTCAAGTCGGTCAGGTTTATAAATAAGTTATCAGGTCATTAAATTAGTTATCTTGAAAAACCAAGAAGAAATAATTGTTTCTTCTTGGTTTTTCAAGATAACTTATTTAATTTACTTAATATGGTGAAGGAAAAAAATCCCGCGGAGACCTGAACACGTCGATCAATTAACTAATTAATTGTAGATTGTAAAATATATGTCTGTGAAACGAGATTTGTGTACTAGGAGCGCAGCAGATGGAAGGACATCGTCTGCCGGCCGCTACGGGAGACAGGCGGGAGTTTATACCTGTAGCATGTCCTATGCGAGAATGCTGACTGTGTGAAGCGAGAGTGGTGTACCAGGAGCGCAGCAGATGGAAGGACAGCGTCTGCCGGCCGCTACGGGAGACAGGCGGGAGTTTATACCTATAGCATGTCCTATGCGAGAGTGCTGACTGTGTGTGAAGCGAGAGTGGTGTACCAGGAGAGCAGCAGATGAAAGGACAGCGTCTGCCGCCCGCTACGGGAGACAGGCGGGAGTTTATACCTATAGCATGTCCTATGCGAGAGTGTTGACTGTGTGTGAAGCGAGAGTGATGTACCAGGAGCGCAGCAGATGGAAGGACAGCGTCTGCCGGCCGCTACGGGAGACAGGCGGGAGTTTATACCTATAGCATGTCCTATGTGAGAGTGCTGACTGTGTGTGAAGCGAGAGTGGCGTACCAGGAGCGCAGCAGATGGAAGGACAGCGTCTGCCGGCCGCTACGGGAGACAGGCGGGAGTTTATACCTATAGCATGTCCTATGTGAGAGTGCTGACTGTGTGTGAAGCGAGAGTGGCGTACCAGGAGCGCAGCAGATAGAAAGGCCTACCGCTACAAGAGACAGCTTATGTATGTTTAATGTATGTACACGTCACTATCTTGAAACCGAATGAAACCACTAGAAAGGTAAATCTTTTTTGCTGAGAAATAGTCCTTTCCCCGTGACACGCGTTTTGCGTCCCCGATTTGATTTGTAGTGCTCTCAAGATATTCCGAACTCACGCCTTTGTTAGGTGATAGATTTTACAAGTATTGTACAGGTTTTCTAGGAATATAGAAAATGTAGCGAAGAATTGGCTATGAATAGTTTAGTAGCGACTGAAGGAAGAGTAATTTCTGACTGATGTAGATTTCTAATACTTTATGGACCTAACTAAGGGGCTCGTTAGGCGAGTTGCGAGTACACATTAAAAACGATTGTACAGGTTAAGCAACGTTGGGCGAGGTCAGCACTCAGCGCCTGAAAGGGTGACCGCTAGTGACACTTTCATCTGAGCCCCTCCGTGCCTCGGGGCGCACGGCAAGCAGTTGGTCCCGGTTGTTGTCGCTTGACAGCAGTCGTCAGGCCACGTCAAAGGCCTACGGGCGGCCTGAATAACTTTAAAAAATAGGTTTGGTCACTAAACCATACGAGAAAAGAAAAAAAAGAAGATGGACCTAACTACAGTCTTGTGAGATTCAATTCAAATTCAAATTCGGTACATTTTCCATGACATTAGACACAGATTGGTGGCAGACTGGTGTTCAGGCTAGGAGTTCTCCTGTGTTTTGAGTCACCAGGCCTCCCCCTTCCAGACATAATGGACACTAAAAGAAAGTAGGGTGCAAAAAACAAACATTTAAAAAAGTTATTAACAAAACCAAAAGAAAGGTGTGTGTATGTTTGTGTGTCGTGCGTGCATGGGTGTCAGTGTGAAGAGATATTTTAATAACAGTTTTTGATACAGTATAACACAGAAAAAAGTGTACAGAGAGTTTGTAAGGTTGAGATTATCTCAAAAACTACTTGACCTATTGCAAGAATTCTTTCACTGATAGATAGATAAAAGTTAAAACTATGTAACTGTAAATGAATGATTAATTTCGGTCGACTAGTTTTTGAGAAAATCTCAACTGTATTGAGGCCCCTAGTTTACTTTTTGTCTTTGTGTGTACTAAGTTTTACTTATAGATTACTTTTAAAAAAGAAGGTCTAAAGAACTGAGTCTCATCATCATCATCAGTCTATTTATATTGCCCCACTGCTCGGGTACAGACCTTCCCTTACATCGAGGGAGCTCGGGCCATAATCCACCACGCGGGCCCAGTGCGGGTTGGCGGATTTCACATGCCTTTGATTTTTTTTTTCTACGACATGCAGGTTTCATCACGATGTTTTCCTTCACCGTTTTTTGAGAGCACTCGGTAAATGTACGTAAGTTTTTCCATCGAAAAAACCGAGGATAACTCATTGGTACATGGCTGCCCTAGCTGGGAATCGAACCTGGGTCTATTATTCTAGAATACATAAAATCTAGATTCCCCTTCTTCAGCACAAAATAAAGGTCTAACTACCGCACATTATGCGCACAATGTATGTTGGGAAAGCGCTCTTTTACGGCCACCCACCGTTATTAAAAGACATCATCCAGAACTGCCTACAATAAACAAACCATTTATGGCGCCCTCTAAGAAGTTATAGCATACCGTCGCGGTGATAGCGAAGCGAAATTTGAGCGACAACGCTGAATGAATCACCGTTTACGTGAAGAACCGAATGAGGGGATTTGAAAGAAAATGAAATGAAAATGACAATGCCAGATTCTGCCCCACCATCAACCGCAAGTTGTACAAGATAACGAATAAATGTAAAAATATCTCCGTTTTTTTATTAAAATTATTGGTTTAAAATAAAGTTTTGTACAAGTTGCGATTCGAAAAAAACAGCTTGATTAAGAATTCAGAAAATAGTAAGAAATCGAAGCGAATTAGTCATTGTTTTGTTATTCTTCTATAGGAGTTGCGAGAGTAGTAGAAAATGATACTGATTATGCAATATGAAACCTGTAATAAGTCCCCAACAAAATGATAGGTACAGCTTAAATGGTCACGTAGTTTTGTAGGTGGGGCAAAGCTCCATTGAAATGTGGCAATGTCTTTTTATTGGTAACATTATGTTACAAGTCATACAAGTATTTGTACAATAATTATTGTATACAATGTAAAAAGTAATAATAATTTCATAAATTAATTAGCCAGTAATAATATTTAAAAAAATAAGTATAAGTATTTGATATTTAATTTACAATCATAAATTTAAAATAATTAGGGTTTACGATAAAAGAGGTTTTTCTAGAAAATTCTCACAGCTAACAAACCGTTGTTCTAGGAGCCATACCTTTAGCTTACTTTTAAATGTATGGATGGAAGCTGCATCTCTGACGCCCTCTGGTAGACGGTTGTACAATGTACACCTGCGGTGCTTACGAGGAAATAGATTTGAAACACTTGAAAAGTAAAATATAGTTTTGAAAATCAGAAATCATATCAAGAATTACATTCACGCTCAAAATTATCTCTGAATATTGTCCTCAAAATCCTAGTCATCAGTACATTTGACGAGCTTTCGACGTACGGTGGAACACAGAAAGGTGTACAGGAGAGTTTTTAAGATTGAAATTTTCTCAAAAACTACTTGACCTATTGCAAAAATTCTTTCACTCTTCGATAGATAAGAGTGAAAACTATGTAACTGTAAAATAATTATTAAATTCGGCCCAGTAGTTTTTGAGAAAATCTCAACCTTATTGAGGCCCCTGTATACTTATCTCTGTCTTTCTATAATTCTAGAAACTCTATCACGGAAGGCGTTTGTCGCAGAAACGCGATTCTTTCTCCATCACACCGGTCTGAAGAAACCGTAAGATTTACAGCACATCTGAACTACTATGGCCATCTCTCTCTAATCTACAGGGTACGAATATATTTATCCCTTTCAGCGGTAGCGTTCCGAATTTAATTTGGCTAAAAGCTACAATTTATAATCTGTACGTCATAGGGAGAGTTCCGTGCCAAAGTGCGTTCGGAGCCATCTCGAGATCGCTCTTATTGCTTTTTTAAGGAATATTCAAAAAAAGTGTGATTGTAAAAAAGGGCCAAGTTAGTATGGGTTAATATGAGTGACAGGCTGTTGAATATAGTAACATCATATTATCATTGGGTATCAAAAACCTTTACTTAAGGTTAGAGCTAGAGTCATGATATATATAGATTATTAAATTTTGAATTATTTGTGAATGACATATAGTGTTTTGGAGATATTACTCTGTAAACTATATTGTATAAATAAAATAAATAAAAATAAAATAAATAAAAATAAAATAAATAAATGATCCATCACGCGGAGCCAGTGCAGATTCATGGATTACATAAGCCTTAAAATTTCAACACAAACACGTTTCCTCACCATGTTTTCTTTCCTATACCGTTTTCAGGGTGTCCCTTCATTTGATAAAAAACAAATTACAAACATTTCATTTCACAAACAACGTTTGGCAAAATTATGATTCATAAGTTCATCTTTGTACAAAGTAATGGTTCTATAAATAATTCATTTGACAAAACAATTACGAGACAAAGTTTCTTTCTTCAAAACATCACTTAACAAACTATTCACTTATTATATACGGGTTTTTTTTGTATTCAAAAAGCAAGTTCATTTATTAACAATTATACATATAAAATACCCACTTATTTACCCAATATTTTGTCTAATGGCGACCCTGCAAAAGGAATACTTTGGTCATTTAATCAATTGCAAAATGACGGTTTAGCATTCACAACATTTGCTATGTTAAATATTTATAAAATGGATTTTTGTCAAATGATCACTTTTAAAACGATCACTTTAGTAAATGATAAGTTTGTCAAATGATTACTTTTTCAAAAATAATTTGTAAAATGATCATTTGTCATACGTTTTTTGTCAAACATTAGTGAACCCGTTTTCAGCGAGCTCGATAAATACTTATATTCTTTTAAATAAAACTCATTGGAAATCGACAGCATCCTAAACAGAGAGGCATTATGCTCTCGATAGTATACTCTACCTGGAAGTTATCATTTACAGGCCACCAAATACGAAATCTTTTGTTTATCTTTCCGCTGTATAGTGTTATATGCATGCGTATTATCCTGTCTATTTATATAGGTATCTGATATATTCTAATGACTAAACTTTCACAAAATTACATCATAAGAGTCGGAAGCCAATAATGAAACTTCTGTTTCATTCAGTGTAGGTGACAAGATGTGCTGCTGAGAGTTTTTTTGCCACTTTTTCTCCTCAGCGTTGGCACCTTTTCCTTGCAAAGTGGTGTAAATGTAAATTCAAAAATATTTTGAAGTGCAAAAATGTACACAACGTGCTTACTTGCAATAAAGAAATTTGACTTTGACTTTGACTTTTAGGTATTCATTTATTTATTCAGATAATTTGCACCTTAACAGCCAGTCATCCGCTACTACCCGGGATTTTTATTCCCTATTTTTATGTCAAACTTGGCCCGTCGCACTGCCGTGTACAATTGATCCGTACATTCGTACTTTACGATGTTTACAAATTGGTATTGGCAATTTTTAAATGGGCCATCACTTTAGCTGAAGGGGACTTCAGGGCGAATTTACATTGCATTTTCCCCTTCAGTTTAACATATTTTTTTCAAGAAAAAGACCTGCCATTTATGTCTACGAAGAGATAACCAATAATGACATATAAAGAAGTAAATGTACCAATGTTTCTCTGGCTTTAGTAGCAAGTTTTTTGACCGATTTATGAGCCTTCATAGAGCCAACTAGCGCCGCCAATCTTAAAAAAATAATATCTTCCAATATCAATTTTATTAAAAAAGCTATTTACAAAATGTTTAATACGATAAATACTATTTTTCAATATACAATACATGGCATAATTGCGACAAGCTAAGTTGTAGTTCACAAATGTGCCAAAAACGGCCGTTTTTCGCAATTATGCGAACTACAACTTACTGACATTGAATCACGTTATAAATAAGCATTTAAAAAATAGTATTTATCGTAATAAACATTTCGTAAAAAGCTTTTTTAATAAAATTGATTATATTGGAAGATATTATTTTTTTAAGATTAGCGCCTAGTTGGCTCATGGAAGGCTCTTAATGAAATTGTCTCGAATATTGTATTGCGATCCCTGTTTCATATTTATTTGTCGTTTCCCATTGTTCATGGTTGCCACTCTTTTGTCAGTCCTCCTTGAGGTCTCTTTGGACCGTCGTTAGCTAAGTGGCAGGGGGTCTTCGGAGCTCTACTGAGCTGTCTTAAACAGACACCACAATATTTCAGTTAAATACCCTACACTTTCGTTTAGATAAAACTTACAAGACAAATATTTATATAATAAATCGATATTAAAGTCAAAGTCACATTTATTTCGTAACAGACCGCATGACCCAATGGTTCTTATTGATCTACAGCCGAATTCATCATGATTAACATCGATCTTTTCACTTTTTATAGTGTTTTACTTTATTTTCTATCGTGATTCACAACTCGCTATAGGAAATCCAACCATCGCATATAAAGGTACATTTTCACCCAATGAAAAGCTTGGCAACCCCTCAACCTCCGTATAAATAGTAGCGAGATCATACTCATGTTTGCGATTTTTTTCTATCGAGCGAAGTTTGTCCCCAATCGTGTATCGGTATTCATCAGTCTCTAAATAGACACCCCAAGATTGCTATATATTTTTTTCAGACGTTTCATTTTAGTAGTGCCGTAGCCTTCATAGAAAAACTAATGACCGAGTCACGGTAAATCTTCCGGAAAAGAGTGACACGAAATGACAAGGTCTCTGGTTCGAATCACGGTCGCAACGAAAAATTTTCTCTATTTAATATTTAGATTTATGTTAAACGTGTTTGGAGTTTCTCGTTAAGGTACTCCAACCCTATCTAAGCAACATCAGTGAGTTAGTTAAAAACTGCGCAGATTTCGCCCGCTCTGCATACAAAGCGCTGACAATATTGCTATTATGACCCCTTTATAATGTAAGAGAAAATACGTTGCCATAACGACGGTTAGTGAGGTTACTGATGGAGCATTATGTACCATGGGGTAGTGAAATGAATGAGAGAGGTTGTGGAATTAATACCAGGACCGCAGCATGGAAGGACAGCGTCAGCCAGGCGGGAGTTTATAACTATAGCATGTCCTATGCGAGAGTGCTGACTGTGTGTGATGCGAGAGTGGTGTACCAGGAGCGCAGCAGATGGAAGGACAGCGTCTGCCGGCCGCTACGGGAGACAGGCGGGAGTTTACACCTATAGCATGTGCTATGCGAGAGTGCTGACTGTGTGTGAAGCGAGAGTGGTGTACCAGGAGCGCAGCAGATGGAAGGACAGCGTCTGCCGGCCGCTACGGGAGACAGGCGGGAGTTTATACCTATAGCATGTCCTATGCGAGAGTGCTGACTGTGTGTGAAGCGAGAGTGGTGTACCAGGAGCGCAGCAGATGGAAGGACAGCGTCTGCCGGCCGCTACGGGAGACAGGCGGGAGTTTATACCTATAGCATGTCCTATGCGAGAGTGCTGACTGTGTGTGAAGCGGGAGTGGTGTACCAGGAGCGCAGCAGATGGAAGGACAGCGTCTGCCGGCCGCTACGGGAGACAGGCGGGAGTTTATACCTATAGCATGTCCTATGCGAGAGTGCTGACTGTGTGTGAAGCGAGAGTGGTGTACCAGGAGCGCATCAGATGGAAGGACAGCGTCTGCCGGCCGCTACGGGAGACAGACGAGAGTTTATACCTATAGCATGTCCTATGCGAGAGTGCTGACTGTGTGTGAAGCGAGAGTGGTGTACCAGGAGCGCATCAGATGGAAGGACAGCGTCTGCCGGCCGCTACGGGAGACAGGCGGGAGTTTATACCTATAGCATGTCCTATGCGAGAGTGCTGTCTGTGTGTGAAGCGAGAGTGGTGTACCAGGAGCGCATCAGATGGAAGGACAGCGTCTGCCGGCCGCTACGGGAGACAGGCGGGAGTTTATACCTATAGCATGTCCTATGCGAGAGTGCTGTCTGTGTGTGAAGCGAGTATTCTTGCATTCGGTTAGATTCCAAATCCATTTACCGGAACATCAAAAGAGTTTTTCATCTTTTAATAAAATTTCCTCTCCCCTCAGCTGTTTTTATTTATCATTGGAATAGCCACCGAATCAGAAGAAACACCTTCCATTATTTCCGGGAAATCCCCTAGATTACGATGTTTTCCTTCTCACTAAGACACGTATTCTTAGTCGGTTCCTAAAATTTCAGTCTCTGATTAGGTGACCTTTTTTCCTCTCTCCCATTGTATCTCCTGTTTGATAAGGATAATAAGTAGCCTAATTATTAACAATGTAATAATATCTTTGAAGATTTGCGATACGGAGGTCCCAGGTTCGATTCCCGGCCAGGGCAGCCATGTACCAATGAGTTATCTATTATAACCGAGTGCTCTAAAAACGGTGAAGGAAAACGTCGTGATGAAACCTGAATGCCGTAGAAGAAAAAAATCTAAGGCATGTGAAATCCGCCAATCTGCACTGGGCCAGCGTGGTGGTTCATGGCCCGAGCTCCCTCGAAGTAGGGGAATGTCTGTGCCCGAGCAGTGGGGCAATATAAATAGACTGATGATGATGGACTAACTAAAAATGATTTTTTTTAAATTAAAAAAAAATATATTTTCCTCCTCAGTTTCTGGGGTTGATTGGAATCGAAGAACTCCGAGGAACCGACTAAGAATGTGGGTGTAAGTGATAATGTAGGGGGAGAGAAACACCCCCCTTAACAGCCATCAAACCGAAACGCCGTCAAATAAAAAAGCACATTAAAAGCGATAAAACAAAAGTACGTCATATCTTTACCTTTTTGCTTTTGGCAAAATACAAAAATGCCTCACGGCGATATAAATAGAGATGCTTTTCGTCTAGCTTCAAGCATTTGGGTAGGATATTCAATGTGGTTGGTGTTATATCGCAAATTATCGCGGCCATCTTGAATTTATCCGTATGGGCATAACGTCTTTACGACTCATATCGCCCTGGTAGTTAGGAATTAATTTCACGACTGCTGTAGGCTTTTCGGAAGTATGTATTTATTATTATTATTTGGTATCGTAGACAATGAAGGTGAGACTGGCTTAAAAGTTCAAGGTCGTTCAGCGAGCTATGGAAAGAGCTATGCTTGGAATTTCTCTGTTAGATAGAATAAGAAACGAGTATATCCGTCAGAAGACAAGAGTGGTTGACATTGCTCATAGAATCAGTACTGAAGTGGCAGTTGGCTGGTCACACCTGTCGTAGAACCGATAACCGATGGGGGAGACGAGTTCTCGAATGGAGGCCACGAACGGGTACACGTAGTGTGGGACCAGATGGAGGGATGACCTTCGCAAGATGGCTGGCAGGGTCTGGATGCAGAGGGCCGAGAGTAGGGTTGATTGGCGCGCTTTGGGAGAGGCCTACGTCCAGCAGTGGACTGATACGGGCTGATGATGATGATGGTATCAGGGTATTGGTCCAAGCACAAGGGTCACTGCGACCTCAAAGGTCTATTGTGGCCACGCACCGAGCTCTTATATCTGGCTCCCAAGGCCGACGTCCTTCAGGAATCGTATGATGCACTTGGATGAGAGAGTTTTAATATCCTCGGGTGGCATTATGCGTCCTAAGGCTCGGCTTCTGCTGTGAATGAGTGCTCCACACTCACAGAGGATGTGCATGGGGAGTTTCTAAAACCTGAGAGACGATAGTAACTCATTAGACTTAGGTACAGTCGAAGACAGAGATAAGTATACAGGGGGCCTCAATAAGGTTGAGATTTTCTCACAAACTACTGGACCGAATTTAGTAATTCTTTTACAGTACAGAGTATTAACTTTTATCTATCAAACAGTGAAAAAATTATTGCAATAGGTCAAGTAGTTTTTGAGAAAATCTCAACCTTAAAAACTCTCCTGTACACCTTTCTCTGTGTTCCTAGAAAACGTACGCGTCTTGTCCGCCGGCCTCTCAGCGCTGCCACGCTGCGATATCGAAGTGTTACTATTGATTCGCGATCGCTATCGAGTTCAGTGTTTCACAGTTAGATAAGATAAGATAACGTTTATTTGACACACACAAACAATGCACAATACACAAGAAAAAGAATAGATTAGTACAATACAAGGTGACGGTGCAGTGGTGTGTGCAGTTCTTACTGTCATTTCCTTATTACACTAAAATTTCACGATGTATATCTGAATTTATTTTAATATACCCTAACATCGGCAGTCACTTGTTGGCCTTAAGGCTTCGTATGCGCGGATTTACAGTTTTTTCTATGAAGGCTATACGGCACTAACTACTAAAATTAAACGTCTGAAAAAAATATATAGCAATCTTGGGGTGTCTATTTAGGGACTAATGAATATCGATACACGATTGAAAAAACTTCGCTAGATATATGAAAAATCGCAAACATATTCCATGTCTTTTAAAATGAAAATTATGTCTAAACCGAAATAGTTATTCATACAATATATATGTCGTGGTCAGATCGTTGAATTGAGCATTTCATGAAATCGTCAGTCATTTCATGAAATGGTGGCATTTCATGAAATCGTCAAGTTGCATATCGTTTAAACGTCAACGTTCGTCGATTTGTCCAACGACGTTTGGTCAGATCATTAATGTAGGGTGCCCATTAAGGATGTAAGTAATAATAATTCAAAACATACTTATTACGAACTTATTTATTGTTCTAGTCAGTACCAAAATGAAAAAAATATATAGGTATGTTACAAAATTCTTACAAGCATTTCAAACCAATTGTCCACTGGAATTAAATATACGAAATATTCATATTGAACACATTAAAAGGACAATAAAGATGTTTTTATTAAATGTTTTTTATTATTATTATATTTATTACCTAATAAAATAAGTACAAAATTTTATTATAATATTATAGAACGTTAAAACGTTTCGTATCACATACGGTATACCTTAATGAAATTCCGTTAGTATTTCAAAATATTTCTCCATCGTAATTATACGAATATTAGGATCATCAATGCATTTCTTCTTGTATATTAAAAACTTGTAATTCCAGTTTTTCCATGATGTAATATTTTGTAATCCAGTAAATTATAGTCCGTCGACTATCGTTGCCTGGTCACCCTACTTTCCTTTATTTGTTGTATAACTTAAAAATGAAAATTATGTATGTTAAATTTCTAGGATTCAATTATTAAAAGTAAATAAGTACATTTTAGATACTTAGATGAGATTTTAAAAGGATATAAACTAAATATTGTCATTTAAATAGGTACTAACCTGTGAAATATATTCCCAAGATATTTTTTGTAAATTGAGGTTGGTTTTTGCGTGACTGTCATAAAATTCACACCGTTTCGTATAGTAACACTTATTCAAGTTTCCAACACACTTTCTTATATAATTTGCACATTTTTATTCACTTTTCAACATGAATCCGCATTGTTTACTTACGCACACAAACATAACCAATGACAAAGCGCGCTCTCAGCGCCTCTAGCGGTAGTTTTTGCCATTTTTCTACGATATGGTCAATTGTGTTTGGTCATATCATGAAATAGCCGTGCGTTTGTTGGACATATCGTAAAACGTTTTCCATTCATTGATCTGGCCAAGCTATTTCATGAAATGACCAATAGACATTTGACGATTTCGTGAAATGCCACCATTTCATGAAATGGTCGACTATTTCATGAAATATTCAATTTAACGATATGACCACGACATATATATCAAAATGTAGGGTATTATAAATACGAGAGCTTGTTTTAAAAAAATCTGATTTTTATTAGCGTATTTTTATTTTCCTGCCAAAATTCATGCAAAATTAATAAAAATACAAATATGGAGTCAGTGTGCCGTGCTCTTCACTCCGCCGCTGCGGGACATCTTCTATCTCACGTTCGAGTTTGACGTCAGCCCCTTAAAGTAATAAACCGACCCTGTATACCGTAGTTAAACCGCTAAATAGGGTAATCTAAAGTTTGAGTTGTAAAACAGCGAAATTATCTCATAGTTAGGTAGCTCGCGGGTTAAAATTCATAATGCTATAATTTAACCTTTATTAGATTGCTAATTTTATTATTGACTAAGGAATTACTTTATTGATAGTAAAAAATATTAGACAGTCAGTTATTTTTAGTTAATAAAAAATATATGGTTGTCAAAAGCAAGACTGAGACAGAAGATGCCCCGCAGCGGCGGAGTGAAGAGCACGGCGCAGTGCCTCAATATTGGTATTTTTATTAATTTTGGTAGTGCAATAAAAATACGCCAATAAAAATCAGATTTTTTAAAATAATTTTCATTTTAAAAGACATGGAAGGGGTCCGTCCAAATAATGTCCAATAAAGCAAATGAGGGTCCATTCATCCGTTTGGACCTTCTTTGCGCTCGGACATTTTTAGAAGGCAGACCGTGTATCTAGTTGTTTATAAAATGTACCCAAAAGGACTACCAACAATCACAAAATAAGTTGTTGATGAAGATTTAACAAGCAAAATATTGTTTCTTTGACGCAAAATGTTCGAGTAAGCAGAAACAATTATGGATGTGATACAAATTACCATTTTTATGAGAACTCCTCTTCCAGGCAATCAAGACAATTTTCTACAAACGCAGCCCTAATGCGAAGCAAAACTTTGTTAGGTAAGTTTAAGGGTAATACAGATAATGTAAGAAGAGATAAGAAACATTTAATCTTAATACTTCTTTGAAGTAAAAAATACAACGATCCTGGTCACTGCACCAATTGTAACGTACATTGATTTATAAAGAAATCTATATTAAATTATCATGACTTGTAATTATTTATTTACTTATTTTATTATATTATGATCAAAGAACAGGTACAGTTATACCTATAATAAATAGGCTACCTATGTAATACAATACACGTCAGCAACAAAATGATCACCACGATCTTGGGATACCTACTGTCTCGGAGGAGTCTCGGGAGCACAGCAAACTATACTAGGAGCGACTGATGTACCACCCTAATGAACTGGCCTTGGCTCTGGCGACCAGCCGAGCCTCAGACTATAGGCGATTAAAGCGGACCAACGTGCTGGACCTAGAGAAATAACAGTTGAACACAAAATAAGGGAATATGGGAATGGAGGTCATTGGACGTCTGCTGACGAAACTCTAACCGACACAAGAGTCGCTCATTGCAGCCAAGCCTGCAGAGAGCGACGAAGCAGAAACACGAAGAGAGAGAAGAAAACAAAACTACATTATAGGTTATTAACTAATATGGCACTAATTATTATATATAAATGGATATAACTCACTTGTATTGTTAAAGTCGGCAATTAGACCGACAGTTTCGACCCATTTCGACGGTCTTTTTCAAGGTGAATGCGGAGTAGACGCAGTGAGTACATACTGCGTGACGGGACCTAATGTGAGTGGCGGTAACTCCCCGACAAGTGAGATCGATCACCGAATCCAGCTACAGCCATCGAACGCACCGTCGGCGGCGGGACAAGTTATCTCGGAGCGCGCACAGAGGGCGCTGATCGTGAGGTGCGAAGAAAAAAGACCGTCGAAATCGGTCGAAACTGTCGGTCTAATTGCCGACTTTAACAATACAAGTGAGTGATATCCGTTTATATATAATAATTTGTAGTAATGGCTCACTATAGTTTTAATTCTAAAATTATATGGCACTATTCACTATGGTAGTTCAATGAAAGAAACCAAGTGTTTCTGATATTAGGAAGCCAAAGTACCTACACTAAAATATAATAATTATCAATATAATCATTACAATAATTCTGATAAATCTAATAATCGTTTTAAAATACGTGTTTCTGAAACTTTTTTGGCAATTTTTCTCCTCAGCGTTGACACAGTTTCCTTGCAAACTGTTGTAAATATAAATTCCTAATACTAATTTTTATTTATTGATGACGATAGCTGTTTAGAATCTACCCCTTAAGGTTAAAGTACACACAGAGCGGTTTCCACAGGTAAATACTTGTCGGATTGCTCAATCTTTCGCTCCCACGAGCGCGGGATCGGATTATGTAGCTTGTGGACATTCTACATCAGTCTCTTACAGACTCATGTTTACCTGGTACATTTGCAACGTCTTCTGGATTACATTTTGAATTTGTCTTCGATAACTATATAACCTGTCTATATTATGATCAGGTTTGCGTCATGGGTCCCTGGTTGATTTTGATGATAAATCTAGTTAAATGTCTTTACTAGTCAATAACTGTTCAATAGCTTTTGTAATAATACTCTTAATTAGCACTGTTACTAATTAATTCAAATACCGCTGTGACTATGTTAATGAGATTCCGGTCAATATACAGGGTGTAACGTAAAGGGTACCTATATGAAGCCGAAGGGAGGGTGTTCCGTATTAGATACAGCTAGGCTAGGTAGCTGAACAACTTTTGTTCTACGACTTTTCGATTTTCGCGAATTTATTTTTTAACTTTTCATACATTTCGTACCGGTCAGCTGGTCGATTTGTATGGGACATGAATTTATTTTTATTTTTTATTCGAAAAGTTGTAGAACAAAAGTTGTTCAGTTACCGATATTGAACACCCTCCCTTCCGCTTCATATACCGTTTACGTTACACCCTGTATTTAAAAAATCATTATTCTTTTGGGAAAGGGGTTTGCAGCATTATCATCAACGATTCGATAATATCATGTCTTCCACAATGTAACAGAATTTTATATACAAAACTCTTTTTAAAACAGAAAACTTATAGAATTCAGTAGAATTCTAAAAGAATTCCCTGGAACCGAGGCTATTGGTGTCCATAAAGGAGTTTTACACTGGCAATCTGTTACGAAATATCTACTTTTATACGAGTATTTATTGGGCCTCGTAGGGAGGGGCAGAGGTCGGACTAAAACCAATTTATTTGGTCTTGGATTTATACCAAACTCGCGGCGGTATATATTGAATTTTGAAGACTATTAGAAAACCTGTACTTTTTTATCGAGTAATCACAAGGTATTGTAACAAAACAAATACCCAACAAAGTTGTCTGTAAGTAACTTGGATATTTTAAGATACATTAAATTTTTCAGCAATCTCATGTTATATTTTTTAAAGTCTATGCGTGAGTCAATGTCTAATGTTTTTGGTGAATTATATTTTGTAGTCATAACTTAAACAACTTTTTATTGTCACTATTAAAGGAACACTTGTTAAGAAAGCGTATTGAAGAATATATGACTATTTAAACGATGAACATGCATGGTGTGTGTCGCCGGTTCCGCATGTGGGATAGAGTTTAGATTACTAATAATAGTAATAGTTGTGAAATACCTAGTTATTAAGTAATTGTGTTACCATTATTTTAAAAATATGTATTGCTGAGAGTCTTTTGCCACTTTTTCTCCTCAGCGTTGGCACCTTTTCCTTGCAAAGTGGTGTAAATGTAAATTCAAAAATATGTTGACGTGCGAAAATGTACACAACGTGCTTACTTGCAATAAAGAGATTTGACTTTGACTACATACTTTACGTCCTTAAAATTAAATGAATTTAGATAGTTTCAAATGAAGTTTTGCCAATTGTAATTTTATCCTACAAAAATTTACACTTACTAATAAAAAAATCTTGGTCTTGACAATTGGTCTCGGTATCCTGGTCTTTACTTTGCCCATCCCTAATCCCCGCGAGACTTTCAGCCTAGAGGGAGCTTTTTATGTTTCAGTAATAGTACTTTATTGCTTCGAAAGTACAAATCATAGACCATAATGGTTTATGGCTAAAGTCATTGGACCCTATTTACAAAGAAACGAGACGCAATGGAGAGTATTTTTAGTCATAATATTTCAATATCAGTCTCCTGCTGGCCGCAGTCTCAAGGCGCGCGTGTTAATGAGACTCCCTGCGTGTCATAGTGTCCTGGTACTGGTAATGCTACTTAAAGAGCCGGGGCTTCTGACCGAGTGGACACAGCAGGTGTTGGAGCATACTGGACCGTATTATAATGACACTCCGGGTTAGCCATGGGCTCCTGGTACTGTCAGTGCAACTTCATCATCATCAGTCGGTATTTTATTATTTTAATTTCGCATGTAACAATTATTCAACATTCACACAAAATTTAACTATTCGCAGTACAAATCTGTAAACTTTTTCCGAAATAAAACTGCACATTTTTTTGTAAATAATAAATAGAGTTATGTCACGAAACTTTTACACGACTCACGCTTCTCATTTGAATATTTGAATTTAGAACAGTTCTGTTCGCATTTTAAAAACGAATTTCGCTATGACACGAGTGTATGAAGTGTGGATGTGACTTTTATAACGAATGGGCTGTTGATTGTTTTACAATGCTTTATTTAACGTATGTTTTCCAGGGTTTCTGTGTTTGTAGGTTAGTCTGGATAATTGCTTACTCTACTTTTAGCTTATTCTCATTGTTTACATTTTCAGTGTGAATCATTTTTGCAAGTGTGTTCTGTAGCGGATGAATCTTTGAGCCCAGCAACTAACCTGCCAATCCTCCACGACTAGACTCCAGGTCTCTGGTCCGACAGCTTCTCCTGCTGGAGCTCGTCCCTCTAACACCACATACACTCCACAGGTCACTGAGTTTATTGTTTGTATTTATAGCACAGCCCGGGCAGGCAGTTCTTGCACATCAGATCACCACAATAAATACCACAAATTGTCCAGTAGAAAATAGAAAGAACTAGGTACAGTGCGTAGCACGTAAGAAAAAGCGTCTATCTCGTTCAAGAGGTCACGAATGCAAAGAAGCTGTCAAAATGTTCCCGTCACCACCACCAGGCTGGCGATGAGTGCTGCCCTCTTCAGACCACCGAGCAGATGCGTCGCGTTTGAATTGGTGTGGCTTATTACTAGGCTCATCGAGTTTTACCTACTTTCCAATACAACAAGTGATCTAACGGGGATACATTTCAAATTGTGTTGTCTATTAAGGAACATTTATACACGAACTTACATACTAATTTTGCCAACAAACAACTACTTCCCAAACTCTGTTCCAGTACGGAACATGTTCCAATTTTCTTTTTAACCTTTTTTAATGTGTTTTGTGTAGCCCTCTTACTTATAAAAAACACTAATCAAGCACTGAGCGACATATTAACTAATCATTATTTAAACTCTTAATAAGTGATCAACCTTTTTTTACTTATAAACGTTATTTAAGCAGTGATTAGCTAATCGTCATTTTAAACACCAAAAAATATTTAGGTACGGTACCACTGCTGAAAAAATTCGAAAAAAGATCGAAAATTTGGCCCAAATAGGCTAATGCCTACTCCAAAGTCCTTAAAAAAGTAATCAGCAGTGTCAAATGTATCAGCTGTTCCGAATTCGGTCCGCCATTTTGTTAATTATCCATTTAAACAAGCCTACGACGTTGTTTAAACTGACATCTACTTATTCGGTTCTTCAGGAGTTGATTAACTTTAAATAGTGTTTATAACAGTTAAGTTTAAGATGTTAAACATGTTTACCATATTGTTAAGGATGTTTACGTTACAGACGTCATTTGCATCTAGACACAACACAGGTAGTAATTTAAGCCAATGAATCCATGACAGTTAAGCGTCTAACGGCAAAATGAAACTGGAAATAACCGGATTTCACCGGTCCAAATTCATTTCATACTCCGGAATTCATTGTCAGCTTGTCAACGCGTTCAGGATCTACTACTAAATTCAAAAATGGACGATGCAAAAATAAACGAGGGTTTGGCTCCATTGTATGCGATTAGATTCAGATAAATGACGTCCGTTATTTATTCGGCATGAATGGGCAAGTAATATAATATTTCGACAAAGAAATGTTGCATCGATCAATTTATGTGAATACGGTATTTCAACTATATGTACATCAGTTATTAATGGTAAAGCGAATGGGGTTTGTGCATCTTCTGATAACAAAGCAGTATTTTACTCTGACGTCATGATCCATACTATTTTATTTTTCAACGAATTTGAACCCACTTTGAGTCAAAGTCAATCTCTCTATTGCAAGTAAGTATACATTTTTGCACGTCAACATATATTTTTATTATTATTTACATTTACACCACTTTGAATGGAAAACGTGCCAACGAAGAGAAAAAGTGGCGAGTGGAGAAAAAGTTGAGGAAAAAAAGTGACAAAAAAACTCACTGAACCAGCGAAGTTATGTTTTCGACATCAATTTATTTTGATTTGTAATGATACTTATCATTAACATCTTTATTTTCGATATAGTGTGGTTTCATGTACTAAAAATCAAATTATTTTCTTTAATTTTACAAAATAGGCACAAAAGTGGTCAACTATTACTAAGTATTAAATTAGTTGCAAAACTATTTGATAAATTTAATTTTATTGTCTACAGTGGTTATTTTGTGTTTAATATCACGTTAAATTAATCAGAAAATGTTCGCGAATGACAGTATGGTGAATTTATCGGATAATTCATGCAAGATCTCAAGGTGTCGAGCTGCTTCATCCAGAGTGACGACGCGACGCTACGGCGACTCTGGATGAAGACAAGAAAATGCGGATTTCCAGGGTGATGACGGGGATACCTCTGCAGAAAGATAAGACAATGATATTTTGAATATTCTGTACATGACATTGGCAAATGACGAACTGTCGACTCCATTATTAAAAAAACGTCGCGTCGCCGGACAATTCATCCGTCACCCACATCAGCCAATGGGAACACGTGAAAGCTAAAAATTCCGAATTCAAAACTCGTCGTACACCACGACACTGACTGGATAAACTGTTTGGAACGGCCGTTGGGAAGGGGATTCAATCGTTTTGGTATTTGGACGGATGATCTGCCTTTGTTTACAGAGGTTCGGTCCTCGCCGAATGTTTGCGCTGTAGACATGCCTATAAAAAGTTTTGCATACAACGTTTGAATATTTAGACGTTTTTAGGTTTGTTTTGATGGTATTATTGGAGCTGTTGGTAGAATTTTGTGCAGAGTTCGCGTAGGTTTTTCTGCAGTCACATAATAGACTAGTCTGTTTTATAGAAAGTACAAGGTTCGAACACTCAAAATTAAAAATAACTATTATAATATTAACCTAGAAAATATAATTAACAATCAATTATATAATTACATAAGCTTTGTTTGTGGGGACACTCATCATGCACACTCGTCGGTTTGTAGTAGACCCGCACTTGGCCCTTATTCAAGACATCGCCAATTTGGTCGACGTACATTTAATTTTAACTAATGCCCTCAAAAACAGTGAAGTAAAATGTGAAGAAATATGCATAGAACAATGAAGAATCTAAGGCATATGAAATACATCAATCCAAATTAGCCCCCGTTTTGTATATTCTAGTTTAAAATAGTACACATCAAAGCACATCAAGTTAACACTTTGGATCGTTCTTATTATCTGCGTCGTAAGACTTGAAATCGTAATGCAAGTGTTACCATTGATCTGATGTTGTCCGTACCTATAATGCAGCCGTTCGTGTTACCAAGTATTAAGATATCATCTACATAACTAAAAATAAAAGTGCCAGTTTTATTTTACTCTTTCTTAATTGAGTTCCCTTGTTGTAAACTTCATTTCCACTCCGAAATAAAAGGAGGTTCGTGATTGGAAATAATAAATTCAATTCCAACTGGCTGAAGTGTTAGCTTTCATTTCTAGGTTATTTGATCGAAACCGGTGATTAGGTCGAATTGACGGTATATTTAGAATTAACTTTTGCAGACTGGCTAGAGATTCTATTAGAATATGTTACGGGTTCTATAGCTTGTGACATTTTCAATTAAATATAGCCTAAGATATTTATAATAACTTATGATAATGTGTATTTTTTTGTTTGTTGCAAAGTTTAATAATTTTGAATGTTTTATGTTGTGACATTTGAACTATTTTAATTTTATTTTTACGATAATTGACATAAAGTATATGTAATTCTAATTCAAAAGACTTCCACAAAATTTGTACGCTTTCGGGCTGAATATGGTGGTACTAAGACACAAATATGATATCTGTATTGTTTACCCATATTTACAAATAAATGACATTTCATTTCGTTCTAATCTAGAAACAATGATACTACTTCTAAAATGTGAGGTGGTCAACTAACCCCGCTCCAAAGGTTACGTTTATGGAGATATCAAATTGATTTATTGTCCACATCTATATCAGTTTTAACTGACATTTTTATACTGACATTGATGAATCATCCAATAATTTCACCATATGTCTACGGGAACATTTTCTGATTAATTTAACGTGACATTAAACACAAAATAACCACTGTAGGCATTAAAATGAAAATTATGTCTTATATCTTATTTAGAAAGTGTCTTATTTATAGTTGAAATACTCCTCCCTAATCGTGGCCTCAGTGCTAAGGATCGTGACCCTCAACAGCAGGTGCCGTCTTGGCATGTATGAACTGGCGCCAGGAGACACGGTCTTGTGTTCTTCTCACAGCCTCTTCAAAGGGCACGCCGAGGATTCTGCCAACTGCATCAGTCCAAGCTGGTCTCCGGCCACGTGTCCTAGACCCCTCAACTTTGCCGAGCAGTATAGTTCTCTCCAAGTGGAAGGGTCCATTCTTATGACATGGCCGATGTACCGCAATGTTTCGGTTATCCATTGGCGATAATCTCTAATAGATGCATTAAATTTAAATGACTTTCAAACTCTATAATTGTAAAAAATATGCTACAGAATTTCTTTCCTTTATTTTTGTTTCAAAGACTTGATATAACACAATATATTTTGATTAACAACGCTTTTATATCTGCTACTTTACGTTCTTCTGTGTAATGTATTGTTGTTCGATCAGATTTAAAAGAATAATAACATATAACACACTATATTAATTAGAAACGTGAACTCACTATACTGTAATCAGTCTTCTGCACTTTACGTGACTTACCTGAAAAAGCAAAAAGACCATTATTGACATAAATTCGTTTTGGCACGATTAAACAAAATATTTCACATTAACTGCGACCATAAAATCCCTGTGAAAGTGTGAAAAAAATCACAAAAATATTTCATCTTCAGTACAGTAGCGGTAATAATTCTCAGACCACTTTGCACGACGAATTTTAATGTCGCTATTTGCATTTGAATTAAAAACACGGGAGCGTTACTCCTCATTCATTCAGTTTTAGTGATGGGCAGACGTGAGACCAAAACATAAAATGACCGAACCAAAATGACATTGCCACATTTCAATGGAGCTTTGCCCCACCTACAAAACTACGTCACCATTTAAGCTGTACCTATCATTTTGTTGGGGACGTATTACAAGTTTCATATTGCATAATCATAATCAGTATCATTTTCTACTACTCTCGCAACTCCTATAGAAGAATAACAAAAACAATGAATAAATCGCTTCAATTTCTTACTATTTTCGGAATTCTTAATTAACCTGTTTTTTTTCGAATCGCAAATTGTACAAAACTTTATTCTAAACCAATAATTTTAATAAAAAACGGAGATATTTTTACATTTATTCGTTATCTTGTACAACTTGCGGTTGATGGTGGGGCAGAATCTGGCATTGACATTTGAATGTCGAAGAGTGCATTTCGGAATCATACACCAACAAGCAAATATGAAGCTGCTGAGAGTTTTTGCCACTTTGTCTCCTCAGCGTTAGCACCTTTTCCCTGCAATGTGGTGTAAATGTAAATTCAAAAATATGTTGACGTGCAAAAATTAACACAAAGTGCTTACTTGCAATAAAGAGATTTGACTTTGACTATGAATGAATTAAACAGTTTACCATCCATTATATAAATAAATAAATATAATGGAAAATAAACGATATTCCACTAAGTTCACATAATTATATTTATTCAATGGCATCAGGTAAAACCTGTAACCTGTACACCAAGTAGATTATTTTATCAATATATTGCGAAGCCTGGATTGAACCTAGGTTAACCTGGTTAACTAATGGCGACCAGAACACAATTAATAGTGAGTGAGACCATATAAAATTAAAATTACTGAATTCGTTGTTGTAAAGTTGGCCCACATCGGCGACATATTGATAATTTGCGTACAATCTAGAACTGAGTTGGACGAAGTTGCACCCTCAGGGAACTTCCAAGGCACTATCCTGGGTCAATTTGGGTCTTTTTTTGCATATTATATTTTAATTATATCAATTCGAGCTGGAGATCTGCTGTATCCAGTTGATTTTCAGTTTCATAAAAACCGAGACCAGATTCTAGACTGTTCTGCACATACCTTCGATCCATCCGGCGGTCATTCGTTCATTCACTCTTTGAAATTTTGCCTTTAAAATCACAATGCGCACTTTCTGAATGGCAATAGCTTTTATTTTTCATTGCATGTTGTCTATTTTGCATGAGAAATGAGTGTTTATTTTTGGTTTATTTTGCTTTTCGGTTGAATGACTTGTTTTATGGACGACATCGGATTGTGTTCGCAATAAAAAAACAAAAGCTTAAGATACAACAATTTTGACGACCTGTTTTGTTACGCCTGTCTCCTACAGCGTTAGGTCCTTCCATCTGCTGCGCTCCTGGTACACCGCTCTCGCTTCACACACAGTCAGCACTCTCGCATAGGACATGCTATAGGTATAAACTCCCGCCTGTCTCCCGTAGCGGCCGGCAGACGCTGTCCTTCCATCTGCTGCGCTCCTGGTACACCACTCTCGCTTCACACACAATCAGCAATCTCGCATAGGACATGCTATAGGTATAAACTCCCGCCTGTCTCCCGTAGCGGCCGGCAGACGCTGTCCTTCCATCTGCTGCGCTCCTGGTACACCACTCTCGCTTCACACACAGTCAGCACTCTCGCATAGGACATGCTACAGGTATAATTTGTGTAGGTATGCCTCTGGATCCATAGCATAGGGAATACTAGTTTGTGCAACAAGTATGGTGTCTTTGTTTGGTAATCTTTTAGCAGTCTTGTTGATTCTACTAATGTTTAAAGTCGTCACATCTTCAGCTCGCTGAGCGCGAATACGATAGTGCGCACTTGTGACCGTAAGTGCGGCACTTCGTGGAGAAGTGCACACGAATGCGAGCACACACTTCGCGAAGAGCCGCTCTAGTGTACTTGTCTGATAGAAATGCATATTTTCTGTGTTTTATTACCTTATTTGGACTAATAAATAGATTAGTTGACAAGTTTCATAAATTTTACAAATTAGACATCATCATCCCGTATCAGTCCAATGTCGTATGCAGGCCTCTCCCACATGTTGATGAGACTCCCGGCGTGTCATAGTGTCCTGGTACTGGTAATGCTACTTACAGAGCCGGGGCTTATGACCGAGTGGACACAGCAGGTGTTGGAGCATACTGACTGGACCGTATTATCATGACATAGGTTAGGTTAGTGTCTGCCACCTTTTCCATTGTTTGAATTTTTAATAGACACTTATCGGACATATCTATAATAATATACTGTGTGAGTGAAAGTGACACTGACAGCAAGGGCGGAGATCTGAACCCATACAAAACATAGTTTAGGCTTCCATAGAGCGCGGCCAAATTTTACCTTTGTGCCAACATCCCAAAGAAATATTCTTTCAACTATAATTTCCATCTCTCACCATTCACATCACACTTGACCTCATCCACAGAGATTGTTATCATCAATCAAATCGTTAGTGCGTCTAAACATAGCACAAACCTAGCAAAATACCATTTTCCTGAATCTCGCGCTGAGAGATTGATTACCTCAAATCTTATACAAAGAGAAAAATCTAGCAACGAGTTTGCCTCATTTATTCTGAAAAGATTCATATCTAAAATTAGGTAAATACGAAAAGAATGCCAAAGTTCCAGAAGATCTACGTATTTATCATTCATACATACATAAACCCCTGTCTGTCTCCTGTAACTATAGTTATTTCACCTGCTCCGCTCCTGGTACACCACTCTCGCTTCACACACAGTTAGCACTCTCGCATAGGACATGCTATAGGTATAAACTCCCGCCTGTCTCCCGTAGCGGCCGGCAGACGCTGTCCTTCCATCTGCTGCGCTCCTGGTACACCACTCTCGCTTCACACACAGTCAGCACTCTCGCATAGGACATGCTATAGGTATAAACTCCCGCCTGTCTCCCGTAGCGGCCGGCAGACGCTGTCCTTCCATCTGCTGGTACACCACTCTCGCTTCACACACAGTCAACACTTTCTTCACGTACCATAGCCGGTTTGCAACAGACCGCATGGCCCAATGGTTCTCTTTGATCTACGTTAGCCGAATTCATTATGATTAACATCGATCTTTTCACTTTTTATACTTTATTTTCTATCGTGATTCACAACCCGCTATAGGAAATCCAACCAACGCATATAAAGCAACATTTTGACCGAATGAAAAGCTTGGCTACCCCTCAACCTCCGTATAAATAGTAGCGTCCCGTGTCTGAATGACCACAGCTTGAATGTCACTCCATGAAATACTTAATAGGGCCCTAATGGGGGCCTATTAATGTCCTGTCCAGTCTGTCGCTCCGGACGAAAACGAAGGGGAGAATGTTACCTACGCCTACATGAATGTTGCTTAATAGATGCTTTGCGAAAAAGTACATGAGGTCTAATATAACGCCTGAAGGTTTTATAATAGCAAAAGTTTTATTAAAAGTCAAAGTCAAAAGACATTGCCACATTTCAATGGAGCTTTGCCGCACCTACAAAACTACGTGACCATTTAAGCTGTAGCTAACATTTTGTTGGGGACTTATTACAGGTTTCATATTGCGTAATCATAATCAGTATCATTTTCTACGACTCTCGCAACTCCTATAGAAGAATAACAAAAACAATGAATAAATCGCTTCGATTTCTTACTATTTTCTGAATTCTTAATTAAGCTGTTTTTTTCGAATCGCAACTTGTACAAAATTTTATTTTAAATCAATAATTTTAATAAAAAACGGAGATATTTTTACATTTATTCGTTATCTTGTACAACTTGCGGTTGATGGTGGGGCAGAATCTGGCATGGTCATTTAAATTCATATATTATGTACTAGGTTTAAGAGCAGTGTTAGTGTGGTGCTCTTTGCGCTCGCATCACGCAGCCATGTGATTTGATATATAATGAATCAATGTGTACAAACATATAATATGTAAGAAACGTGACGTAACCAAGTGTTCCATAGTACCTAAGGCCGAATAAATGAGTATGGGTACTATAAAGAATGTCTTTAGTATTTTTTATCCCTCTAAACCTCTACGAATACTGCAATAAAACCAAATAAAACCTGAACAAGACTTGCTCTCAGATGGCTATATTGCAACCTAAAGCATTTCCCCACAGGCTTTTACCCCTTGGGCACAAATACCCATGGGCATTATGCTCTAGAGAGGGTTAAAGTGGCCTTTCAGACCACCTGAATGGCTAAGTTTTAGGCCCAACTCTCCACTACCCCCTTTAGTTAGGAAGTCGTTCGTAAAAGCCTTATATTTTCCATTTTAGTTGGATTCGAGTGAGTTTTCACGACACTAAGCAAAAAATGTTTTCAGTAAGGCCTCGTACGAATATAGTGTAATCTGAAATATCTGATAAACAGAGAAACAACATGTTTTAACATGTGTACCTATTGGTACACCCTGGCAGTCTTATACAAGGTTTATTTTTTGGAATACTTTTGAATTATTGACTTTATTACATTTATCGTGACAGCACGTATTTTCTCTTATTTCCCTATTTATAGTACAACACTCTTAGGTAACAGAGTTGTCCACACATGGAACAAATTGTCTGATGATGTGGTATCTGCACCATCAATAAACTCTTTTAAAAATCGCCTCGACATGTGGTTAAGAACAAACATTATCTATATAAATAAGCAATATGTGTAGTGAATCATATGAACATTAGACAACATAAACTGAACTTACCAACACTGTGATATAGACACACCAGCATTAGGCTGCCTGCCTATCAAATGAATAATAATAATAAACTTATCTGAATACAAAAAAGGTCTTCAACCAGTGCTTCCTACCAGTGGTGACATACGGAGCCGAAATGTGGACATTGACTGTGAGAATGGCACACAAGTTCAAAGTCACCGAGCATTTAGAAAGAGCTATGAGAGAAAGATATGCATAAAGTTGAGAATCGTGTCGAGTAGCGTACTTTGGGAGAGGCCGCAGGCAGTGGACTGATACGGGCTGATGATGATGATCACCGAAGTCAGCGTATCCTCTAAAAATGCGATATCGTAGATAATTTTTGAATCGTCCAATTCTAATCCTAAACGCAACTGTTACTGTCGTTCAAATGCTACATCGCGTAAGAGCGAGCCGGACGACTCGCGTTAATCTGGAACCGATACAATGATCTCGTCAAAGCAGAGTCCCACTAAACCCCAAATCACTCAACCGACGACTCCACTAACTTCAAGGGAGGATTGAGCCTCGTTTTTTATTTCTCTCAACAACAGGGTGTAATTTTTAATTGCCGCGTATTTTCGCCGTTGTTTCGGAGTTATAATGATCTGTCCGAATTGCGTATTTCGGCGTAATTGATGTAATTATGAGCTAAGAAGTTAATTCTCTTTATTTTGACGACTTTTTCTTTGTTTTATTAATTTGTGTTTAGAACTTGGCGTATACGGAACACAGATAAAGACAGGAGAGTTTTTATGGTCGAGATTTGCACAAAAGTACTTGACTGGTTTTTGAAATTCTTTATACTCTGAACTATCTACTAGTGAAATATTTTTTACAATAGGACCAGTAGTTATTTATTTATTTTATTAATGGACTCCACATTTAGTCATTTGACAATGTCATGTTACAGAATATTCAAAATATCATATCGTCTTCTCTTCCTCCCTCGCAGTCGCCGTCGCGTCGTCACTCTGGACGAAGCAGCTCGACAGTCACGCTCACTCCCGAGTAAACATGACTCTTGACTACAGCCCCAAACTTCAGATCCTGCATGAATCTTCCAATAATTTCACCGTACCATTCGCGAACATTTTCTGATTAATTTAACGTGATATTAAACACAATACAGCCACTGTAGACATTAAACTGAAAATTATCAAATAATTTCGCGACCGTCGTTTCCTGACATTTGCAAAAGCCTCGACCAGGGGCTATTACGGTTCTCAAAACGATCAAATCATACCATGTCATAGCGACCGTGAAAGGGACAGTGCTATTGCGTTGGTGTAGCGGCGTCTCTGTTTGGCGCGCCATGACATGGTATAATTTCATCGGTTTGAGAACGATAACAGGGCAGTTCTTGTGTAAATCTTACGCATAATAAGACTCCTGGTACTTATATACAGGCTGTCGTTGAATTCATTCGACAAATTGAAACTGGTGGTTGTACTCATGATAAATATTGAATTGGTAAGGTTTTTTAGTAAATCAAATCTGCAAAAAAATTGAACTAATTACGTCACAAGTCACACAATGACCATTAGGTCAAATTCCAGTGAAAGAAATGGTTGCAAAAAATAAAAAATAAACATTAAAAACTCCAAAGCACAGTAACGATTCACATCAAAAGACATTGCCACATTTCAATGGAGCTTTGCCCCACCTACAAAACTACGAGACCATTGAAGCTGTACCTATCATTTAGTTGTGGACTTATTACAGGTTTCATATTGCATAATCATAATCAGTATCATTTTCTACTACTCTCGCAACTCCTATAGAAGAATAACAAAAACAATTAATAAATCGCTTCGATTTCTTACTATGTTCTGAATTCTTAATTAAGCTGTTATTTTCTAATCGCAACTTGTACAAAACTTTATTTTAAACCAATAATTTTAGTAAAAAACGGAGATATTTTTACATTTATTCGTTATCTTGTACATATTGCGGTTGATGGTGGGGCAGGATCTGGCATTGTCATTTAGAATTGATGTGAATCCTGAAAAATTCTGTTTTTTTTAATTGAATTGAAAGTATTTAGTAAGTACTTATAATGTGTTAGTTTTTCGTTTTATATGAAAGACAGATAATCCTTATGACAATTAAAAAGCACCTTTCTTCAATATTTTATTTCTCAAAAACCTTTCAGCATTTATCCATACCAACAAAATAATTTCCCTAATTGCCGTTTACTTTTACATTCAAATATTTTCGTAATTAAATTTTCGTAAATTACCAACATTTCATTTAAAATCCTATAATTAACAGCTATTCATTCGCCTCTTGAAAAAATCCCCGCGTTTTTTTATTATTTTTCTACATCTTGAAATTGTAAAAGCCTCTTCTAAAATAATAGAGGGGGAGTTTAAGGGTGCTCATGTAGCGAGCGGCGTACGGAGGGTACTCTATTGAGGGAGAGATAGGCAGGTATGATAGCGCCATTTTGTTTTTTTTTCGTTTTTTTTTAATTGATTTTGGCATTGGATGATAGTTGAGTGGCTGCAATTAGATTTTTGCCGTGTGGGTCTACTACATACGAGCTACCTAATGCTTCAATTGGCTATTCATATTCGTTATTCGATGTTTGTCGTATTTGTCCAAAATATTTGACGTACAGTCGACAGCAGATCAATGGTAAAACTTGTAGTACAATTTCAACTCTAACGACGCACATAATGCTAATAATAAATGCTAATTGTCTGACTTTTAGGACATAGTAGGTATACATGAAAAGAGCTCGGTGGCTTAGTAGTTGGGTCAATGGACTTACGATACAGAGGTCCCAGGTTCGATTCCCAGCCAGGGCAGACATGTACGGTCGAAGACAGAGAAAGGTGTACAGTAGAGTTTTTAAGGTTGAGATTTTCTCAAAATCTACTTGAACTATTGCAATAAGTCTTTCACTGTTAGATAGATGAAAGTTAAAACTATGTACTGTAAAAGAATTATTGTAATCGGTCCAGAAGTTCTTTAGAAAATCTCAACCTTATTGAGGCCCCCTGTATACTTATCTCTGTCTTCGACTGTACCAATGAGTTATCATCGGTTTTTTCGACGCAAAAACTTACGTACATTTACCGAGTGCTCTCAAAAAGGTGAAGGGAAACATCGTGATGAAACCTGCATGCCGTAGAAGAAACAAAAATCTAAGTCATGTGAAATCCGCAAATCCGAAGTGGGCCCGGGTGGTGGATCTATTTTAGCGATGAATCACAATTCATCGCTAAAATAGGTAACCCAGTTAATTATCAATATAAGCGATGAAATAAACTCAAGACTTCATATTGTAAGCAACAGATCGCTGGTATCTCATAATAACTTACTTCAAAAGGGCCTCCAGACCTTGGACTGCACCCTCTGGCAACCAATTTACGTAGTGCATAGGGAGGGGAATGGGTCTTGGTCTTAAAATTAAGACCAAAGTCCGACAAATACATATATAGCTTTATATTACCCGGAAAGAGTCACGACATTGACAGTGGAGAAAAAAACCGTCCAAGTGCGAGTCGGATTCACGCACCGAGGCTTCCGTGCAACGCAGGAGGGTGGGAGGAAAGGATGCTAGAAAGAAAGGAGGCAAGAAAGAAAGGAGGCAAGAAAAAAAGGAGGCAAGAAAGAAAGGAGGCAAGAAAGAAAGGAGGCAAGAAATAAAGGAGGCAAGAAAGAAAGGAGGTAAGAAAGAAAGGAGGCAAGAAAGAAAAGAGGCAAGAAAGAAAGGAGGTAAGAAAGAAAGGAGGTAAGAAAGAAAGGAGGCAAGAAAGAAAGGAGGCAAGAAAGAAAGAAAGATTGAGAATTGTTACAAAAAAAATTGGTCTCGATAATCGGTTTTCATTTAACCCTTGGTTTCGGTCCCAGTCTCGGCTCTACGCAAGCAATCATTGTGCCGATCGCTTCACTAGGCATGAAAATGAAATAACATGGAGTATAATAAGAAAATATAAAGAATATTCACTAAAGTAGGTTAGGAATTGATAGTAAAGTAATAGGTAATAGACTGAATGGAACTATACTGCAGCCCAAATCAAGTGTCTTATTTTGTAAACAAATATGATCGTCTAATTACCTGCAGGGTTACTCTCACCTCTTATAGCGATCCAGTTTAGGTTCCAAATCGCTATTTGCTACAATGACGTTTGACGTCATTGTAGCAAATTAACAGTTTAGGAACCTAAACTGGATCGCTATAAGAGGTGAGACAAACCCCGCTGTTGTGATGTAACACTGAAGGAACTGATTGATCGAACCTGTTCATCATTGTGAAAATAAATTGATCCGATCTAATAATGTGAAAATAACTATGCAATAATCACAGAACAGCTTAAAATGTTAATACAGTAGGGTAGTTTTGGTTTACAAAATAAGACACTTGATTTGGGCTTCCGTATAGAAGGAAATACCGACTTTATCAAATAACTAATACATATTTTTTCCATTCAATGAGTTTGTTATTTCGTTGAATTGTTCAGTTATTTTGTTAACGATTTCCAAAAGGAGGAGAATCTCAACTCCGATGGTATTATGCGTGTTATTTTAAGACTTTTGGATTTTGGTTGGATACAGAGGTAGTTTAAATTGCCTAGGGTGATCTTTTTTACCTACCACAATGCCTAAAAACTAAGGTCTTCGCCCAGTGCGTCCTGCCAGTGATGACCTACGGAGCCGAAACGTGGTCATTGACGGTGAGACTGGACACAAGTTCAAAGTCGCTCAGCGAGCTATGGAAAGAGCTATGCTTGGAATTTCTCTGTTAGATAGAATAAGAAACGAGTAAGCCGCCAGAAGACAAAAGTGGTTGACATTGCTCATAGAATCAGTAAACTGAAGTGTCAGTGGGCTGGTCACATCTGTCGTAGAACCGATAACCGATGGGGGAGACGAGTTCTCGAATGGAGGCCACGAACGGGTAAACGTAGTGTGGGACGCCCCCCGACCAGATGGAGGGATGACCTTCGCAAAATGGCTGGCAGGGACTGGATGCAGAGGTCCGAGAGTAGGGTTGATTGGCGCGCTTGGGAGAGGCCTACGTCCAGCAGTGGACTGATACGGGCTGATGATGATATTTTTTGGTAATTATACCTACCGGTGATTGGAAATTCGATACATTCCTTGAAAAGGGTGATACTAGAGGTGGTTTGCAACAAATTAGGCCCTATTAACGAGGGGTCGAAAATGACATTTATTTAGAGATCGATTTAAAGTAACATTGATAAAAAAATTCAAACCTCGTGATTTATGACCTTTATCTTCCAATTTAATCAATTTTATTAAAAAAGCTATTTACAAAATGTTTAGTACGTAGTAAGTTGTAGTTCACAAATGTGCCAAAAACGGCTGCTTTTCGCAATTATGCGAACTACAACTTACCGACATTGAATTACGTTATAAATAAGCGTTTAAAAAATAGTATTTATCGTAATAAACATTTCGTAAACAGCTATTTTAATAAAATTGATTATATTGGAAGATATTATTTTTTTAAGATTGCCGGCGCTAGTTGGCTCATGGAAGGCCCTATCATAAAAATCATTACCATTAAAATCTTCTTAGCAGAAACAGTAAGTATTATTAGAAGCTTAGAACAATTTGATTTCGACGTCAAGTATTCTTTGAAAGGAAATTCTATCTAAGACTCTTTTCAATTCGAAATATATTTTAGTTTAGACAAATGTAATAAGATTGGATCTTTAAGACTTAGCTGAAGTCTGGGATTTGGACGATTCGCGAATTCTACAAGTTCTTTGCGATATCTTCAGCGATTTACGCAGAATTCGAGATTTAATTTTGACTCAACTTTTGGTTTAGGGTTGAGTTGGGAATATTGAATACCGACGGAGAGACTGGTTCTCGAGTGAAGGTCACGAGCGAGTAAACGTAGTGTGGGATGCCTCCAACCAGAAGGAGGGGTGACCTGCGCAAGGTGGCTGATAGAGACTTGATGCAAAAGGCAGAGAATCGGGTTGAGTGGTGTGTTTTGGGAGAGGCCTGCGTCCAGTAGTGGACTGATACGAGCTGCTGATGATGATGAAGTTGCACTGCCAGTACCAGGAGCCCATGACTAGCGCGGAGTGTCATGATAATACGGTCCAGTATGCTCCACCACCTGCTGTGTCCACTCGGTCAGAAGCCCCGGCTCTGTAAGTAGCATTACCAGTACCAGGACACTATGACACGCATGGAGTGCGTTGGGAGAGCGCGCCTTGGGAGAGGCATGCGTCCAGACTCGGGATGATGATGAAGTTGCACTAAAAGTACCAGGACACCATGGCTAACTCGGAGTGTAGTGTAGTGTACTGAAGAGTCTACTCTTATTTCTCGAATAATGATTAGCCAAATATGAGTCTAATTGCATAATAATATTAGGGTTTGAAATGAGAATCCAGCTCATTGACACGCGCGCCTTGGGAGAGCCTGCATCCAGCAGATACGGGATGATAATGATGAGGGAGAATAATTTGTTGGATTATTTCAAACATAAAATGTCTTACTTTATTGTGACATGACATATAAATCTAGTTGTATCTTTTCGTTAGAGCAAAGTTACGGGGTTAAGTTGCGTTGCGCGGAAGCCTCGGGGCGGGAGTCCGACTCGCCCTTGACCGGTTTTATTTCCCATTCCCTTAACCTAACTTTAAAGTGACAACCCTTCTGCAGGTAGACTTGAATAAATATAAAATTGGAATCGTTCCCAATTTAGTGAAAGCAAAGTTGTCCCAGCCGACTGTTCTACTCGGAGAAGTCTTAACTTGTTTTTAAATCTTCTTTGACGCAGTTTCTGCCGGAAAATTGTTTAAATAAAACGTCTATTATATATTTATTTTATTAATGGACTCGACAGTTCGTCATTTGCCAATGTCATGTTACAGAAAATTCAATATTTTCAATAGTCTTCTATCTTCCTCCAGAGGAGTCGCCGTAGCGTCGTCACTCTGGACGAAGCAGCTCGACAGTCACGTTCACTCCCGAGCTTGTAGCGGGAACTCTTGATAAAAGCTTGAAACTTCAGATCTTGCATACATAATCCAATAACTTCACCGTACTGTCATTCGCGAACATTTTCTGATTAATTTAACGTGATATTAGACACAAAATAGTCCCTGTAGACATTAAAGGAAAAATTATCAAATAATTTCGCAACCGTCGTTTCCCGACATTTTCAAGAGAGCCCGTTAAGGCTTAAGCAGTTGGTCCCGGTTGTTGTCGCTTGACAGCAGTCGTTAGGCCACGTCGAAGGCGGGCGGCCTGAATAACTCTGAGAAATAGGTTTGGTCACTAAACCACACGAGAAAATAAAAAAAAAAGTCCATAGACAACCGTTGACTTTATACCTACAGTCAAGACGGACCGTAGTAACGACGTAACTACGGACACGAGGCACTAAAGCCAGATAGATGTACCACGAATTCTCTGCAGTGGTTTATGTATTCACTGCTTGCACTTGTGATGGAGTTTCCACTAGGGATGCACTTATAAAAAGAAACCAGAGACCAGATTAGAGAAAGAGTCTTTTGAAAATGGCGAGAAACGGCGGTTGCAAAATGTTATTTTAATGTCTACAGTGGTTATTTTGTGTTTAATATCACGTTAAATTAATCAGAAAATGTTCGCGAATGATAGTATGGTGAATTTATTGGATCTGAAGTTTCAAGGTTTAATCAAGAGTCCCGCTACGAGCTCGTGAGTGTCGAGCTGCTTCGTCCAGAGTGAAGACGCTACTGCGCTCCTTTGGAGGAAGAGTAAAGACTATAATATCTTGAATATTCTGTAGCATGACATTGTCAAATGACGAACTGTCGAGTCCATTAATAAAAAAATATATATTTACAAAAGCTGGACTGATATTTCGCAGTCTTGAAACATTAGACTGTTTAAGGGTAAGTGGAAGCTACGAACATGTAAACGTAATACGTGATGCTGATGATTAAGTTGCACTCCCAGTACTAGGAGCCCATGACTAGCGCGGAGTGTCATGATAATACGGTCCAGTATGCTCCAACACCTGCTGTGTCCACTCGGTCAGAAGCCCCGGCTCTGTAAGTAGCATTACCAGTACCAGGACACTATGACACGCATGGAGTCTCATTGACACGCGCGCCTTGGGAGAGGCCTGCGTCCAGACACGGGATGATTAAGTTGCACTAAAAGTACCAGGAGCCCATGACTATCGCGGAGTGTCATGATAATACGGTCCAATATGCTCCAACACCTGCTGTGTCCACTCGGTCAGAAGCCCCGGCTCTGTAAGTAGCATTACCAGTACCAGGGCACTATGACACGTCGGGAGTCTCATTGACACGCGCACCTTGGGAGAGGCCTGCGTCCAGACACGGGATGATGAAGATGTACTAAAAGTACCAGGATACCATGGCTAGCTCGGAGTCTGACTGAAGCGTCTATTCTTATTTCTCGAATAATGATTAGCCGAATATGAGTCTAATTGCATAATAATATTAGGGTTTGAAACCAAATAATTCAAAGACTCTATCCTTGAATCCCGTACCTGCACCACGGATAAATGCACTCGGACACTGGAATTCACTTGCAGTGATGCTCGTAGTAAATCTAGGTCAGTCTCAACGAAGTAAAATGATATTTTTATATGGTTTTTACTTCTACTAATACAAAATAAGTTTAGGAGAGAATTACTAAAGCTTTAGACGGCTATTAGATTTCTCTAAAGCACGTTTAAAAAATAAGACAGTTCGCACCGATATATTTTTTCAGAATTTGAATTATGCATTATCCATGCTCGGTGAATAAATTAGAGAATGATGAAAATATTCTTGCCGTGGACAGGACTTGAACCTGCGACCTTGTCATTCCGTGACACGGTAGGTCATTTTGTTTTAAAATTATATGTAAAATCAGACTGACATGTCGAGTTATAATCAAAATCATATTTAAAATCAACTTTACAAAATAATGCACACTTAAAATTTTTGCAAAAATATTGAAATTTTTTCAAGATTGCTATTGTAGGTATTTATTTCTCTAATATTCATAATATAAAAAATCATCAGGAAACAGAAAAAAACCAGACCCCCAATTACTTAGCAAATAGCAGGAATTTGAATATGAAATGGAGCCACTGGGGTTACAGGACTGACGCCCAATTCTGCTAAGCCATTTGAGTCCAAAGTCGAACTCGAATAAAATTCTTCCCAGAGGGAAAGGCGAAGGTCAGATGTTAAAATAGTATCTGTTTTAGAGTTACTTATAAACTCATTCAATTGTCAACTTAAAAACCAACTGTCAATAATGTTCTTAAATTTTCCAACTAACATTCGATCAGAGGCTGTGCTTACATATATTTAGTGTTCTAAAATGCACACGTTAATATTTAGCATAATTATTATTTCTTTGATTAGTATTATTTGATTTTTTTGTAAACGTATAAATTGACCCATTGCTGGGCAAAGGTCTCCCCCCCCCCCTCTCCCATCCATCCCTGTCCTGAACCTCTTCCAGCCACCCATCCTTTTTTATGATTTATTATATATGTACTTATTCAATATATAACTGACTGGTTTACAGATATCACCAAAGCACCGAGTCAGTGGATTAGTGTAAATTAGAGTTGATTTTTTAAAAAAATATTCAAGAATATAATTTATTAAATAAAACAAAACTACGTCTAAAAATATACAAATTACTTATAAAATAAAATTAAATGCTACAGAATGAACACGACGTCAAGATCCCCGTTCTGTGGCATGATGTCCAGGACGCTGGCAGCATTTCCAGATTTTTAGTGTTGATGTAAAGGTAGCAATATATATTTTTTATACAGAGAACACCATGGATCAAAAACTTCAGCATCTTTTACTGCATTTAAGAAACAGTTAATTTGATTTGACGATGCCACTAGAGGCCGGGTCAGATTACACTGGTTACACAACGGTTCAACTCTGTTAGCAGAATAGGGTGCTGCAGAAAGGCTAACCTTAAAAATAACAATCGAAATAACCCATTATGTCCTCCGCCGCAGACTCCACGGCTTTTACCCAAATTGAATAATACTTTACAATGTACGATTCGAAATCGTGTCGTTCACGTAACATAAACGGCGGGGCAGGGGTGCTACCTACGGAGCCGAAACGTGGACATTGACGGTGAGACTGGCCCACAAGTTCAAAGTCGCTCAGCGAGCTATGGAAAGAGCTTGGCATTTCTCTGTTAGATAGAATAAGAAACGAGTATATCCACCAGAAGACAAAAGTGGTTGACATTGCTCATAGAATCAGTAAACTGAAGGCAGTGTGCTGGTCACTGTCGTAGAACCGATAACCGATGGGGAAGACGAGTTCTCGAATGGAGACCACGAACGGGTAAACGTAGTGTGGGACCAGATGGAGGGATGACCTTCGCAAAATGGCTGTCAGGGACTGGATGTAGAGGGCCGAGAGTAGGGCTGAGTGGCGCGCTTTGGGAGAGGCCTGCGGCCAGCAGTGGACTGATACGGGCTGATGATGATGATGACGTTACATAAATGTTTCGCAATCGTGACGATTCAGTGGGGCTATTACGGTTCTCAAAACGATCAAATCATACCATGTCATAGCTGGCCGTGAAAGGGACAGTGCTATTGCATTGGTGTAGCGGCGTCTCTGTTTGGCGCGCCATGACATGGTATAATTTCATCGTTTTGAGAACGGTAATAGGGGAGCAGTTGCGAAAGAAACAAGTACAATAGGAGGCCTCAATAAGTTTGAGATTTTCTCAAAAACTACTGGACCGAATTCTATAATTCTTTTACAGTTACATAGTTTTAACTTTTATCTATCTAACAGTGAAAGAATTTTTGCAATATGGCAAGTAGTTTCTGAGATAATCTCAACCTTAAAAACTCTCCTGTACACCTTTCTCTGTGTTCCACCGTACCTGGCCGAAGCCCACTGTTCTCCTCTTGATGGTGGTCATGAGTTCCCGAGGTGTACCGGCGCGTCCCAGGACTTCGACATTCGTGACTCTCTGGACCCAGCTTCTCCTAAGCATCCTACGGTAACACCACATTTCAAAGGCCTTTTATTATGTGCTTACTACGTTTCTGATTTATCTGTTATATTATACATAGAAATATTTAATTGACAGTCAAAACTTAGTGGATTACTTTTTAATTAAATGATTACTTTGTAAACTTAGATAAAAACGGGAATTACCGTGTTAAACATTTATTATTGATGTCTCGATATTTCGCCAGCCTTGCAGCCATCATGGTCACGAGTAGACTGAAGTCGGTGAGTGTTAAACGTCAGAAGGGTGACACAAAACGATCTACCCTCTTTCGTATTCGCTGACTGCGTTGAGAAAAGTTGTTGATATTTGCAGGTTCCCCCATTTTGCGAAAAGAACTAATTATGTCCGGTAATTCCCGTTTTTATCTAATAAATATGTATACAAACCGTGAAAGTTTAAAAAGTGATACTTTGTAAAAGTGTTCATTTTATTTTAAATACCCAGTACCCATATCTTTTTTATTAATTAACAACTTCCACAAAAAATGGTTGCCTGTAAAGTCGGTATACGGGCGAAAGTTTTACGTGACAACGACGAAGGGAAAGTGGAAGGGACGCGTGCCTCTCACTCGCTCTCATTGTGAGCGCATAACGTGAGCGGAGCGTAACGCAGTTTCTTGAAGTGTCACCCGGCAAACCAATTTATAAGACGTTGTCACGGGTCTCTTGAAAATGGCGGGAAACGACGGTTGCAAAATTATTTGATAATTTTTCTTTTAACGTCTACAGGGACTATTTTGTGTTTAATATCACGTTAAATTAATCAGAAAATGTTCGCGAATGACAGTATGGTGAAGTTATTGAAGAATTCAAGCAGGATCTGAAGTTTGGCGCCATGGTCAAGATTCCCACTACGAGCTCGGGAGTGAACGTGACTGTTGAGCTGCTTCGCCCGCAGTGATTGACGCTACGGCGTCTCCTGTGGATGAAGACATGAAGACGCGGCTACCCAGGGTGATGACGCTTCGGCGACTCCCCTGGAGGAAGATAGAAGACTATTTATACATTGAATTTTTTGTAACATGACATTGGCAAATGACGAACTGTCGAGTCCATTAATAATAATAATAAAAAAAGACGTTGTCACGTCAAAAGTGTTCATTCTGCGAAGTGCTCAATCTGCGAAGTGCTCATTTTGCGAAATGCATATTTTGCGAAGTGCGCATTCTGCGAACTGCTCATTTTGAGAAGTGCACCAAATGCGAAATGCGCATTTTTTGTCGAGTGTACATTTTGCGAAGTGCACATTCTGCGGCAGACCCCTGATTTACCAATATTTATTTCATTATTGTACAACAGTGAAAGAATTATTGTAATAGGTCAGTAATTATTGCAATAGTAGTTTCTGAGATAATCTCAACCTTAAAACTCTCGGTACACTTTTCCCTCGAGCATTTTCGATCACGACATTTTTCTCGTTTAAAACGTGTTAACTTTAATCCACGATTCAACGATTACCGCAATTGGGCCTTAAACTTAAAAATTAACCCTTTCAACGTTGGAAAAGCTATTAGTCGGGTAGTAAAGAGCGACTTTACTGGTTTCTAAACAGGAGTTATCGACTTATTCTTGACACAGATTCGGATTTATGATACGCTGCGAGTAGCAGTTGACTTTAATATTAACTTATAGCAGTTATAATATTATAATATAAAGTGGATAGTGCACGCTTTAAAACAATTTTAATAGTAGAGCTCGGTGGCTCAGTGGTTGGGTCAATGGACTTACAATATGGAGGTCCCAGGTTCGATTCCCAGCCAGGGCAGCCATGTACCAATGAGTTATCCTCGGGTTTTTTCGACGGATAAACTTACGTACATTTACCGAGTGCTCTCAAAACGGTGAAGGAAAACATCGTGATGAAACCTGCATGCCGTAGAAGAAGAAGAAAAAAATCTAAGGCATGTGAAATCCGCCAATCCGCACTGGGCCCGCGTGGTGGATCATGGCCCCAGCTCTCTCGATGTAAGGGAAGGTCTGTGTCCGAGCAGTGGGGCAATATAAATAGACTGATGATGATGATGATTAGTATAGGATAGTACAGAATTCTTGACCCAGATGGAGAGATGACCTGCATAAGCAGAGACTGTATGCCGAGAATCGGGTTGAAAGGCGTGCTTTGTAAGAGGCCTGTGTCCAGCAGTGGCCTGACACGGGCTGATGATGATGAAGTTGTACTGCCAGTACCAGGAGCCCATGACTAGTGCGGAGTGTCATGATAATACGGTCCAGTATGCTCCAACACCTGCTGCGTCCACTCGGTCAGAAGCCCCGGCTCTGTAAGTAGCATTACCAGTACCAGGACACTATGACACGCCTGGAGTATCATTGACACGCGCGCCTTGGGACACGGGCGCCCTCCTGGTAGGGGGGAAGTGGTATGTGGCTGATATGGAATGTCGCTAACCTTTAGACAGACTCCCACAAGGCAACATTTTGGAGCCATAATTTCTTATGAGACTTGAGATTTATTTTATTTTAATTATAAACTATGTAGTAAGTTCTTTATTAAATAAGAAGGAAGTACTTTTATCAGATGAGACAAAAAAAACAATTTTATTCAAAAAATCTCTGGTTACCGATCCTATACACCTTCCCTTCGGCTTTTTCCCTTTAAACCCTCAACAAAAATCCAATTTATTAGAAACATTTCACCTACCGATATGTTAATAATCAAATTCCTGTGCAACAAAAAATGCAACGTTACACTATAACAATGCAGTGGGTGCACTTCCATAGCACCCCCTGCCCCAACCCCGCAGCCCCTGTCTACACCCGACCCTTTGGCCGGAGACACGCTTGACCACACAACAGAGTAGCGAGGGGTTAAATATTTTTACTAAGAGATATCAGCCCACTTCCCCCCTATCCCTGTACCAGGAGTGCGCCCGTGTCTGCCAGCACATGAGCGCAACATTGCCTAGCGACACGTGGCACCTAGAGATATTATCGACATGGACGCATCTCTTTAATACGGCACCGCTTCGTCTCTATGCGCTCATCGTTGGCAGAATTTTTCCCATGCAAAATTTGCATTGCCAAATTTCAATGGAGCTTTGCCCCACCTACAAAACTACGTGACCATTTAAACTGTACCTATCATTTTGTTGGGGACTTATTACAGGTTTCATATTGCATAATCATAATCAGTATCATTTTCTACTACTCTCGCAACTCCTATAGAAGAATAACAAAAACAATGAATAAATCGCTTCGATTTCTTACTATTTTCTGAATTCTTAATTAAGCTGTTTTTTTCGACTCACAACTTGTACAAAACTTTGTTTTAAACCAATAATTTTAATAAAAAAACGGAGATATTTTTACATTTATTCGTTATCTTGTACATCTAGCGGTTGATGGTGGGGCAGAATCTGGCATTGTTATTTGTACCGATTTCATATCTATTGGGTAAGTGGTCTGTGCTACTCATGGCTCAAAATCAAGTGTCTTATTTTGTAAACAAATATGATCGTCTAATTACCTGTTGCGATGTAACACTGAAGGAACTGATTGATCGAACCTGTTCATCATTGTGACAATAAAGTGATCCGATCTAATAATGTGCAAATAACTATGCAATAATCACAGAACAGCTTAAAATGTTAGTAGTTTTTTTGTTTACAAAATAAGACATGATTTGGGCTTTATTTGTGCATTGATCTCCTATAAACAATTAGATAGGTACACAAAGGTCTTACTAAAACAATTTTAAAAACGTCCAAATAAGGGTCCCTTGTTAACGTCCAAATAATGTCAAACAAAGCAATTGAGGGTCCATTCATCCGTTTGGACCTTCTTTGCGCTCGGACATTTTCACTTCCTCTAGGCTTTCTAGGGTTCTGAACCTCAAGAGGAAACAAGGACCCCTTATAGGATCACTTTGTTGTCCGTCTGTCTGTCAAGACCTATATCTCAGAAACACGTGGACGGATCAAGTTGAAATTAATACCAAATACTCAGGTCTGCAATCTCATGCAGCCGTGAAAAAATCAAACATCTACTTCGACGCAATCAAAAGATATGGCCATTTATGTTGCATTTTTCTTTTGTGCACATACACTCAAAAACCATAACTCTCCTTCTTGTGTAGTCGGGTAAAAAGTCAACCAAAGTGCAGTCGATTTTTTTTTTTAATAATTTCTGCTTGTTTACTATAAATAATATTTATCTTACCTGTATAGTTGACTATAGAAAAAGTTGTCCTAAATTAGATTCAGTTCATTTCAAAAGTCAAAGTCAAAGTCAAATTTCTTTATTGCAAGTAAGCACGTTGAGTACATTTTTGCACGTCAATATTTTTTGAATTTACATTTACACCACTTTGCAAGGAAAAGGTGCCAACGCTGAGGAGAAAAAGTGGAGAAAAAAATTTGATCTTTCAATACCTTTATATCCTCAGGTAACCAGAACCCTCCTGTTCGCAGTCGGTCAAGGAGCACTTAATCCGACCTTGACGGCGGAGGGACGCCCTAGCCAACGATGCAGGAATCACGCTCTGCTTCACACTCCTTAATAGGCCCTTTACACCTCACGATAAAAATGTCGGATAGGAGTCGTGACGTTTTTTATATCACTTCACTTTTTAAATTATGGCTTCTACCGTGGCTGGCACAGTAATTTTGCCAGTGTCGAGTACTTAGGTGATGACCAACGAATTGAGAAAATGCACGGTTAAACGAAATAAACCAAAAAAAAAAAAAGTTTAATCATCCAATAAAACAGATAGATGGCAGCACAGGCTTTACGCGGAAATTGCTTTATGATGAAAATAAAAGTCAGAATAGAAAATAAATAAATAAATAGTTCTGCGAATGTAACTATAATATAGAGATTGAGAAAACAAATCAAATAAAATGTTACAATTTAATGTTGTTACTTTCAATAAATCTCGCCAGGATATTAACGTAAATACTCAATACTCAATATATTTATTGCATTCCATAAGTTATAATACAGATGTTCACATACTTAACATTAAAATGTTACAATGTTCTTTATGGACCTTGTTTAGGCACAGCAATATAAGAGAGAGACGACATTCCTTCTTCAAATATAAAGTAAATTGTAGTTACTAAGAAGTAGTAGGTAGCGATTACAATTTGACTTGGTTACAGGACTTAAAAGGCGAATCAGTGTTCAATAAATTGAAAATATTACTAATTAATAGGTGTTTTTACAATCTGCAAGAGTTTTTCGAACATGATTTTGTAAATTAATTTATATGTTGACAATTTTTATTTTTTATTTAATGGTTAAGAATTACTTCTTAATTATTAATTATTGAGGAGAACGGACCGTGTCCGAAACACAACCCTGCGATCGGTAACTGGCGTAGCAGACGTGGCCCGCAAAGCAGCCACATTAAAGTGGAACTGTGCGGGCCCCGTGTGCCGCATGCAGCCGGACCGATGGGCCCGGACTGTCACAGAATGGGTGCCATCGGACGGGCGCCGGCGTCGGGGCAGACCTCGGCGTAGGAGAGACGATGTCGTTAGATACAGGGATGGGTGGCTGGAAGAGGCCCAGGACAGGGATGGATGGAAGAGGAGGGGGGAGACCTTTGCCCAGCGATGGGACAATTTATAGGTTTGCAAAATACAATGGTATCTAAGTTAAAATCTACCTGCGTGTTGAATAATATCTCGTCCTCTCTCGATGTAAGGGAATGTGTCCCAATAGAGACATTTAAATAGGCTGATTTAATGGTCCTGTTTGTCACGAATACTGCATTTGATACTAGTAAATGATTATTACTGCATTTTTAAACAAGCACATGAAGCGATCTTAATGCAAGTAAGTTCAGTTAAGATAAATATACTTTATTGCACAAAAAATGATACATAATTTTCACACTTAGCTAACATAATTTTAATACAACAGGCGGCCTTATCGCTGAGAGCGATCTCTTCCAGACAACCTTCGGGTAGATAATTTATTCTTTTGGAAGAGGCGGCTCACAGTGCAACGCGTAGAAAGAAAGAAATATACAAGTACTGCATTTGATCCTAATATTTTATAATATTTTACTTAAGAAAAGTATAATTAAAACTGAAACTTACGAAATATATTAAACACTACTCAAAAATATTTAAAACTATCTGGTACTAAGACACAAATATGATGTCTGTATTGTTTAACCATATTTACAAATAAATGACATTACTATTTCTATTTCTAAAAATACTTTAAAACTACCTAGAAAAAAACCTTACCTAAAAATAATATTTTTGTAACTTCTAGTATATGTTTACCATTTTTTTTAAAGTGACGTTTAGGTAACGACCTCTCTTTACAAAATCGCATAACTGTCGATTACTGCATTTGCTATTATCATCATCATCATCAGGCCGTATCAGTCCACTGCTGGACGTAGGCCTCTCCCAAAGCGCGCCACTCAACCCTACTCTCGGCCCTCTGCATCCAGTCCCTGACAGCCATCTTGCGAAGGTCATCCCTCCATCTGGTCGGGGGCGTCCCACGCTACGTTTACCCGTTCGTGGCCTCCATTTGCTAATAGCACAACAGTAATCGTGACGTGTAAATATATCTGTAAGTAAAACGGCCGGTCTGGTGTAACCGCCAAGGATTCACGGCCGAGTAGCCACCGCCAGGCTTTGTGTTTTTAAACGAACCAAGTGGCACGTTACGTCGCGGGCAGAGAATATACTACTACCATAAGAACAACAAAGATATTTCGCAGGTTCCCTTGTGTTGAGGATGTGATTTACAATAAAAGATGTATCACTTTCAACTATGTTTTTAATGGATTGTAAAATAAGCTTGATACATGTTAGTAAGTAAAAATGGTCGGTGCCGAGGAACGAGTGCAAAGTTAACACGTTTTGTCCGCAGCGGCGCGGGAGTCGCCGCAACTTCACAGGTAAGTAGTTTGTAGATAGTTTCGCGTAAGTTGCGTAGACACCTTGAAAATGGCGGGAAACGACGGGTGCAAAATTATTTGATAATTTTTGTTTCATTGTCTACAGTGGTTATTTTGTGTTTAATATCACGTTAAATTAATCAGAAAATGTTCGCGAGTGACAGTATGGTGAATTTGTTGGATAATTTGAGCAAGATCTGGGGTTTCAAGCTTTTATCAAGAGTTCCCGCTACAAGCCCCGGGAGTGAGCGTGACTGTCGAGCTGCTTCGTCCAGAGTGATGACGCTACGGCGACTCCTCTGGATGAAGATGACCATGAACCATGATCCACCACGCGGGCACACTGCGGATTGGCGGATTTCACATGCCTTAGATTTTTTTACACTAGAGCATGCAGGTTTCATCACGATGTTTTCCTTCGCAGTTTTGATAGCTCATTGGTACATGGCTGCCCTAGTTGGGAATCGAACCTGGGACCTCCGTATCGCAAGTCCATTGACCCAACCACTGAGCCACCGAGCTCTTCTTCCTTCTCCGTCCTTTGGTAAGTTCGTCCAATTTTTATTCACAATATTCACATATTTGTGCAGTAGAGAGGAAATTGTGTGATATTTCTTGTGAAAAATAGAATAATAACTGAAGAATTCGCTGAAGCCTGCTACGAAATTGAACATTGTTGAACAGTTCACCAATATTAAGTAGATTTATCCTCAAGTATTGTAAGTACCACAATGAGAGGATACTTTGGTCTAGTAATTGTTAGGACACTTGTAACTGGCAATTTAGTCTAAAAGACATTGCCACATTTCAATGGAGCTTTGCCCCATCTACAAAACTACGTGACCATTGAAGCCTACATTTTGTTGGGGACTTATTACAGGTTTCATATTGCATAATCATAATCAGTGTCATTTTCTACTACTCTCGCAACTCCTATAGAAGAATAACAAAAACAATGAATAATTCGCTTCGATTTCTTACTATTTTCTGAATTCTTAATTAAGCTGTTTTTTTTCGAATTGCAACTTGTACAAAACTTTATCTTAAACTAATAATTTTAATAAAAAACGGAGATATTTTTACATTTAACCGTTATCTTGCTTTGCCTAATAATACGGTCCAGTATCCTCCAACACCTGCTGTGTCCACTCGGTCAGAAGCCCCGGCTCTGTAAGTAGCGTTACCGGTACCAGGACACTATGACACGCCGGGAGTATCATTATTACGCGCGCCTTGGGAGAGGCTGCGGCCAGCCTCGGGATGATGATGAAGTTGCACTAAAACTACAAGGACATCATGGCTAACCAGGAGTGTAATACTGATGCGTCTCTCTCATTTCTCGAATAATGATTAGCCGAATATGAGTCTAAGTGCATAATAACATTAAGGTTTGAAACCAAATAATTCAAAGTCTCTATCCTTGGATCCCGTACCTGCACCACGGATAAATGCATTAGGACACCGGAATTCCAGGACAGGATGACACGCCTGGAGTCACATTAACACGCGCCTTGGGACTGCGTCCAGCAGTGGACTGATACGAGATGATGATGAGAAGACAAGTTTATACCGTAATATACCTTAACTGGCCTAGAATAAGACTCCAGGATGCCGTTGAAAAATATTTTTTTCGATTCCTCCAATGTTATTAGAGGAATCGCTGACTCACTCCCACGGCAACAAAGGAGCGAATTGATTTTCCTCGGAGCAATTCAGGCAATATTTGATTGATTCGTTTCTCTTCAAGCCAGTTAGCAGGTTAGAGGAATGATTTTATGCCAATAACTCTCAATTTGTGGCTAATCTATGCTTATTAAGCGCGTATTTTCAGTCTTTCTATGAAGGCTACGGCACTACTCAAGTTAAAGGTCTGAAAAAAATATATAGCAATCTTGGGGTGTCTATTTAGAGACTGATGAATACCGATACACGATTGGACAAACTTCGCTCGATAGAAAAAAATTTAAAACATACCCCTTCCTTGTCTTTTAAAATGAAAATTATATCTAAACCGAAATAGTTATTCATACAAAATATATATCAAAATGTAGGGTACTATAAATACGAGAGTTGTTTAAAAAAAATCTGATTTTTTTGGCGTATTTTTATTTCCCTGCCAAAATTCATAACCAAATTGATAACCATATATTGCCCTAAATACTACCCGTATCCGTAACTTCGTATGCGTAGAAATCGCTGGTTACTATAGACCTCCACGAAGTACTTTCTATGTCCTGGAAGGCAGCTCTCTCTCTCTGGTTATCATCAATATCATAATCATTGATGATCATCCCGTATCAGTTCACTGCTGGCCGCAGTCCCAAGGCGCGTGTCAATGAGACTCCAGGCGTGTCATAGTGTCCTGGTACTGGTAATGCTACTTACAGAGCCGGGGCTTCTGACCGAGTGGACACAGCAGGTGTTGGAGCATACTGGACCGTAGTATCATGACACTCCGCGCTAGCCATGGGCTCCTGGTACTGGCAGTGCAACTTCATCATCATTCATATCAGTCCACTGCTGGATGCGTTTACAGTCTTATTATAATCTTATTATAAGTATAGATACTAACTTTTATAAGTGTTACATAGACATTATGAGCTGGATTCAACCCGCACCTCCGTCTCGCCAGAGCTCCCCAACCGTCCGTTCCCACGGGCCGCGTTAATATTAATATCGTGTTGCGACCCGCTCCGCTTGCGACCTTGAGATGCTCCCTACTTTCCAACTGAGAGCTTAATAGAGAACGAGTTTTGGCTTCGGTTTCGATTTGACTGACGTGTGAAATAGGCCTGAAGGAAAAGACATTGCCACATTTCAATGGAGCTTTGCCCCACCTACAAAACTACGTGACCATTTAAGCTGTACCTATCATTTTGTTGGGGACTTATTACAGGTTTCATATTGCATAATCATAATCAGTATCATTTTCTACTACTCTCGCAACTCCTATAGAAGAATAACAAAAACAATGAATAAATCGCTTCGATTTCTTACTAGTTTCTGAATTTTTAATTAAGCTGTTTTTTTCGAATCGCAACTTGTACCAAACTTTATAATTTTAATTTTAACCAATAATTTTAATAAAAAACGGAGATTTTTTTACATTTATTCGCTACCTTGTACAACTTGCGGTTGATGGTGGGGCAGAATCTGGCATTGTTATTTGTAATAGAGAGCTAAATAATAAAATTATTAGAACTCTAGAAAATAATTCTAAAAGCCTGTTTTGTATGTGGACTGGGGTGCTATCTCGCTCTGGGTTCGCGATCGGCGCAACACCTCGGAGCTGTCAAACTATTTGTCAAATGTATCGTAATAACGTCAGTTCGACAGCTCCTGTCATTCGGGTATTTTTGTCAAATAACGAGTATAATATTTGGTTTTAATTGGAATATCGACAAACTAATTTCATTTTATTGAACTTACTCGTTTTTTTTGTTTTGTAAACCTATAAATTGTCCCAATGCTGGGCAAAGGTCTCCCCCCTCCTCTTCCATCCATCCCTGTCCTGAGCCTCTTCCAGCCACCCATCCCTGTATCTAACGATATCGTCTCTCCACCTGCCTCTGAACTTACTCGTTTAGTTGAAGTAATTTAAGATATTACTAATTTTATCCACGGCATAATCACGAAGAGTTGTACCTAAATCGAGATAGTAAAACCAATTTTGTCGAAATACTTTGGCTTCGGTCACAAAAATAACTCTTCGGACACTCTCTAAAATATGATATCCATAAACCACAATTTAAAGAGCTCCCTCACCTTTTCTCTCACCAAATTAACGTGACCACTTCGGGGGAGTTCCACCAATATTTAGAGGCCCCAATAAAGTGGTAGGTCAATAATTAGGGATATTACTCGACGGCACCTGTAATAACAATTACGCTTTCTGTCTGTTTGTATTCCAGTTGGAGCGTAATGTGACTTATTTATGGCTTAGATCGATGACCTACTTCTGTTTAAAAGCTTAGCGGGTTCGTTTGTGGTCCTATTTCTTTAGACAGGTATTTAGAATAATAAGTGGTCTTGAATTCTTAATTTAGTGGTTCTACTTGGGGAATTGTGTTTGATATACCTAAGCTTAAATTGTCTCATTTTATAAACAAAAAACGACTATAATTTTAAGTAAAAAACTATACGTTTTTGTGTGAAGTGTACCAGGAGCGCAGCAGATGGTAGGACAGCGTCTGCCGGCCGCTACGGGAGACAGGCGGGTGTTTATACCTATAGCATGTCCTATGCGAGAGTGCTGACTGTGTGTGAAGCGAGAGTGGTGTACCAGGAACGCAGCAGATGGAAGGATAAAGACCCCCTGTAAACTTTTATCTGTTTTCGACCGAATTTATTAATAATTGATATTTTAAAAAAATCGTTAGGAGCAATATGTCACCTCCCAAGTGGATAGTGCCTGCTGTCATTTGCGTTATAAGGCTTCTGCTATCGAATTTCACAAGTACTTACGTCCAATGTAAGAAGAGCTCCCATCTTATTACTTTCACGTATCTTAAGGTACTTTTTAAGGGTGGTTTTCCATCAGAGCTTTGCTAAGCTGCGTAGAGACTGTATGATAATAAGCGTTGGCATATTTTCTTTGTAAAGTACGTGCAAAAATACGACAGTATGATTACCCTTAACTTTGAAACTGGATAATAATTTTGGCAGTGAAATAAAAATACCCCAATAAAAATCAGATTTTTTTTAAAACAATCTCTCGTATTTATTATACCTTAGATTTTGATATATATTTTGTATTAATAAATATTTCGGTATAGATATAATTTTCATTTTAAAAGACATGGAAGGGGTATGTTTGCGATTTTTTTTTTATCGAGCGAAGTTTGTCCAATCGTGTATCGGTATTCATCAGTCCCTAAATAGACACCCCAAGATTGATATATATATATTTTTCAGACATTTAATTTAGGTAGGTTTAATACGCTTAAGGCATGCTTGCTAAGTAGAATGGAAACGATCCTAACAGAATCTCTGCGTACATAATAAAATTTTACTTCCCAATTCTCTCGAATCAATTGGCCTAAAACGGCGAATGCTTGGACCATTTTCAACTATTGCCAACAGCTGTGCAAATAAAATTAGACTGTACTGTCAAAACAATAGAAACTACAATGCAAAAACTATTATCCTAGAATTTGCACGAGCGCCTGGTTTGCATTCAAAATTAGATTTTAAAACTACTTCGCTGGAGTTTATTTTACAGTCTCAATATTGAAGTGTGTATACTTTTCAGGAAATCTCTGAAATGACTGAACCGATTCAGATAATTCTTTTATGATTACAAAACACAATTATGCCTTCGTAGAATAAACAAAGTTTTACCACGGTAACGTTTATAGTTCCCACGGGAAACCCGAAATATCCTTAGCGGTCGTAAAACTCGACACCATCTTCTAATTAGAAAGCGTTTCATGTTTTAAATACTTGGGTATAACACTCGATGAAAACCTAAATTTCCTCCCACATATTGAGCTCCTATCCGCTAGAATCAGAAAACTTACCTTTGTGTTCAAAAATTTACGCCATATAGCTGACTTTCCACTTATTAAAACTATATATTTCGCCCTTTGTCAATCCATCCTAGTTTACTGCATCACTTCCTGGGGCGGTGCCGCCAAAACGCATATTATTAAAGTGGAGCGTGCCCAACGCCTCATTCTCAAAGTTGCCACCTTCAGACACTATATGTATCCCACCCAGGAACTATACAAATCCTGCGACGTTCTCACGGTCCGACAACTCTTCATGCTCAATATAATTCTGAAGCAACATCCTCTTACAAACGAGCCTCATTTCCAAAGACATCGCCCTGTCGTATGTCATAGTCAACGCTTCAGGACTGCCTTTACTCATAGATTCTTCTGTTACTTAGGGACTTACATATATAACAAAATTAACTACATTAATCAAATTGTATCAATGAACAAATTTAATTGCAAAAAAACTACAATTACATGGTTAAAACAGTTGAGCTATGATGACACTGAAAAATTGCTGAAAGTAGAAATATAACCCCCCCCCCCCCCACACACACACACACACCACACACACACACACATATGTTTACTTAATTTTGTACTCACCTACACTAATTTTAATATACTTACACACCTACTTATATATCTCCCCTGCCACCACGGATAATGTGAAATAGTATATAAGTATAAGTTAATGTATCTGTTGTAATGGTGGAGCCTGGTGTCCTAAGATACAGGTTCATTCCTAGTTTAGGCACCAGTCTCCCCACAAACAAGGCTTATGTAAATAATTGATTATTATATATAAAATATTGTAACTGTTTGTGTGGGAGAAATAAACATTTTTATTATTATTTTATTATTATTATTTAATATCCTGCCTAGAACAGTTCCTGGGAACATAGAATTTAACGTGCAGCCGTTAAAGTGCATTTTTGTGTGTCAATGTGCTACGAATTGCATTACTCGGTCCACTGCAGTCCTTAATATGGTTATTCTGTATTTTCTCACGGATTTTGTGCTGTGAGTGAGCGAGAGGGAAGATTGCATATGTGAGTGAGCGAGAGGTCCGACAGAATCTTCAATAACAAGCTGTTTCGTTCTACTACGAAATTAAATATTATCTGTTGTTTGAGGCCTTCGTCCAGCAGTGGACTGGTATGGATGATGATGAAGTTGCACTACCAGTACCAGGAGTCCATGACTAGCGCGGAGTGACATGATAATACGGTCCAGTATGCTCCACCACCTGCTGTGTCCACTCGGTCAGAAGCCCCGGCTCTGTAAGTAACATTACCAGTACCAGGACACTATGACACGCATGGAGTCTCATTGACACGCGCCTTGGGACTGCGGCCAGCAGGGGACTGATACGTAATGATGATGAAGTTGCACTGCCAGTACCAGGAGCCCATGGCTAGCGCGGAGTGACATGATAATACGGTTCAGTATGCTCCAACACCTGCTGCGTCCACTCGGTCAGAAGCCCCGGCTCTGTAAGTAGCATTACCAGTACCAGGACACTATGACACGCATGGAGTCTCATTGACACGCGTGCCTTGGGAGAGATACGGGATGAATATGAAAAGGTACCAATGTGTTAGTAATGTAATTCGCTTCAACCTAGTAGATAACTCCTTATCATTCTAAGCGCTAGGAGTGTTCCATTATCGTTAGTTAGCTCGCAGTAGACAGGCGGTACTTAGCATTGGTAATTAGCGCCCTTACTAGTGCTTTACGGATGAGTCTGGTCTTGTAACAACTATCGAAAGTAATTACACCACAGACCACTTCCCCCTGTAACGTTGCACGTTTTCTGAAGCTACCTGCAAGCGGATAGTTAGGACGATTTTAACAGCATAGCTCCGTTTCTTGACGAGCAGCGCCTCCTCGCGTCGACAAAAATCAGTGACACACATAGTTATAATACAAGAAATAGAGATAAACTTGCATTTCCCGGATTCAGACTACGTAAGGTTGGTACATCCTTCATGGGGCACTGTATTCGCTTTTATAACAAGTTGCCAGAAAGTGTCACGACGCTGACAGAGAGGAAATTTAAACAATTTTATTAAAGGAACACTTGTTAAGAAGGCGTATTACAGGATAGATGACTATTTAAACGATGAACATGCATGGTGTGTGTCGCCGGGTCCGCATGAGGGATAAAGTCTAGATTACTAACAATAGTAATAGTTGTGTAATACCTAGTTATTAAGTAATTGTGTATTATTATTATATTATTTTAAAAGATGTGCTGCTGAGAGTTTTTTGCCACTTTTTCTCCTCAGCGTTGGCACCTTTTCCTTGCAAACTGGTGTAAATGTAAATTCAAAAATATTTTGACGTGCAAAAATGTACACAACGTGCTTACTTATTGCTGAATACGTCACTCGAGTCTAACGGTTTTAACGGCCATCGGACATTCCCCCGCACTTCATCTGAAAACTTCAACGCGGCAGCTGTGCGCGCGCATTTTAATTAAACTAATATTCTACTGTGAGTGTTTTAAGGACTATCCCTGTACCAGGAGGCGCCCGTGTCTGCCCGCACATGAGCGCAACATTGCCTAGCGACACGTGGCACCTAGAGATATTGTCGACATGGACGCATCTCTTTCATACGGCACCCCTGGCCCCCGCTTCGTCTCTATGCGCTCATCGGTGACAGAATTTATCGACATTCAATAAAACAATATTTATTATATACTATCACTTAACTGTAAAAAATTTAATTGAAATTAAAATATTTCCAATTTTTATCCCACGCGTCAAAAACGCTAGTCGGTCATGTTCGCGAGATTCGTGACGTCACTCTGAATTTTTAGGGATGCCCGATTTTTTTTTATTTCTTCATATTATGTGGGTTTTGGTAGATACATTGAATTATTAATAATAATTCAAATGGTAATGACATGTATCGTCGGCTTACTGCAAGAAGTCATTAATTGCAAAAAGTCATTAACTGCACTTGATACACCATTGTACTCAGCTCGACGAGCTCTACAAGAATCAGAAATCATTATTTTCCTAGCTAGTCTGGTTCTGTAGTTAGCGCATGTTAAGAAATCATTAACTCTATTTTTGGAATGTCGTGTTACACCAAAATCATTATGGCTATTTAACTTTTTTGGCGAAGTCGCTTAAAACTAATTGTCGATTTTGGACAGTGAGCAGACTTACTTTAAGTGATAAAATTAATTTCGTAATTTCACTTTTGAGTGAAAATATTTTGCCAAAACTCACTATTATTTCAATTAACCACTACACTAAAATCTGGAATCTGTTCATTCTCATATGGAAGTGGACAGTATGCACAGTGCAATTGAACATTAACTAGTAAATTTTCCCGTTTTCTCAATGGCCGACTACTGCAGTATTGTGCGACAAGCTAGATCAAACAGGAAAACCAAAAAGTCAAATCCAGTACAGAAGAAACAGTACGAACCCATCATAATGGAGTATTTTGACATATTGGACCTGAAAGATTTAAAAACGAAGTTGATAAAAAACCGTTCACTCAATAGTGATGGGGAACCAATACATTGGATGAAAATAATGATTATGTGCCATTGATTGTTTAGAGCATGGCTTCCCAAACTTATTTTTACTGTGACGCCCTTGGGAATTTGTCATTTTTGTACGACGCCCCGCCCGTCTTGTCTAAAAAGAACCTACCAAAGTTGTAACTCTGTAATTTTCATTAGAAAAGGAAAAAAAAGCATAAGAATGAGAATGAAAAGAAATATTTTACTTTGCTGGCAGATGTGTTTGCTTTTCTGAGCACAGCTTCTCAAAACGGGGCTCAAGTTTGGAAATGGCCATTGATGCAGACAGAAAGTCTATGTAGATCGCCTCGCGACGCCCCTGGGATAGTTATAGACGCACAGTTTGGGAAGCCCTGGTTTAGAGGATAAGAAAACAAAATATGACTGATTATTATGTGCCATTGTACGTAAAAAAACATTAAACATCTACGGAACATTGTGAATTTTTTTACATAATTACCTATATAGAAATATACGACTGATTTATAGTAATGTAACCATTCCTTTTTAAGTTATATTCCTTTCTAACTGCTGATTATTTTTTTTAACTAAATTTTTTGTTTTAAAATCGATAATGACTGTCCTTATTTAAAACGTAATGTGACTGATACACTTTTTAATTAGAATTTCCTGAAAACTAGTAATTATAGTAACAAAATGTTATTTCAGATCATCATTATCTCCATCTCTTAATTCCATTATGATGTGCAGAAGTCATTATCTTTTATTTTGGCTTTTTTTTTAAAAAAAGGACGCGTTAAATTTTAATTTTTTAGCGTATTATAATAATAAAACTTCACTTTAATAAGATTGTGTTTTTATTTCTCAGAGAACATTCTTCATTACAATGCTGTGATCAATCAAATTTCAAATCTTAATATCTGTTTTTCTTAAATTTGGAAAATGTTAGTTAATGATTTCTTGCAGTAAGCCGACGATATGAAATATTGACAAATTAAACGGATATAAATACATTTGAATAGCTATATTTAACCAGGTATTACGATGTAAACCTATGTTAAGAGCAAAAACATCGATGTTTTAACATCGTGTTTTCTCAACATCAAACATCTCTATTTATCGGGGCCGCGATGACGTCATGCAACAGATAATCAAATCGTCTGCCAGGTGTTTTTGATCAGGGCCCGGGCCCACGGACGCAGTGCGCGAACCGCTCAGACGGGGAGGAGGAAGGTGAGGGATGAATGGATTATACATTGTGGGCTAGTACAGCCCACAATGGGGAGTGCTCGGGCGCCAGTCGGGTCGCGGATGTATCACAGTTTCCCGTGGCACTTCAGGGCGGTGAGCCCGACATAACCAACACGCTCCCCCGGGCGTGGTGACACATGATCTAGCATGTTTTACCTGGGTAAAAAAAGGTGTTTTTGATCGTGGTTGGAAAGTTGCGCATTTTAAATTCAAGTTTTTGGTGTTTTAAAGGTCTCAAAAAATACTGTAATTTTTGTCAAAAAATTTGGGTCAACTAGCCTATTGTAACAATAACGACGCCAAAACGTGCTTCCAATGGTAAATGAACTTTAGTAGTGCGGAATACATTTGAAAACATCACGAATGCTAGTAGTAGTATAAATACAAGAGGAACTATTTCACTCAGAGCCGTCGGAAGCCAGTCCCGCTTTGTATAAACATTTGATTGCATTTTGCCAGGGTTTGAAGTTTTCGACAGCATACCTGGGAACTACTCGTGTATCAATAGAACTGTTAGTTGAACAACCAGACTCTCGACACTACAACGGATCGAATGTAACTACCTAACCCACACAGTTGCGTCTAGCGTATGCATGCGGCGGCGCGTGTGTGCGCGAGGTAACGGGCGCTAGGGCTGCCGCTCGATACATAAAGAATCTTAGAAACCACAGACCACTTACCCCAATAGACATAGACATAGATTGTAATAATTATAACTTGATCTATCGAATATAATAAAAACTGTAGTGCCTCTGACAATATTGTAGTGCCCTTACAGGGTACCATATGCGAACTCTATCAATTAAGACCTAATATTAACCATATGGTAGCAAGAAAATGAATTTGAATTTGACCTGTACCAGGAGCCCGTGTCTGCCCGCACATGAGCGCAAAATTGCTTCGCGACACCTAACCTAGAGATATCGACACGGGTTTAATATGGCGCCCCTGCCTTATAACCCGCTTCGTCTAATTGCGCCTATCGCTTGACAGAAATTTCGCTTGCAAATTTGTACCAATTTCATCTCTATGGGGTAAGTGGTCTGTGGTACAGGCGCTAGGGCTGCCGCTCGATACATAAAGAATCTTAGAAACCACAAACCACTTACCCCCCTATCCCTGTACCAGGAGTGCGCCCGTGTCTGTCCGCATATGAGAGCAAAATTGCTTCGCGACACGTGTCACCTAGAGATATTATCGACATGGACCATCTTTAATACGGCACCCCTGTCACCCGCTTCGTCTCTATGCGCTCATCGTTGACAGAATGTTTCGCTTGCAAATGACATTGCCACATTTCACCTACGTGACCATTGAAGCTCATATATCATTTTGTTGGGGACTTATTACAGGTTCCATATTGCATAATCATAATCAGTAGGAGTTGCGAGAGTAGTAGAAAATGTTAACAAAGACAATGAATAATTCGCTTCGATTTCTTACTATTTTCTGAATTCCTAATTAAGCTGTTTCGACTCGCATGATGTACAAAACTTTATTTTAATATTATTACATTTATTCGTTATCTTGTTCATCATGCCGTTGATGGTGGGGGCAGAATCTGGAATTGTCTTTTGTACCGACTTCATATCTATTGGGTAAGTGGTCTGTGTATCTAGGGTTGAAGTTTCTGCGACTCCTCTGGAGGAAGAAAAAAGACTACGATTCAAAATGAATTAATCTGTAACATCGGCAAATGACGTACTGTCGAGTCCATTAATAAACTAATAAAAATGTTAGAAAATATACTTATCCAGGTCAGCAGACTTACCGCTTAATTAAACAAGCCTGAGCTAAAAAATGCGACTGCAACTTAATGAGCTGTGGCCTCTAGGTCGGGAAGATAAAAAAAAAGATAGATATACAGGATGGAACGTTAACTTTGAAAGTGGATCATCATCATGAAGTCAATTTGTATGTGGTATACCACATACAAATTACAGTATTTTATTAATGAACGCGACAGTTCGTCATTTGCCAATGTCATGCTACAGAAAATTCAATACATTCAATAGTCTACTATCTTCCTCCAGGGGAGTCGCAGTAGCGTCTTCACCCTGGGTAGCCGGGTCTTCATGTCTTCATCCAGAGGAGTCGCCGTAGCGTCATCACTCTGGACGAAGCAGCTCGACAGTCACGTTCACTCCCGAGCTTGTAGCGGGAACTCTTGATAATTGCTTGAAACTTCATATAACATTCCGGCGCGACGGGTTCGCGACAGCGTCGAGGCTTCACACACGGCTGGAGAGATAGGCGAAAATGAAACCACTCGTTCGTTCGGTTCGGAGGTTGCGGAGCGACTAACTTTATTTTGTAAAAACATTTCTTCCTTCTAATTACACTAGTATTGGCGCACCCGCAGTCAGGTAGGTGCCGGTCGGCGTGCGCAAAGGGTTTTCTAGAATCAATTCCTGAGCTGCAGCTGCGCCTTTACGACTATACAAAATAATAAAGTCATTGTTACATTTCTATCATTCTTAAACTATACACTATTGTCTCTAAAGGTTCACTAGCACATCTGTTCACATCTGTTTACTTATTTCCGTCAAAACTTTAATTGTCTCTATTCACTAAATGCTTGGGTTTTTACGCTTAATTCTACTGTCCGTTCGCACTGTGGTTACTAACCGAAGTTTTACGTAAAATTCACTAAGCTGCCGTTAACATTCCACCCCCTTGTTGGCGCTGTGGATGCCAACACTCCTGATCGTAGGCAGCGCAGCTAACTTCGTGTCTGGCAGTCGTAAAATCCCATGAGTAATCTCGCATCGATATGTAGTTGTCGATTCTCGGGTGCACTTTGACCATATCGTCACGCAGTAATGTGTTTCCTCTTTTCTTTTGCCTTTATGTATTCCAATCCTTGGGCCTTATTCTGCTGTACTGTAAAGAAATGGAGAACCCGAAAACCACTTGCCTTCACTAACAGATCAACATATTCTGTAAGGCTTCATCAGCGATACCATCACTCAAGGGAACCGTACCAGTTGCAAACCTTTTTCTTAATTATTTCAACTAACATGATGCAAAATACTTCTGAGCATCTGATTCACAATGGCTGTTTCACTAATGTTTCCAGTTAATCAAATTCATACTCGTGTTCGATCATTTCTCAGATTTCGTGCTAGCAAATAGCGTATAACTTGTATCTTTAGTCGAGGACTCGAGGCTCAACAATACTTTCAAATACGACTCTCTTTGCCTACTACTAAATCACAATCCTAATATCTGTGATATACGCTACTGCCCCATACACTCATACACTAACCTGTTCGCTTGCATCTTTGAACACGTGTACTTCAGCGGCTGACGATGTTAAAATATACGTAACTTATGAAACCTATCACTCATTCACTAAAATAATCTGCATTCATAGGCTCGTATACCTTTCTGATACTAGATCCACAGAACTCTTACATTAAAATGCGCAAATCTACTTTTAGGACTAACACTGCTAACAGTCAAAATGGTTAAACAAATTCATACTGTAACTGAAATTCACTTCTTTGATTGGCATTTCAACTATCCTATGCTATTTATAAATGAATTGTACTAATATCTAATCAATCGATGGTGTATTCTCTCCACCATCAGGGTACCACATCAATCCCAAAGTCCTGTCTATATATATCCGTCTAACTTGCTCAAGCTAACGGTGTTTGGGACTACTTCAATGCAATTTATCATCAAATCTGGTGGTTTCGCTATCCACCCCCTAATGTTGGAATTACTCTGTCGATGTAGATCTGTAATTCGCGTAACTAATTTCAAAGCTGTTTTTACATCGACTCTTTCTACTGCTGTGGTATATTTATCCATGAACCGTTCAACATTTTTATCTGGCTCAAAAATGGCGGAAACAGGCGAATAGGCAGCACCGTGGTCAATTGAATCAGTCACGTATGTGACGTCAGGTTATTTCACTCTATCTTTACTTTCCCACAAATTTCCCTTTGCTCCTTTTCCTTTTTCCACGATTTTCAACCTTATTGACAGGTTATCTATATCGATCGGCATAGTTACCGGTCTAAACCTGACTAGGGCTCCTAACATCGAGTTTAGTGACTTGGATTCACTCAAAACATCATTGTTAGCTCTGATACCCTTAAATGTAGCGGCTGCATCTGCATTTACGTTACTAACACTAACTTGTGGTAGACACCAGATGGGGGACGAATTAATAGAGCCTTCTACCTTTGCATACCCGTTATCTAACAACCTATCTATCTGTGCACAATAGACATCGGCAAACTGTGAGTCACAATCTATTTTCTTTTCTATTCCTCGAAGTCTATTAAGCCCATTGTTGTAGCTATCAGGTGGCTCTACATTGTCTTGATTATCTAACAACATTACTTCCCACCCCCTGTCTGATAATCGTGTGGTGTTACCTAAAACAGCGTTCGCTTTACCAACTACTGTGTTATGTCGTACATGTTTTACCTTTCCAATTATACCTATATCGAAATCCTGTTTTTCTAATTCATCTAAATCTGCCACGTGATTGACATAATCAGCTATCTCTAAATCTACTTCGGAACACCTAATAGGGCCATGAATGACCCATCCTAATTTCGTCAAGGATGCAACTGGCTGCCCGGATTTACCTCGTTTGATGTTACCGCCGACGATCAGCTCCCAGTTATCTTGGCCAATCAGCAGCAGCGGCTTCGCGTCCTTCATTGCAGCGCAGTTCAGATCACGCAGGTGTTCACATCCCTCTATCAAATCACGTGGCACTGTTTGCAATGGTAGCTTGAAGTCATTCGTTGTGCGCATCTCTACATTATACTTTTTATTATTCGGTCCGCGGATCGTCACGTTCACTTGACGCGAGTTAAAATTCTTCACCGACTGTCCGCCTGCATTTACAATATGCAGAGGCAACATAGAACCACTAACATGTTTCACTAGCGATTCGTCTATTAGTGACACTGTTGCGCCATCATCTAACAGCGCGTACGTATGGCATTCGATGTCACCGTCTAGGACAGTCACCGGAACTATTTTCAATAAGGCTTTCGCGCCTTTATCACGGATATTTGTCACTTTTTCAGTCGGCGGTGGTGGCGACATCGATTCAGGCACGTCGATTGGTTTCACTGAGTGGAGTAAAGTGTGGTGAAAGGAGTTACATTTCGTGCAGTTTTTCGCACGACATGAGAAACGAGAATGATTCTTTGTGAGACACTTAAAACACAGTCTATTTTCTTTCACAAAGTGCCAACGTTCATCATTGTCCTTTTTCAAGAAGTCTTCGCAGTTATGTAACTTATGATTACCTCCACAAAGGCCACACTTCATCTCGCCTGACGACGAAGGTCTCTCTCCTGATTGCGCTACATGTTCACTTACTTCCATAACTTTGTGTATGACTCGCGACGTTGAGGCAGGCGCCGGGCCCTTGTCTCGTGCTCTCGTTTGCGGCGGCGGCGGCGGCGCTGTCCATCGACGATCCGTAAAGCCATATGCGGCTGTGTCAGCCAATTCCTCTATAAATTCCACGAGCACTTCAAGTGTAGGTGACACACTTAAATCTATTCCTCGCTCTGACGACACTTTCCGCGCAAACTCATTATACTTGCCTTGTTGCGTTGGCGTGAGCTTATTCAGTAATTCTTCAACTAGCTGAGGATTATTCAAAAATCCGTCAGCGCGAATATTTCTTAATGTCGATACGCTCGATCTCACCGCGGCACTAAACATTCTGAGCGCGTTGCTGTCGTTGTCTGTGACACGTGGTAATTTATATATTTTGTCTAAAGCACAGCGCAGAAGTACTTTAGGGCTTCCGAATGCTCTATTGAGAGTTTTCATTATCTCTGTTGGGTCTGAAGAGGTTCTAAGCAAGTCCTCCACGACCTGCTTAGCTGTACCTTGAATCGCCATCTGTAGTCTCGACAGATTCTCACCATGCGAAAAATTATATGCCGCAGTCGATTCTTCATATTTCCTCTTGAAGGACAGCCAATCCGCTGGATCTCCAGTGAATATTGGTAACTCATAAAACGCACGCGGCGTCGGGCGTTGGGGCACTGTAATGCGCTTTAGTGTATCTACTAACACATCGACATTTCTCTCTGACCTGCAACTATTACTCACGACGTCGCGACGGTCTTCGATGGTTTGCGGCTCTGGTCGCACCGGCGGCGGCGCCAGCCGTACATCTCTCTCCGCATTCGTTGCGGCGGCTGGCGGCGTCGATACTTCCTCTCTCGGCACTAAAGGCATTCGACTTACCCATTCCTCGACACGAACGGCGCTGTCTTGGCTACCCTGGTGGCTTGCGTCACTTCTGAGGTCATCTTCCTTGCATTTCTCGGCGTTTATCTCGGCAAGCTCCATTTCAAACTTCTTCTTCGCTAGGCGCTGCTGCAATTCACACAATTTGAGCTCTAACTCATACTCAGCCCGACGACGTGCAGCTTCGTAGCGCGCGTGAGTCATACGATACGACGACGTGACGGTACCGGGCCGTCGCGGCGGCGACGTCGCCGGCGGCATTTCGCGTTCGCGCACAGTACTCGGTGTCTTATCAATCACTGACCCGACGGCGTCAGTGTCGACGGTTCGCGGTAGCGTCGGCGGCGACGCTGCATTTTGCGAAGCTCCCGAATACGCGGCGGCTACTTCACGTGGTCGTTCGAGTTCTTCCTCTAAAATCACGGCGTCGATTTTTCTTTGTCGTTCAGCTTCTTCATTCTCGGCGTCATTTTCACATTGACGCCCGGTGTTTTCTCTGGAAATCGCGGCGTCGACTTCACGTTGTCGTTTTTCTTCCTCTGCTGCGATTTCCCGCTCTAACGCGAGCAAACGGAGTCGCTCTTCTTCTTCTCGCCTCACGCGACTTCGCGTAGAGTACTCCGACATTTTATTCTATTTCCCTACTCTCACTCGACGATCCGGTTTCTCGAAGGACCAATTTTATAACATTCCGGCGCGACGGGTTCGCGACAGCGTCGAGGCTTCACACACGGCTGGAGAGATAGGCGAAAATGAAACCACTCGTTCGTTCGGTTCGGAGGTTGCGGAGCGACTAACTTTATTTTGTAAAAACATTTCTTCCTTCTAATTACACTAGTATTGGCGCACCCGCAGTCAGGTAGGTGCCGGTCGGCGTGCGCAAAGGGTTTTCTAGAATCAATTCCTGAGCTGCAGCTGCGCCTTTACGACTATACAAAATAATAAAGTCATTGTTACATTTCTATCATTCTTAAACTATACACTATTGTCTCTAAAGGTTCACTAGCACATCTGTTCACATCTGTTTACTTATTTCCGTCAAAACTTTAATTGTCTCTATTCACTAAATGCTTGGGTTTTTACGCTTAATTCTACTGTCCGTTCGCACTGTGGTTACTAACCGAAGTTTTACGTAAAATTCACTAAGCTGCCGTTAACACTTCAGATCTTGCATAAATTATCCAATAACTTCACCATACTGTCATTCGCGAACATTTTCTGATTAACTTAACGTGATATTAAACACAAAGTAACCACTGTAGACATTAAAATGAAAATTATCAAATAATTTCGCAACCGTCGTTTCCCGCCATTTTCAAGAGAACCCAAATACATTATATTTATGAGAACCTGTACAGTGCGTGAGGCGTAAGCTCAAGTTTGCATTTGTGTGAGTGCACACAGATAGTGTAGAGTGATATTCGATTCATTCCTCTCTGTCCCCCTATTCTGTCCCCTCGGGGGACAGTCAGGAATAAAAAGTTCCATTTGTCCCCCCGTCGGCAATAAGGGGACAGATCAAACTTTTTATTCCTGTCTGTCCCCCGTATTACCGATGGACGCCACCACTTCACCGATTGGCGATCACTCACACAAATGTGAACCTGAGCTTACGCCTCGCGCACTGTAATTGCAAAGATGTTGTCATCAACATCTCTCCTTTTGCGTTCAGAGTACAAAAAATGATATTAAACGTAGCAAAAACCAGTTAATTTTCATTTGAGCGGTGCTAATTCAGCTGATTGCGTTCAATACAACAGTGCACCCGAATATCGCGCGATCTATTTTATGGTATGTCCTGGTTGACCCAGATTGCGTGCGATGCGATAGGGCTGACAAAAATGCCTTACGGTCACCTTTTTTAATGGACTGGGCATTTGTGTCATTTGCCAATGTCAAGTAAATCTCTTTATTAGAGATAAGCTCGACTGCTGTACATCTGCTTTCTTGAAATATTGTGTCTGTATTATTTTTTCGTGTACAATAAAGTATAAAGTAAAGTAAAGTAAAATAGAAATGGTACATTAATTTGACATTATAGTTTATTTATTTCATGTTTTAATTGAAATACACATAATCGGCCCGCGCACCATGAAACACCTAGTTAAATAATATCATCGTTTATCTATGCTTTTGGAATGATGGGTTTTCAAATTGAGAGTTGTAAGAAAGAAAAAAAGCTTTTTAAGTTGATAATAGATGGCGTTGCACCGAATCAATCTGATGCGATATCATCGTAAAAAAACACAGCACTATGAGAAAAAATTTCAATGTCAGCTGAATAATTTATTTTTATTGGTTTGTTTGTATGATTTAAACAATACAGTACAAATTAATACTCGGTATGAAATACGACAAGCCCAAGTTACAAGCAATGACAACGCATTTAATGTTGACATCAGACCAGTCAGTGCCATCTACCGGGTTTTTTTATTATTATTTGATATCACGGTGTTAGTACACGCCCAAGGGTCACTGCGACCTCAAAGGTCTATGGTGGCCGCGCACCGAGCTCTTATATCTCGCTCCCAAGGCCAACGTCCCTCAGGAACCGTACAATGCACTTGGGTGAGAGAGTCTTGATATCCTCGGGTGGCACCATGTGTCCACCCAAGGCTCATCTACCGGGGTTAGCGGTACTTTCTTTCTTTTTAAATGTAACCTTGAAAGACCCTCATTGTAATTTTATAAAAAGTTCCGACTTATTTTAGCTAGACATAATATAATTAGTCTTTTAAGAGATCTTCTAAAAAATAAACAGTCGCCTAAATTCGGACAGAGGCCTACTTACAAAGAAAATAAATGCTATCCTAAAACCATTTAGCTGAAATGAGCGGCACGTTTATTTATTTAATATTTTAATTAATGTTAAGAGTTTCAGCCATTGGATGGGGACTGTGAATTATTTTCTTTTCATTTATAAGAAATTTTGAGTAAAATGTGTTTTATTTCTGTCGTTATTATCATAATCATCAGCTGTATCAGTCCACTGCTGGACGTAGGCCTCTCCCAAAGCACGAGACTGAACCCTACTCTCGGCCCTCTGCATCCAGTCCCTGCCAGCCATCTTGCGAAGGTCATCCCTCCATCTGGTCCCGCACTACGTGTACCCGTTCGTGGCCTCCATTCTGTCGTAAGTCATCAGTTATTAATGATAAAGGCTAGTAGCAATAAAAACTGCTTAACGGTGACTTAATTTGACTCTTGATGAACCACCGATTTTATATGGTGGAATGCAGCGAAAATTATTACACCAACTTTTAGTCGATTTTATCCCTGCAATCAATAGTTTTATTAAGTTTAAATTAAAATGTCTTTTTATCTAGCCTTAAAGAATGCAGTCAGAATATCAATTATCAACTATTTTTAAATTAGATTCAATAGGTATGGCAATAATTAAAAAAAACGATCTTCGACCTCCTACTTTATATATAATTTATAAAAATTAAATTAAATTTTATTGCTTAATTATTTAATTGTCATTAACAAAAAAAATACGTATAAATCAACTTGTCTACACCTTAACCAACTTCGTACAAAATATGGAATGAAATTGGCAAAAGCTTTTGGTGAAATAAATTAATTATTTAGAGTGGCAACCCTGGATGCGGTCGGCGGTTACATCCAGTTATGTCCGGTTATATCCGGTGCGGACCGAAATATTCATATTAACTTGTACATTTTGTGCTACGTACAGCTCGTAGTACAGGTTAAGCAACGTTCTGGATGGGTGACCGCTAGCACAGGGGTCAAACTAGCACAATCTTTTGGAAACAGTGTGATAATTTTATATTATTAGGGTTCCGTGCCACAAAAGGAAAAAGGAACCCTTATAGGATCACTTTGTTGTCTGTCTGTCTGTCAAGACCTATATCTCAGAAACGCGTGGACGGATCAAGTTGAAATTAATACCAAATACTCAGGTCAGCAACCTCATGCAGCCGTGATAAAATAAACCTTCTACGTCATCACAATCAAAAGATATCGCTGTTTATTTTGCATTTTTTCGCATATTTGTATGAAAATGCAAGAAAATCAAAACCTATAGGTACTTCCCGTTGACCTAGAATCATGAAAGGTAAGAAGCTAGGTCTTATAGCACAAGTAAAGGAAAAAATCCGAAAACTGTGAATTTGAAATTACATCTCTCCAAAAATATTTTTTTTGTTATTACAAACTTACATTTGCAGATGAGCAACTAATGAGCGCATAGAAGCGACGGCAGGGGTGCCGTATTAAAGACATGCGTCCATGTCGATAATATCTCTAGGTGTCACGTGTCGCTAGGCAATGTTGCGCTCATGTGCGGGCAGACACGGGCGCCCTCCTGGTTGAAATCGTTACAATTCTGTCAAGCGATAGGCGCTATTAGACGAAGCGGGGGGCAGGGGCGCCATATTAAACCCGTTTCGATATCTCAAGGTTACACGTGTCGCGAAGCAATTTTGCGCTCATGTGCGGGCAGACACGGGCGCCCTCCTGGTACAGGTCTATGGGGTAAGTGGTATGTGGTCTGGCTACATATAACTCAGTACTTCACTCGTTCTCGTAAAATGGTGAATAAAAGTGTATTCGCCAATAGCGGGCGACGGATGCGCCCCATTCTGCTGAGAGATAACACTTTCGTGCATGACTGTACGTGAAAGGGTTTAATGCTTCGTGTTTTATATTTCGATGCCTTTTGAGCTACAAATGTATTTTGATTTCATACATAATTGTTCAAGAGAATATAACCTTAATCTAAATATAAATAAAATGATACTATGGTAAACTTAATAATAATTTTTTTTTTTTGTTAACCTATATATTGTCCCACTGCTGGGCAAAGGTCTCCCCCCTCCTCTTCCATCCATCCCTGTCCTGAGCCTCTTCCAGCCACCCATCCCTGTATCTAACGATATCGTCTCTCCACCTACGCCGAGGTCTGCCCCGATGCCGGCGAATAAAAAATTACAAATAAAAAATTTCGAGAAGAAGAGGAAAAAAGGAACCCTTATAGGATGACTTTGTTGTCCGTCTGTCTGTCTGTCTGTCTGTCAAGACCTATGTCTCAGAAACGCGTGGACGGATCACGTTGAAATTAATACCAAATACTCAGGTTTGTAACCTCACGCTGCCGTGAAAAAATCAAACTTCTACGTCAACGCAATCAAAAGATATTGCCGTTTATGTCGCATTTTCTCGCATATTTATTGAAAATACAAGAAAACCAAAACCTATAGGCTACTTCCCGTTGACCTAGAATCATGAAATTTGGCAAGAAGCTAGGTCTTTATAGCACAAGTAAAGGAAAAAATCCGAAATTACATCCCTCTAATTTTTTTTTATTGTTATTACAAACTTACATTTGCAGATGATCAACTAATCAGGAGTATATCGATGTATGGACATAATATTTTGATAATTACAAAGATAAGTTGGTCTCTAAATCTAGTTGTATCTTTTCGTTAGAGCAAAGTTGGCGCGAGTCCGACTCGCACTTGGCCGGTTTTTTACCTTACTAAGTTTTTAGGTTTAATTTAGTTTTTTAGTTTATATTAAATATTGGTAAGTAAGTATTTCAATATGTAGTAGTTACATAATAAAAACTATAAGCTACATCATCATCATCAGCCCGTATCAGTCCACTGCTGGACGTAGACCTCTCCCAACGCGCGCCACTCATCCCGACTCTCTGCCCTCTGCATCCAGTCCCTGCCAGCCATCTTGCGAAGGTCATCCCTCCATCTGGTCCCACGCTACGTTGACCCGTTCGTGGCCTCCATTCGAGAACTCGTCTCCCACATCGGTTGTCGGTTCTACGACAGATGTGACCAGCCCACTGACACTTCAGTTTAATGATTCTATGAGCAATGTCAACCACTTTTGTCTTCTGGCGGATATACATCATCATTATTAGCTACATACATCAGAGCAATTTTTCCCCTACCCCTTGCAGTAACTACAGCCTGTATATCATGTTAAGCACGCAAGTTGGCTGAACTTGGCCACCTGTTACAAATTAAACTTGTGCAACTTGGCTTGCCAACTGCCATACATTATGTTACACCTTAGTACGGTCAGCAGGTCACGGGATGCCAATAGATAAAGCTACAATTACGTAAATTTAGGCCCAAATCAAGTGTCTTATTTTGTAAACAAAAACTACCCTCCCCTACTAGCAAGGGTTCCTTTTTTCCTCTTAAGGTAGGGAACCCTAAAAAGCCTAATAGAGGAAGAACTGATTATTAACACAGCACAAATAAAGCCCAAATCAAGTGCCTTATTTTGTAAACAAAAACTACTAACATTTTAAGCTATTCTGTGGTTATTGCATAGTTATTTACACATTATTAGATCGGATTACTTTATTTTCACAATGATGAACAGGTTCGATCAATCAGTTCCTTCAGTGTTACATCACAACAGGTAATTAGACGATCATATTAGTTTACAAAATAAGACACTCTATTTGGGCTGCGGTATAATTCTCTTGCTATCGCTACCCGCAATCCGACATCAGATTTATGCGCCCCCAGACTCACACCAACTACTGGTCATTAGTCAAACCATCGGGTTTTTGCGACCCCCTGACTGATTGGTGACGAGTGGTATTGACCATAGCGGTAAAAACGTAGTGTGGGACGCCCTCCGACTAGATGGAGGGATAATCTAAGCAAAGATGGCAGAAACTGGACGCAGAAAGTGTATTGAGAGAGGCCTGCGCCCAGATGATGATGAAGTTGCACTGACAGTACCAGGAGCCCATGACTAGCGCGGAGTGTCATGATACGGGCCGGTATGCTCCAACACCTGCTGTGTCCACTCGGTCAGAAGCCCCGGCTCTGTAAGTAGCATTACCAGTACCAGGACACTATGACACGCCTGGAGTCTCATTACCATGCGCATCTTGGGACTGCGTCCAGCAGTGGCCTGACACGGGCTCATGATGATAAATTTGCACTGACAGTACCAGGAGCCCATAGCTAGTGCGGAGAGTCATGATACTACGGTCCAGTATGCTCCAACACCTGCTGTGTCCACTCGGTCAGAAGCCCCGGCTCTGTAAGTAGCATTACCAGTACCAGGACACTATGACACGCCTGGAGTCTCATTACCATGCGCATCTTGGGACTGCGTCCAGCAGTGGCCTGACACGGGCTCATGATGATAAATTTGCACTGACAGTACCAGGAGCCCATAGCTAGTGCGGAGAGTCATGATAATACGCTGATACGGGGTGAAGATGTCATTAAAATCCATACGAAAGAAGTCATGTGTAAAAACCTAGATATTCTATAAAACATCAAAGCTTCTCTTCGTCCATGAAATGTGGTGTGTGTGTCATTACGAAACTCAGGTCAGAAGCCCCAGCTCTGTAAGTAGCATTACCAGTACCAGGACACTATGACACGCCTGGAGTCTCATTAACATTTGCGCCTTGGGAGAGGTCTGAGCCCAGATGATGATGAAGTTGCACTGACAGTACCAGGAGCCCATAGCTAGTGCGGAGAGTCATGATAATCCGGTCCAGTATGCTCCAACCCCTGCTGTGTCCACTCGGTCAGAAGCCCCGGCTCTGTAAGTAGCATTACCAGTACCAGGACACTATGACACGCCTGGAGTCTCATTAACATTTGCGCCTTGGGAGAGGTCTGAGCCCAGATGATGATGAAGTTGCACTGACAGTACCAGGAGCCCATAGCTAGTGCGGAGAGTCATGATAATCCGGTCCAGTATGCTCCAACCCCTGCTGTGTCCACTCGGTCAGAAGCCCCGGCTCTGTAAGTAGCATTACCAGTACCAGGACACTATGACACGCCTGGAGTCTCATTAACATTTGCGCCTTGGGAGAGGTCTGAGCCCAGATGATGATGAAGTTGCACTGACAGTACCAGGAGCCCATAGCTAGTGCGGAGAGTCATGATAATCCGGTCCAGTATGCTCCAACCCCTGCTGTGTCCACTCGGTCAGAAGCCCCGGCTCTGTAAGTAGCATTACCAGTACCAGGACACTATGACACGCCTGGAGTCTCATTAACATTTGCGCCTTGGGAGAGCCGAGCTGACTGATGAAGTGGCAATAAAAGTACCAGGAACCCATAGGACACAGGATGATTATTGACTGCTACATGCGTTCCTGTATTCAATAGCAGTCCCACTTAAATTAAACCTCAGACCCAATACTGGGTGTCTATAACTCACGCTGCTATAAAGGGTGTAGTGATTTGTAGCCGACCGGAGGGCGTAAATCAAAGTTTCGATGCGGAACGCACCTGACTCCGGGCTCTCACCAGGGAGTTGTGATGGAACGACACCCTGTATTGGGATCGAAGAGGTTTTTATTTATTTATGAGAAAGCTTATTAGCTTATTAATTATTATCCATAGAAATATGGGAATATTCTTCTGATTACATAGGATGCAGCATTAGATCAAGATTAATGTTCCTGTAATAATATTGAAGTACCAGGAGATAATGAGACGTATGGATGTTTCTCACAATCCCTTCATCGACTAGAAAGAGCAGCGAGAGCAAAGAAGGTCCAAACGGATGAATGGACCCTCGTTTGCTTTATTGGACATTATTTGAACGTTAACAATAGACCCTTACTTGGACGTTTTTTTAAATAGTTTTAGTAAGACCTTTGTGTATCTAGTTGTTTATAGGAGATCAATGATTGGAGGTTAAATATAAACAAAATATGTTAAAACTTAAGACAGGCAAATAAAATCCAAAAAATTAGGAAAAAAAAATTATTTTGTAAGAATTTGTTAAAAACCTAGGTCTATTTCCAGACGTGCCTAATTCCTAAAGAGAAAGGGAAGAACATTGCTCGCAAAAGTGTAATTTTATTATAATTTCGCGTCTAATTTTATTTTCTCCGGCTGTTCCTAAGGGTTCTCGAAATGATTCTCACTAATTTTTCACATTGCACTCGATACTATCACAGACCACTTACCCAATAGACATGAAATCGGTACAAATAACAATGCCAGATTCTGCCCCACCATCAACCGCATGATGAACAAGATAACGAATAAATGTAAAAATATATTCGTTTTTTATTAAAATTATTGGTTTAAAATAAAGTTTTGTTCATCTAGCGAGTCGAAAAACAGCTTAATTAAGAATTCAGAAAATAGTAAGAAATTGAAGCGAATTATTCATTGTCCTTGTTATCATTTTCTACTACTCTCGCAACTCCTACTGATTATGCAATATGAAACCTGTAATAAGTCCCCAACAAAATGATATATGAGCTTCAATGGTCTCGTAGAAGACCAAAGGTGGGGCAAAGCTACATTGAAATGTGTCAATGTATTTTGCACGCGAAAAATTCTGTCACCTCTGAGCGCATAGATACGAAGCGGGGGACAGGGGTGCCGTATTAAAGAGATGCGTCCATGTCGATAATATATCTAGGTGCCACGTGTCGCTAGGCACTATTGCGCTCATGTGCGGGCAGACACGGGCGCCCTCCTGGTACAGGGATATGGGGGATAGGCCAGTCATTAAAGGAGTTGACCCTAGCAGTAACTCCTCTATCTATGAAATTTGGCACAGTGATAGAGTACCATATGTAGATTGGAATTGACATAGTATCCAATAATTTGTAGAAACGGAAGTTAGGTATTTTCAAGGTCAAACTTAAATTACGTGGTATCAATTACAGGAAAATTACGCGCCGCCGAGTAAGCGAGTAAATCGCCGCTATTTTTTCACAGATCTCTCGTCTCTTTTGTTTATACGAAATGTACTATCTGTTGTACGTTTCTTTTGCGAAAATTAGCCGAGACTTAATTTACTGGCTGTCGGACAAATACCTTACACAGCGAGAAAGTTGTGTTATTGAATCTTGAATCGAGTTTCATTAGTACCACTGCACTGGGGTTGCTATACGGCCCAGTTTTGTCGACTAGAATCGAGTTACAACAGTGTTGTGGGCTAACTTGGTTAGCCCTCGCGGCGGGACAGTGGCATAGCGCTACGTTGAAATAGATTTGTTTGAAAAACTTCTTTTTGTCACCCAATTTTATCCATATGAAGTGCTTTCAGATGGTTAGCAAAAATACAATGGGAGTGCTGACTGTGTGTGAAGCGAGAGTGGTGTACCAGGAGCGCAGCAGATGGAAGGACAGCGTCTGCCGGCCGCTACGGGAGACAGGCGGGAGTTTATACCTATAGCATGTCCTATGCGAGAGTGCTGACTGTGTGTGAAGCGAGAGTGGTGTACCAGGAGCGCAGCAGATGGAACGACAGCGTCTGTCGGCCGCTACGGGAGACAGGCGGGAGTTTATACCTATAACATGTCCTATGCGAGAGTGCTGACTATGTGTGAAGCGAGAGTGGTGCACCAGGAGCGCAGCAGATGAAAGGACAGCGTCTGCCGGCCGCTACGGGAGACAGGCGGGAGTTTATACCTATAGCATGTCCTATGCGAGAGTGCTGACTGTGTGTGAAGCGAGAGTGGTGTACCAGGAGCGCAGCAGATGGAAGGACAGCGTCTGCCGGCCGCTACGGGAGACAGGCGGGAGTTTATACCTATAGCATGTCCTATGCGAGAGTGCTGACTGTGTGTGAAGCGAGAGTGGTGTACCAGGAGCGCAGCAGATGAAAGGACAGCGTCTGCCGGCCGCTACGGGAGACAGGCGGGAGTTTATACCTATAGCATGTCCTATGCGAGAGTGCTGACTGTGTGTGAAGCGAGAGTGGTGTACCAGGAGCGCAGCAGATGGAAGGACAGCGTCTGCCGGCCGCTACGGGAGACAGGCGGGAGTTTATACCTATAGCATGTCCTATGCGAGAGTGCTGACTGTGTGTGAAGCGAGAGTGGTGTACCAGGGGCGCAGCAGATGGAAGGACAGCGTCTGCCGGCCGCTACGGGAGACAGGCGGGAGTTTATACCTATAGCATGTCCTATGCGAGAGTGCTGACTGTGTGTGAAGCGAGAGTGGTGTACCAGGGGCGCAGCAGATGGAAGGACAGCGTCTGCCGGCCGCTACGGGAGACAGGCGGGAGTTTATACCTATAGCATGTGCTATGCGAGAGTGCTGACTGTGTGTGAAGCGAGAGTGGTGTACCAGGAGCGCAGAACTCACGGTTAGTTAATATTGCACCCGTAGTGTCACTGACATCGAGTGACTTGTACAGTCAACACAATACGCATCAGAATCATTGGACGAAGCTCTTTAATTATTACCGAAGTGTCCGTCATACTGGGGTGATATGCGGTGGAGGGATGGTACGGTGGAACTCACAGTGTACAGGAGAGTTTTTAAGTTGAAATTTTCTCAAAAACTACTTGACCTATTGCAAAAATTCTTTCACTGTTTGATAGATAAAAGTTAAAACTATGTGACTGTAAAAGAATTATTAAATTCGGTCCAGTAGTTTTTGAGAAATCAGACCATATGATTTATGTCTCTTTTCTATGGTCTCAACTTTAATGATTGGTTGTTTGACCTTTATTTTTATTTTATTTTCTGTGACATACTTAAGGGCCTGATATGAGCCAACTAGCGCCGCCAATCTTGAAAGAATAATATCTTCCAATTTAATCAATTTTATTAAAAAAGCTATTTATAAAATGTTTATTAGGATGAATACTATTTTTCAATATACAATACATGGCATAATTGCGACAAGCTAAGTTGTAGTTCACAAATGTAACATTGAGAAAATCTCAACCTTATTTAGGCCCCCTGTAAATTTATCTGTCTTCGACTGTACCTATTTAATTGAAAGAAAAAAAGAAAGAAAGAATAACATTTATTCACAAATAAGACATACACAAGAACAATAAAATACAGAGAATATGAGAAAGAAACAAAAAATAAAATATAAATAAATAACATAACTTCAAACTTTATACAGATATACATTACATTAATTTTTAGTTATGTAGATTTTTAGTTTAGTTTTAAATATATTTTTAAGTAGTTTAGTTTTATTATATTTGTGTAAGATTTATTGAATAAAGTTAATTTTATTTAAAAAAAAAATTACATTAATTGTGTATGCCGCACCCATTGCAGACGGGTTCCCGGCATACGTCGCCAAGGACAACAGAAGATAATTCAGAATGACATTGTAATTATTGATATTTTATTGAATTGATTGACATTTAATTTATATAGGTATTTTTTTTTCCTGTATTTGTTGCTGTAAAATAATAAATAATTATAGGAAACATTACATTTGTACGCCGCAAGGCAAACATGAAGGACTATTTTTAAATATAACATCTGTATCATTTTTATACTCATGTATTGCAAATAAATTATCTTTATCTTTAATGAATTAGTTAATAATAAGATTCCGATGACGATGTCCGCCCCAGTATGAAGGAATATTTAAAACAAAATCACAATCAAACTGCAACGCAGAGGTTCTCTTGAAAATGGCGGGAAACGACGGTTGCAAAATTATTTGATAATTTTTGTTTTATTGTCTACAGTGGTTATTTTGAGATTAATATCACGTTAAATTAATCAGAAAATGTTCGCGAGTGACAGTATGGTGAATTTGTTGGATAATTTGAGCAAGATCTGGGGTTTCAAGCTTTTATCAAGAGTTCCCGCTACAAGCTCGGGAGTGAACGTGACTGTCGAGCTGCTTCGTCCAGAGTGATGACGCTACGGCGTCTCCTCTGGATGAAGACATGAAGACGCGGCTACCCAGGGTGAAGACGCTACTGCGACTCCCCTGGAGGAAGATAGAAGACTATTACATATTGAATTTTCTGTAACATGACATTGGCAAATGACGAACTGTCGAGTCCATTAATAAAAAATAAATAAATAACTGCAACGCATTACGCCAACAAAAGTCACCAATTACGTATTTTTCGAACGCATAGTCACATTGGACGGGTTTAATTAACGATTGCATTATGCATCGCTTCATATTGTCAAGTAGGGTCCGACCGAAATTATTCGGCCACGGTCTTAGTTTCGGCCGAAAACGAAACTTCCACATAAGGTCATGTTTTCGTGGATAAAATAAATAGGCAATTATCAAATGACAGTGCCAGAGTCTGCCCCACCATCAACCGCAAGTTGTACAAGATAACGAATAAATGTAAAAATATCTCCGTTTTTTATTAAAATCATCGGTTTAAAATTAACTTTTGTACGGTGGAACACAGAGAAAGGTGTAGGAGAGTTTTTAAGGTTGAGATTTTTTCAAAAACTACTTGACCTATTGCAAAAATTCTTTCACTCTTTGATAGATAAAAGTTAAAACTATGTACTGTAAAAGAATTATTAAATTCGGTCCAGTAGTTTGTGAGAAAATCTCAACCTTATTGAGGCCCCCTGTATACTTATCTCTATCTTCGACTGTACAAGTTGCGAGTCGAAAAAAACAGCCTAGTTAATAATTCAGAAAATAGTAAGAAATCAAAGCGATTTATTCATTGTTTTTGTTATTCTTCTATAGGAGTTGCGAGAGCAGTAGAAAATGATACTGATTATGATTATGCAATATGAAACCTGTAATAAGTCCCCAACAAAATGATATGTACAGCTTAAATGGTCACGTAGGTGGGGCAGAGCTCCATTGAAATGTGGCAATGTCTTTTGCCTATTTATTTTTTCAGTCTGTTTTTATTTATAAATCACATATTAAACAATTCAGTCTCTGATAATCGAAGTAATCCTTAAGCACTACATAATATTATCACTCCCTTATTTCAAATAAATTGTTTACGCTTTTAATATTATAACGTTATATGCTTATTATAGGCTCTCGGACTCACTTTCGGTTTCGGCCGTAGTTTCGGCCGGATGGCAGCCGAAACCGAAACTAAGCCGAAACCCGTTATTTGGTCGAAATCGAAAGTTCGGTCGGACACTAGTTAGAATCCATCAAGCCGTTTAGGCTGCAGGGCGGGACAAAGAATTAGACATACATACTCACATATTTACATCATCATCAGTCTATTTATATGTCCCCACTGCTCGGACACAGACCTTCCCTTACATCGAGGGAGCTCGGGCCATGATCCACCACGCGGGCCCAGTGCGGATTGGCGGATTTCACATGCCTTAGATTTCTTCTTCTTCTACGGCATGCAGGTTTCAACACGATGTTTTCCTTCACCGTTTTGAGAGCACTCGGTAAATGTACGTAAGTTTATCCGTCGAAAAAACCTAGGATAACTCATTGGTACATGGCTGCCCTGGCTGGGAATCGAACCTGGGACCTCCGTATTGCAAGTCCATTGACCCAACCACAGAGCCACCGAGCTCTCGTTACATACATTCATGTAAATATGTAATCACGTAGCTCCCTCGATGTAAGGGAAGGTCTGTGCCCGAGCAGGGGGGGTAATATAAATAGACTGATGATGATATGCTTATTATAGGCTCTCTGACTCAGTATCGGTTTAGGCCGTAGTTTCGGCCGTACGGCAGCCGAAACTAGGCCGAAGCCGAAAGTTCGGTCGGACTCTATTGTCAAGTGTACACGTAATGTGGACGAATTTGTATGTCGCTAATTGGGAAGCTGTTGAAAACGATTTTAATTACTATTAATGTTTAAAATACTTTAAACATGTATAGTTGGAACTATAGGCTTCGTATGCCCGGATTTTCGGTTTTTCTATGAAGGCTACGGCACTACTAAAATTAAACGTCTGAAAAAAATGGTGTCCCTTCATTTGATAAAAAACATATTACAAACCATTCATTTCACAAACAACGTTTGGCAAAATCATGATTCATAAGTTCATCTTTGTACAAAGTAATGGTTCTATAAATAATTCATTTGACAAAACAATTACGAGACAAAGTTTCTTTCTTCAAAACATCACTTAACAAACTATTCACTTATTATATACGTTAATAGATAAAACAACGCAAGGCATAAAAACCTTTGACAAAATGCATTGTTTGGTAATTGTAATTTGTTTTTTATCAAATGAAGGGACACCCCGACAACTCTCTAACCAGATCCGACACGGATGTTTAGGTTCAGAAGGCAGCTTCACTCCAAGCCAGAGACTTCGATGTTAGGTTGTTTTTTTTTGTATTCAAAAAGCAAGTTTATTTATTAACAATTATACATAAATTTGTAATTTGTTTTTTATCAAATGAAGGGACACCCCGACCAACTCTCTAACCAGATCCGACTCGGATGTTTAGGTTCAGAAGGCTCTGGCTTGGAGCGAAGCGCAGCTTCGCTCCAAGCCAGAGACTTCGATGTTAGGTTTTTTTTTTGTATTCAAAAAGCAAGTTTATTTATTAACAATTATACATAAATTTGTAATTTGTTTTTTATCAAACGAAGGGACACCCCGACCAACTCTCTAACCAGATCCGACTCGGATGTTTAGGTTCAGAAGGCTCTGGCTTGGAGCGAAGCGCAGCTTCGCTCCAAGCCAGAGACTTCGATGTTAGGTTTTTTTTTTTTTGTATTCAAAAAGCAAGTTTATTTATTAACAATTATACATAAATTTGTAATTTGTTTTTTATCAAATGAAGGGACACCCCGACCAACTCTCTAACCAGATCCGACACGGATGTTTAGGTTCAGAAGGCTCTGGCTTGGAGCGAAGCTGCGCGAGACTTCGATGTTAGGTTTTTTTTTTTTTGTATTCAAAAAGCAAGTTCATTTATTAACAATTATACATATAAAATACCCACTTATTTACCCAATATTTTGTCTAATGGCGACCTTGCAAAAGGAATACTTTGGTCATTTAATCAATTGCAAAATGACGGTTTAGCATTCACATCATTTGCTATGTTAAATATTTATAAAATGGATTTTTGTCAAATGATCACTTTTAAAACGATCACTTTAGTAAATGATAAGTTTGTCAAATGATTACTTTTTCAAAAATAATTTGTAAAATGATCATTTGTCATACGTTTTTTGTCAAACATTAGTGAACCGAAAAAAATATATATCAATCTTGTGGTGTCTATTTAGAGACTGATGAATACCGATACACGATTGGACAAACTTCGCTACATAGAAACAACATCGCAAACATACCCCTTCCATGTCTTTTAAAATGAAAATTACGTCTAAACCGAAATAGTTATTCATACAAAATATATATCAAAACGTAGGGTATTATAAATATAAGAGATAGTTTTAAAAATCTGATTTTTATTGGCGCATTTTAATTTCCTTGCCAAAAATTTTACAAAAATACAAATATGGAGTTACTGTGCTGTGCTCTTCACTCCGCCGCTGCGGGGCATCTTCTGTCTCACTCTTGCTTTTGACACTAGCGCCTTAAATATAAATGTGAATCCAACTATGATTAAATATTACCGTCAGAATGGCGCGGACGAGCTCCCAGGTCCTCGAGGCCTATCCTGGACTGATGTACCGCTTAAGCTGGAATTAGTGACGGAGTCTCATAATTTGTGACGCAATATTTTAAAAGTTATAAGCCTTTAAAGGGGGCCGCGCCAAGCTGACGCTTGAAAATCTGACTGATCAAAATCAAATTAATGAACACATATGGAACAAATTTGATTGATAAAACAGGATGTGACGCTGAAATGATGAGCATGTACCCAATTTTCATGTTTCAAACATAAACGGGTAAAAAGATATAAGCCTTCATAGGGGGCCGCGCAGAATCTCGCACCACCCCCCCTGGATCTCGAGAACCAGACAAGCTACACAATCGCGGATTGTATGAGGATATAATGCCGCAGAACGCTGAATTCGTGACGGAAGAACCGACATTTAAACCGCAATAGTTGAAAAGTTATAACCATAAGAACTTTTCGGACCGTCAGGATGGCGCGGCCCCTTACAAACGCTAATAACTCGGTAAATATTTCATCACGGACGACGTGACTACCATCAATATTTCGGCATTCAGCGTCCCTAATTTGTGACGCAAGGTCCGGGGCTCCAAGTTTAATATTTGCTGAGAAAACAAAAAAACAAATTCCTATGGAGGAAGTCGATAGGGTGACAATGTTACTGAGTTTTACCGGACTTATACTAATACTATGTAAAACAGGATGACATAATCGTATATAAGTAATTATCAATTAAAAAGTTATTAGCAATACTTAATTTTTTTTGAATTTAATTTACAATAAATGTTACGTTATTATTATGTTTATTATGTGTATGCTGTATATGCTAGGTGGCTTCTACCTTTCGCTTCATATGATTGTAGAAATCGTTATGGCATCATGTTTGACATAGTCTTAGTATAAGTCCGGTAAAACTCAGTAACATTGTCACCCTATCGACTTCCTCCATAGGAATTTGTTTTTTTGTTTTCTCAGCAAATATTAAACTTGGAGCCCCGGACCTTGCGTCACAAATTAGGGACGCTGAATGCCGAAATATTGATGGTAGTCACGTCGTCCGTGATGAAATATTTACCGAGTTATTAGCGTTTGTAAGGGGCCGCGCCATCCTGACGGTCCGAAAAGTTCTTATGGTTATAACTTTTCAACTATTGCGGTTTAAATGTCGGTTCTTCCGTCACGAATTCAGCGTTCTGCGGCATTATATCCTCATACAATCCGCGATTGTGTAGCTTGTCTGGTTCTCGAGATCCAGGGGGGGTGGTGCGAGATTCTGCGCGGCCCCCTATGAAGGCTTATATCTTTTTACCCGTTTATGTTTGAAACATGAAAATTGGGTACATGCTCATCATTTCAGCGTCACATCCTGTTTTATCAATCAAATTTGTTCCATATGTGTTCATTAATTTGATTTTGATCAGTCATATTTTCAAGCGTCAGGTTGGCGCGGCCCCCTTCAAAGGCTTATAACTTTTAAACTATTGCGTCACAAATTATGAGACTCCGTCACTAATTCAAGCTTGAGCGGTACATCAGTCCAGGATAGGCTTCGAGGACCTGGGAGCTCGTCCGCGCCATTCTGACGGTAATGATTAAATTGGACGCAGGTTCTCTTGAAAATGGCGGGAAACGACGGTTGCGAAATTATTTGATAATATTTGTTTTAATGTCCACAGGGACTATTTTGTGTTTAATATCACGTTAAATTAATCAGAAAATGTTCGCGAGTGACAGTACGGTGAATTTATTGGATAATTTGAGCAAGATCTGGGGTTTCAAGCTTTTATCAAGAGTCCCGCTCCGAGCTCGGGAGTGAACGTGACTGTCGAGCTGCTTCGTCCAGAGTGACGACGCTACGGCGACTGCGAGGGAGGAAGAGAGGAGACTATGATATATTGAATATTCTGTAATATGACATTGGCAAATAACTAACTATCGAGTCCATTAATAAAATAAATAAATATGAATATGAAAACACTTGAAATATGGAGGTCCCAGGTTCGATTCCCAGCCAGGGCAGCCATGTACCAATGAGTTATCCTCGGTTTTTTCGACGGAAAAACTTACGTACATTTACCGAGTGCTCTCAAAACGGTGAAGGAAAATTTCGTGATGAAACCTGCATGTCGTAGAAGAAAAAAAAATCTAAGGCATGTGAAATCCGTCAATCCGCAGTGTGCCCGCGTGGTGGATTATGGCCCCAGCTCCCTCGATGTAAGGGAAGGTCTGTGCCCGAGCAGTGGGGCAATATAAATAGACTGATGATGATGATGAAAACACTTGGCTGTCTCAATAATTAGTAATATTTAAGTCAATGTACGTTTTGTCTGTCCCGTTGTCCATCAGATTAAAGCCTATGCCGACAGCGGGCGTGACACAGAGTAATTAGCTGCAATGATCACACTGAGCCCTCTGGAGACAGCAATCAATCACGGCACAGTGCGAGGCTACGCTGTGGATTCGCTGTGGAAGTTGGATGTTGGCAGAAAAACTAGATCAGTCGAGATGTAATGATAGGATTATTTTTAGGGTTCCGTACCTCAAGAGGAAAGAAGGAACCCTTATAGGATCAGTTTGTTGTCCGTCTGTCTGTCAAGACCTATATCTCAGAAACGCGTGGACGGATCAAGTTGACATTAATACCAAATACTCAGGTCTGCAGCCTTATGTAGACGTGAAAACATCAACCTTCTATGTCAACGCAATCAAAAGATATGGCCGTTTATGTCGCAATTTCCCGCATATTTGTATGAAAATGCAAGAAAACCAAAACCTATAGGGTACTTCCCGTTGAGCTAGAATCATGAAATGACATTGCCACATTTCAATGGAGCTTTGTCCAACCTACAAAACTACGTGACCATTTAAGCTGTACCTGTCATTTTGTTGGGGACTTATTACAGGTTTCATATTGCATAATCATAATCAGTATCATTTTCTACTACTCTCGCAACTCCTATAGAATAATAACAAAAACAATGAATAAATCGCTTCGATTTCTTACTATTTTCTGAATTCTTAATTAAGCTTTTTTTTTTTCGAATCGCAACTTGTACTAAACTTAATTTTAAACCAATAATTTTAATAAAAAACGGAGATATTTTTACGTTTATTCGTTATCTTGTTCATCATGCGGTTGATGGTGGGGCAGAATCTGGCATTGTCATTTCCATAACTGTTGCTTATAACTCGTTTTCCCAACACTGCCGGCTTTCCATTTACCCCATGTACAACACCCCATGGTGAACGCCATCAATATTTGATCCAATAACTACAATATGCAGATCGCGACGGCTTGACAGATGACGAGGGTCACCACGGCGTGACGTAACACGGTAAGGCTGCGGCCACACTGACGGAGCGGAACTTAGTTTCAATGGAAACGCAGCCTAACACCGACTATCGCTTTTACTCGACTGCTAAATTTGGTGAGTTATGTTAGATAAAATATTGAATAAATTCGAGAGTTCGGTGGCTCTGTAGTTGGGTCAATGGACTTGCGATGCGGAGGTCCCAGGTTCGATTCCCAGCCAGGGAATACGTGTACGGTGGAACACAGAGAAAGGTCTACAGGAGAGTTTTTAAGGTTGAGATTTTCTCAAAAACTACTGGGCTATCAAACAGTGAAAGAATTTTTGCAATAGCTCAAGTAGTTTTTGAGAAAATCGCAACCTTAAAAACTCTCCTGTACACATTTCTCTGTGTTCCACCGCACCATAGACAATAAATGAGTATGAGTACACTGTCCCGCCCGAATAGCATTTCTAACCTCCATTATTCAGTATAGGTACGTCTATTTTATTTATTTTATTAATGGACTCGACAGTTCGTCATTTGCCAATGTCATGTTACAGAAAATTCAATATGTAATAGTCTTCTATCTTCCTCCAGGGAGTCGCAGTAGCGTCTTCACCCTGGGCAGCCGCGTCTTCATGTCTTCATCCAGATGAGTCGCCGTAGCGTCATCACTCTGGACGAAGCAGCTCGACAGTCACGTTCACTCCCGAGCTCGGAGCGGGAACTCTTGATAAAAGCTTGAAACCCCAGATCTTGCTCAAATTATCCAACAAGTTCACCATACTGTCACTCGCGAACATTTTCTGATTAATTTAACGTGATATTAAACACAAAATAGCCACTGTAGACAATAAAACAAAAATTATCAAATAATTTTGCAACCGTCGTTTCCCGCCATTTTCAAGAGAACCTCCTAGGTACGTCTATCTATTCTGTATCATTCCGTAAACATCACTGTGCGTTTTTACTATTCCTTTGTGAAAAATAACATAAATTCCTAATCATTATGTCCGAATATCGATAAAGAACTCCGCACAATCAATGTCTCTCGCTCTACTTACCTCTAAAGGGGTTTGGGCATCCTGCGTCCTTCAAACGGCTATTTATCAAAACATTGTTCCCTTAACTACACAAAGTTTCCGAAACGAAATGAAAAGGATTGTGAGGGGGATTTATTGGGAATTCCTCTATGATTTATCTGTTCCCGATGGACGGGCCCATATATTATGGAGTTTTGCGAGCCCTTTGTGAAAAGAAACAAGATGTTGTAATGATTTTCGTAAAGTTTACGGGGGAGATGGCCCGGAATATTTTGTTCGACAAATAGTTGGTTAGAAGTTCTTTTGTGGGTGTTAATATATAATGTTATTGAAATACTATGTCCTTACGAGTCGAAACCTGAATATTGAAGGACCGTTAGACTGGCCGACAAGTTAGAAATCGCTCAGTGATATCTATAGTTGCTGGAAGAAATCTCTGATAGAGATAAGTTACGCCCTTTGTATATGTCTTTTCTTATCTATGTTACAATGTAAATATCCAGTGTGTGTATACAATAAAGTGTTAATAATAGTTACATTTAGGATTTTACAACGAAAAAGGAAGTAAGTATATCTTTTTGTGGCAATACCGTTCGAAACCAGAACATAATTTTATCATTATGTGACATCTGTACATACATGCATCAGTTAGTTTTGCTATAATTACTTCGCTATAATTATTACTTTTTAAACTTACACGGTTTGTATACATATTAATAGATTTAGAATTATAGTGAATTAATTAGATAAAACGGAAATTACCGTGTTATACATTTATTTTATTGATGTCTCCACGTCTCCTCGTGACCATGATGGCTGCAATGCTGTCGAAATATCGAGGCATCAATAAAATAAATGTATAACACGGTAATTTCCGTTTTATCTAATTAATTCACTATAATTCTAAAAGAAGTTATTTATCTAATTAAGAATAAATGAATACATACTCATTAAATTGTGATTGTATTTAATGTATCGATATTAGATGTAGAGTAAACATAACTTATTTAAAAACGACTGCATGTTTACAGTCACTCCTACAATCCAGACGAATCTAACGACATCAAAAATGTTAAAATCCATCAAGCCGTTTGGGCTGCAGAGCGGGCAAAAAATAAGACATACATACTCGAAAAACATAACCCTCCTTGCGCAGTCGGGTAGAAAGCAACAAAATTCATAATATATAAAAATGGTTTGGTTATTAAAAAATACGTACGTATATTTCACTGCATCATTTAGTAGAATAAGAATTGGCCCATACCTGAAACAAAAATGCACATTGTTCTTTATTTAAAAAAACAATAAATTATATTGTCATTATAATCTACGTTCTTGACCATTCATTAGTTATGTAATTCTAAAACGATACAATATTCTACTAACAAAGGCTAAAGCCAAAGATACACTAGGGGACAAATGTCCTACGACATGTATCGGCGACATGTCAAGCGAAGCCGGCCGATTTCGCCTGACATATCTGGCGACATCGCGCGACTTATGTCCGTAGCGACGTCAGGCGAAGTCGTGGGACTTCGCGAAACTTCGCTTGATATATCTGGCGACATCACTGGCTTCTAAAACGATACAATATTCTACTAACAAAGGCTTAAGCCCAGGATACAAGGGGACAAATGTCCTGCGACATGTGTCGCCAGGGACGTCGGGTGAAGTAGCGCGACGTTGCCGGACTTCGCACGACTTCGGCTGACGTCGCTACGGACATAAGTCGCGCGATGTCGCCAGATATGTCAGGCGAAATCGGTCGGCTTCGCTTGACATGTCGCCGATACATGTCGTAGGACATTTGTCCCCTAGTGTATCATTGGCTTCACCCGACATCACTGGCGACCCGTGTCGCGCGATGTTGCCAGACATGTCGCGCGAAGTCCGGCAACGTCGCGGTACCTCACCCGACGTCCCTGGCGACACGTGTCGCAGGACATTTGTCCCCTAATGTATCCTTGGCTTTACGGTCAAACTATTCAAATAGCTGTACCATTGGGATTGGTAAAACATTAAAATGGTCAATTAGTGTCGGCTAATGATGTCCAGCACGCGAGTTATCAATTAAAACGGTAGTTGGTCGTCCGTTCTATAATATTGTTGGAGATTGACATTTATAGTTCGTTTTAACTGATACTCAGAGTATATCAACAAATATTCTAATAGATTCTTTATTATGACATAGATTCAGATTTATTTATTACTAGTTGTACCCCGCAACTTCGTTTGCGTAGAGGAGGACGGAGGAGATCAGGAGGCAGGTCTTCCTCTCTGGGTCCTTGTTTTCACATCACATACCGCCATGGCTTATAGCCTATGAGCTGTCCGGATATTTCAGCTATCTCCTAGTGAAACTCCCATCAAAATCCCTTCAGTAGTTATGGCGTGATACTTGCACAAAGTCACAGACAATAATTCTAAAAATTAGTGTTTTGGCATCAGTATCGATCCTAAAACACATTACAATTATTATTTTCAAAAAATATCCAATGTACAGACACAACTTTTTTACAGTCTTATCATATGTATAGATTATTATTATTCATTTGATAGCCAGGCAGCACAATGCTGGTGTGTCTATATCACAGTGTTGGTAAGTTTAGTCTATGACAACTAATATACTAATTTAAATGATTGTTTTTATAAACAGTTATAAGTAATAAATCAATTGTTTTACTAAAATAAAAAAAATAATGATAAATGGAGAAAAAATTTCATCACGACCGGTATTCGAACCAGGGACCTTGCCTCCGTGGCACGCTCTATTCCAACAGAGCCACCGTGATATCGTATCCAGGTCGGGAATTTTGTCTCCATATTCGTATTGTAATAACATACAAAAAAATCAGATTTATTTTTCATTTTACAATAATAATTAAATTTACGATTGTAACGGTTCGTGTATAAAATGACATAGTAAATTAATTGGCATGTAAGTATCGAAATTTAAATGGTTTGGTTTAGCTATACAATTAATTGGTAGGAAAATAAAATAGTTACAGACATGTAAAAATCTATACACATTTTAACCATCTTAGTTACCTAAACTATGTAGTTTGAGATTTTCTAAATTCTTTTGTATTTGAAACATCAATTTAAATTTATTTTTAGTCGAAAAGTCGCAGAACAGTTCAGATATGTAAATATTCCCTTTCCGTTATATCCTATGTTATAATATTTTAATAATTTAATTTACAGATTCCTCATATATAAATTCGAAAATCGATACTATTTTAAGAAAATCGCTGAAAATCACGAAGGTTCCCTATGTGGATTTCCATCGAAATAGGGTCATGCCCTGTGAGATAACCGCCATTATTTTATTGGGTCGCGTCTTGAAATATCACCTTTCGCTGGCATATCAGGCTTCCATCGCGACAGCCCTATCCGCGCTGATAAATGGTCCCTCCAATATCCTCATCACACGCCAAATCCCACCTTGCCACCTTCGGATAGAGTCGTAAATCTAATGACACCGAAACTGACACGTGAGATATTGAAAATTGAAACCTATTTCTTTTGTCACACGATTCGGTTTTAAATGTTTTATATTTTCTTCCGGGATTCCAATTTTGATTCAATATGAACTTTGTTTTGTGGTTGCTAAAGTTTAATTTTGAATGTGAGATTGTTAAGAATTAGGGTGAGGCAGCGTAGTTGACACCAGATAATTTATATTAGGAGGAACGTCGCGATTTTTTTTAGGGTTCTCTCGAAATCTCAAAAAACCTTAATGGCGTCTTTTTATCTGTCCTTAGCACTCGTCCATATTTTCTGACAAGATCTGGGAAACCGGAAAAACAGATCCATCTGAGTTTTTCTTATACCGTGGAATGCAGAGAAAAGTATTATTACTCTAATCTATTTTTAAGGTAATCAAGTAAATAGAAAAAACCGTATTATCATGGCACTGCAGGTTAGCCATGGTCTCCTGGTACTTTTAGTGCAACTTCATCATCATCAGATTGCATCAGTCTCTCCCAACCACGTGTTAATAAGACTCCAGTCCTGTCATAGTGTCCTGGTACTGGTAATGCTACTTACAGAGCCGGGACTTCTGACCGAGTGGACACAGCAGGGGTTGGAGCATACTGGACCGTATTATCATGATACTACAGGTTAGCTATGGGCTCCTGGTACTGGCAGTGCAACTTCATCATCATTACTATCCCATAACAGTCTATTGCTGGACGCAGGCCTCTCCCAACCGCATATTAATGAGACTCCAGTCCTGTCATAGTGTCCTGGTACTGGTAATGCTACTTACAGAGCCGGGGCTTCTGACCGAGTGGACACAGCAGGTGTTGGAGCATACTGGACCTTATCATGACACTCCGCACTAGTCATGGGCTCCTGGTACTGGCAGTGCAACTTCATCATCATTACTATCCCATAACAGTCTATTGCTGGACGCAGGCCTCTCCCAACCGCATATTAATGAGACTCCAGTCCTGTCATAGTGTCCTGGTACTGGTAATGCTACTTACAGAGCCGGGGCTTCTGACCGAGTGGACACAGCAGGTGTTGGAGCATACTGGACCTTATCATGACACTCCGCACTAGTCATGGGCTCCTGGTACTGTCAGTGCAACTTCAGCATCATTACTATTCCATATCAGTCCATTGCTGGACGCAGGCCTCTCCCAACCGCATATTAATGAGACTCCAGTCCTGTCATAGTGTCCTGGTACTGGTAATGCTACTTACAGAGCCGGGGCTTCTGACCGAGTGGACACAGCAGGTGTTGGAGCATACTAGACCGTATTATGATACTCTGCGCTAGTCATGGGCTCCTGGTACTGGCAGTGCAACTTCACCATCATTACTATTCGATATCAGTCTATTGTTGGACGCAGGCGTCTCACAAGGCCCTCATAGAGCCCCTGTCAGCCACCTTGTGTAGGTTATACCTCCAATTGGTCAGGGGGCGTCCCACAGCAATGGATTAATGACTTATGTAGGTCTGGACTGAGTAAACACGGTACACAGTTTAAATTAATAACCAACAAAAGCAATTAAGGTTTGTACACACGAGGCGTAATGAATTTATGCTAACAACGAGGTAATTTAGCGCTCGCCAAATAGGTAAATGTCGGCGTAATCAGACATCGCGGTTTAGGATTTGTATAATGGAAATTAAGCATACCGAATCAGGTATCGCTTTAAAGCAATCATTTCGGGTGTAAGTACATAATATTGGCACGTCAACATTTTTACCCGACTGCCCTAGAAGGAGGGTAATGTTTTTCGGGTATATATATGTCCATTCCTTCCTGCCATCCTGTAGCCTAAACTGCGTAATGGATATTGGTGTATGAGGTATCGTTAGATTCGTCTTGATAACGGGAGTGTCATAGGGTATATAAAAATAATCAAAAGGGGATAGTTTTTTTGCAGTCGAGTTTTTTTTTTGAATTTTTTTTTTAACCTATAAATTGTCCCACTGCTGGGCAAAGGTCTCCCCCCTCGTCTTCCATCCATCCCTGTCCTGAGCCTCTTCCAGCCACCCATCCCTGTATCTAACGACATCGTCTCTCCACCTACGCCGAGGTCTGCCCCGACGCCGGCGACATAATTTTTGAAATAATTTTTGAATTTACATTTACACCACTTTGCAAGGAAAAGGTGCCAACGCTGAGGAGAAAAAGTGACAAAAATGGGTTCTCTTGAAAATGGCAGGAAACGACGGTTGCAAAATTATTTGATAATTTTTGTTATAATGTCTACAGTGTACACTGATTTCAATTCACAAATAATTTTAGTATTATACAAGCTGTGGTTATTTATCAACGAGACGCGACTTAGGGGTGATACACGATATTGATGCAAAAAAGACAAAAATGCCTCTATTTTTAAATCATTACTTCACAAATATTTTAGGATCTAAGATTATTTAGAATACCACCCCTGATTGGGCGTCGCTGATGTCGGGAAACGACGGTTGCGAAATAATTTGATAATTTTCATTTTAATGTCTACAGTGGTTATTTTGTGTTTAATATCACGTTAAATTAATCAGAAAATGTTCGCGAGTGACAGTAAAGTGAATTTGTTGGATGATTTGAGCAAGATCTGGTGTTTCAAGCTTTTATCAAGAGTTCCCGCTACAAGCTCGGGAGTGAACGTGACTGTCGAGCTGCTTCGTCCAGAGTGATGACGCTGCGGCGACTCCTCTGGATGAAGACATGAAGACGCGGCTACCCAGGGTGAAGACGCTACTGCGACTCCCCTGGGGGAAGATAGAAGACTATTATATATTGAATTTTCTGTAACATGACATTGGCAAATGACGAAGTGTCGAGTCCATTAATACAATAAATAAATAAAAGTGGCAAAAAAATGGATTCTCCTGAAAATGGCAGAAAACCACGGTTGCAAAATTATTTGATAATTTTTGTTATAATGTCTACAGTGTTCACTGATTTCAATTCACAATTTTTTTTATTAATTGGCATAAATAACCACAATTACATTTCCGATGGAAGGCGTTAGTAATCCGTCATACAACATGTTTTTTAAACTAGTACGGATGCTATCGTTTCCACATTCTTGAAACAAATGTTAGTATAATAATTGCTAAAAATGTATAAGTACCTATTTTCAAAAAGCACTGATCATTATTTTTGTGTCAATAAAAATCTTTTATCTTATCTTATCTTTATAGAATCAGTAAACTGAAGTGTAAATGAAAATCTTCGCAATCCTATAACAACGTCATTAAGATCAAACAAGAATCGTACGAGACTATTACTTATCTTGAACTTTTCGCATTTGGCAACCATTTTTGTACAATTAACCTTACCATACCCACATGAAGAGCTAACGGTCTCACAGCAAACTTACGAATGCACTTCGAAAACTGCAAGCTCCGCATAAAACGTTCGTCGTTCTAAAATTTCAAATGCAAATCTAAGTTTGTATTCTTAGCTATTTAAACGAATGCTTGGTTGAACCGAAGCAATTTAGTTGTTAATTTTAGCCGACTGCGCTCAATGGGGGTAATGTTAAGGCTCTTATTGGTGCGATGTGGTTGTAATATTCAGAGTAGTTTAGCGAAGTTTATTTTAGATAGCTTTGTTGTTTTGACACTACATAACAATATTATACTGCCTTCCATTCCTCCAGAAGACTCCTACGTTGGCCCGCCTGGCCGAATGATTGAAGATTCATCATCATCATCAGCCCGTATCATCAACCTCTCCCAAAGCGCGCCACTCAGCCCTACTCTCGGCCCTCTGCATCCAGTCCCTGACAGCCATCTTGCGAAGGTCATCCCTCCATCTGGTCCCGCACTACGTGTACCCGTTCGTGGCCTCCATTCGAGAACTCGTCTCCCCCATCGGTTATCGGTTCTACGACAGATGTGACCAGCACACTGACACTTCAGTTTACTGATTCTATGAGCAATGTCAACCACTTTTGTCTTCTGGCGGATATACTCGTTTCTTATTCTATCTAACAGAGAAATGCCAAGCTCTTTCCATAGCTCGCTGACTTTGAACTTGTGAGCCAGTCTCACCGTCAATGTCCACGTTTCGGCTCCGTAGGTCATCACTGGCATCATCAAAATACATATGGAAAGAGATGTAGCAATTACCTATTACCTGTATTTCTGAATAGCCTTCCGCCTGAATCACTAGGCAAATTAAATAACAAAAACTCCAAGAATGTCCAAAATCATCTTAAAAAAATACTATTGGATAAATATGCTACATAATGTAAGTAGAATCATAGCTCCAATTTGCCTGCTTATCTTTTTCATACAAATAAATGTGCTACAAAGCCCACAAATTTAATACATGTAAACTTACCATGATTACATATTAAGTAAGTGCTAAATTTAAATTTAATTAAGTAAATATTAAGTATTACTTAAGTTTAAAATGGCGCCACTGGCGACCTCTTCCGGCTCATATAATCTCTCACAAATGAGATTGAGAGCCCGGAAAATGCTATAATTTTTGTAACCATTTTTCAATGAAATAAACAGTTTAAATTTTAATTTTTTTTTTTTTTTTTGGCAGGACGCACTGGTTGAAGACCTTAGTTTAGGCATTGTATATTATAAGGTGAGTAAGAGAGCTCGGTGGCTCAGTGGTTGGGTCAATGGACTTGCAATATGGAGGTCCCAGGTTCGATTCCCAGCTAGGGCAGCCATGTACCAATGAGTTATCCTCAGTTTTTTCGACGGAAAAACTTACGTACATTTACCGAGTGCTCTCAAAACGGTGAAGGAAAACATCGTGATGAAACCTGCATGTCGTAGAAGAAAAAAAAAATCTACAGCATGTGAAATCCGCCAACCCGCACTGGGCCCGCGTGGTGGATTATGGCCCGAGCTCCCTCGATGTAAGGGAAGGTCTGTGCCCGAGCAGTGGGGCAATATAAATAGACTGATGATGATGATGATATTATAAGGTATAGATTCGCTTATAATCCCCATATCAACACAATGCCTATCAATTCGCTATGTAAGTACACGTCTGCTTAATTATGTTAAGTCGGCACTTAATATTGCTTACCTGACGCTTAGCATGAATTACAATTTAGTGTAAACTATCCTTTGATGGGCTGTGGGACAGACACCGCCCCCTCGGGGACCCGCAAAGCCTTCAATCGAGGGGAGGGATGAAATTATATAATTCCGATTAAGGGGCGGCTGTCAAACTCAAGCGCGAGACAGAAGATGTCCCGCAGCGGCGGAGTGAAGAGCACGGCACAGTGACTCCATATTTGTATTTTTTATTAATTAAATTAAAATACGCCAACAAAAATCTGATTTTTTAAAACAAGCTCTCTTATTTATTATACCCTACATTTTGATATATATTTTGTATGAATAACTATTTCGGTTTAGATATAATTTTCATTTTAAAAGACATGAAAGGGGTATGTTTGCGATTTTTTTTTCTATCGAGCGAAGTTTGTCCAATCGTGTATCGGTATTCATCAGTCTCTAAATAGACACCACAAGATTGATATATTTTTTTCAGACGTTTAATTTTAGTAGTTAGTGCCGTAGCCTTCGTAGAAAAAATACGAAGCCTTAATAATGATATTTATTATCCTTCACGCCTTTTAAATAATCATCTATTCTGTAATCAACTAGAGTTAGTTATTTTATTTTATTAATGGACTCGACAGTTCATCATTTGTCAATGTCATGTTACAGAATATTCAAGATATCATAGTCTTCTCTTCCTCCCTCGCAGTCGCCGTAGCGTCGTCACTCTGGACGAAGCAGCTCGACAGTCACGCTCACTCCCGAGCTTGTAGCGGGAACTCTTGATAATTGCTTGATACTTCAGATCCTGCATAAATTATCCAATAACTTCACCATACTGTCATTCGCGAACATTTTCTGATTAATTTAACTGTAGCGAATTGAGGCCTAGGTCAGATCACGTTAACGACTGGAGAAAGTGGAGCGGGGTGCAAGTTTCAACTGGCCGCGGTGTGGGAGGCTTTAGACAGGTATACGAATTAAGCTGTCTTCCCATTTAAGGCCTTGATGTAACCTAAATGGTAACATCGTTGTTTAATATCGCTCAAAGCGACCTCGAGCGAACCGAGTCAATCATAATTAAGCTTAAATCCACTGCGAGAGACTGTAGGTACACGAATTGTGGCATCTGACTGACAGCCCTAGAATACTTTATTTATTTATTTATTTTATTATTTTATTAGTCATGTTACAGAAAATTAATTGTATAATAGTCTTCTATCTTCCTCCAGGGGAGTCGCAGTGGCGTCTTCACCCTGGGTAGCCGCGTCTTCATGTCTTCATCCAGAGGAGTCGCCGTAGCGTCATCACTCTGGACGAAGCAGCTCGACCGACAGTCAAGTTCACTCCCGAGCTTGTAGCGGGAACTCTTGACAAAAGCTTGAAACTTCAGATCTTGCATAAATAATCCAATAACTTCACCGTACTGTCATTCGCGAACATTTTCTGATTAATTTAACGTGATATTAAACACAAAATAGTTCCTGTAGACATTAAAAGGAAAATTATCAAATAATTTCACAACCGTCATTTCCTATCATTTTCAAGAGAACCCTTATAATACTATAATAATATTTTTCAATTAAATAGTAATGAGCTGTTTTCTCTCATCTTTAAAACTAGATGGCAGCGCGAGTATCAAAGTATTTTATAATTTTTTTTTGGCATAAGTATGTATAAAAGCGAACTTAATGCCTTGCGGAATTCTACCAGGTAACCTTTGGTGATGCGGAGAATGATGAGTAAAAACTGATTTTATAAATAATTAATTAAAAATAAAATATAAAAACATGACCAGAGGGTGATGATCCAACTCATAACGCAATTTTAACACAAAATATAAATAGTGAATTTTAAATAGTTTACTTACATACATACAAATACTATAATACGTAGACTAGACTACATGCATACATTATGTTAGGTATATATAGACTATATATATCATCAAAAAAAAAGGTGAAGTTGACATAAAAAAACGATCCGCATTAAACAATTAATATAAATATACAAACAACTTCAAGGGCCTATTATAGTATTCTAAACTTGGCTGTGTGTGGTGGGGCGCCTCCTCGCGTGTAGGCAGCCCCAGGGTCGCAGGCGATCAGCTGTTTTAACATATTTATTTCTTGTTGTTTTTGTGAAGTGTCGTGTCAGTGAAATTTTATTTGACAAGTTTGTTTCCCGTTGCCTGGAGTACACTCCGGTCGCCACGGAGACGTCATACATCTTGCTTTGATTGGACAAGGAGTAACCGGAAACAAATACCCGCTAAAACAACGCCATCTATTGGAGAGTAGCGATAGTATAAAGTTTAGAAGGCGCCATTTCATAATTATATTATAAAAATATGGAAGTAAATAAAATCAAACAAAATGAAAATAAAACTGAGAAATGCGCAGGTTGTCTTCAAAAATTGCCTAAAAGAGAATACTTAAAGTGTGCTTTCTGCAAAAAAACTTACGACCTAGACTGTGCAAATGTTCCTTCTAAACGCTTTTATAATACAATGCGGGAGGAACACAAAAATAACTGGAAATGCCCCGCTTGCTATTGTAATATGCCTAAAGCAATAAATGCAAATACACCAATATGTACTAAACTGCGCACCGATCTACAACAAAACACTTCCTCGCCTAGCAATAGTAACAGCTATGTAACCGCCAGAAAAAAACCTGTTAATACTATAAACTACTCCATATGCTCTGAAGACCTGAGTATACTGGGAGATACCATATGTGAAGCAAATATACAAAGCACCACTAACTCTAATGAACCAACGGAACTAACTCTCGAGAACCTGAAAGAAATGATTAATTTACAACTGAAAGAAAACAATAAGTCAATTATAGCAGATTTACAAAGCACGATTGAATTTGAAATAAATAAAGCTATAACTAAAGTGAAAGAGGACATTAAAATAGAAACTATGGTATTATCAAATGAAAATATACAAATAAAATCTGATATCAGTACGATCAACATAACCATCGATAAATTGTTAAATGAAAATGAGATCCTGAAACAAGAAATAAATGACCTCACAGCTAAACTTTCTACCATCTCTACCACCAGTAATGAAATCACATCTGAAAACGTAAGCAAAAAAATTGTAATATACGGCTTAAATGAACATTACAAGGAAGATGAAAATGACCTACATAACAGAATACTAGATATATTTCAAGAAAGTTTATACGTTGACTTGACAGGCTTCATTGAAGATACATATAGAGTTGGAAAATACACTAAGAAGAACAGCCGACCATTAGTAGTAGAGCTTATAAGCAAGAATATGACGAAATATATTCTCAAAAATGCATGCTATTTTCAAGGAACAAGACTATCTGTAACGGAATTTCTCGATAAAAATGCACGACTGGAACGGAGTAAAATGCGAGACGAAATGCTCATAGCACGAAATAAAGGACTTTATGCTGTAATACGGAACAATCAACTCATCGTAGAAGGCAAAATAATAAATATGGAAACACGGAATCTAAATGAACACCCACATATAAGTGATACCAATGAAAATACTTATATCGATAATGTCCGACGAAACTACAATAACGAAAATTCTGTTATTCAGTCCTTTCGAAAAGATCATTCCTTTCGAAAAAACAATGCCAACTTTTAATATACTATTCCAAAATTTTCAGAGCATTTATAACAAACAGCATACAATAGAAGCTTTCATCGACCAGAATCCTATATATCAAGCTATATGCATCTCCGAGTCCTGGCTGACTGAAGCGAAACTAAAATTAGTGAAGTTTAGTGGCTACAAAACTGCAGCGTCTTTCTGCCGTACAAGTAGAGTCGGTGGCGGCGTATGCATCATGCTCTCAGAGCTTATAGAGAGCAAGGAAATAGAAGAAATTAAAGATATGTCAATAGAATATGTGTTGGAAGCTTGTGCTACATATTTGACGAAAGAAAATTTATTAATAGTAACAATATACTGGAATACAAGAGAAGAGAAACAATTTTTTGATCAATTAAAATTATTACTAATACTCATAGACAAAAAATTCAATAAATCTAAAGTTATAATAGGAGGCGACTTCAATACTAACATCCTCAAAAACTGTAGGACAACAAATGAACTTCTAGAACTCATGTCAGAATATAAACTAACCCAACAAATAAAGGCCGCCACACATATAACACAAACATCATCAACTTGCTTAGATTTAATATTTACAAACTTTAACGACAATTTTCACACAACTATAGAGGACTTTGGATTTACAAGCCACTTAGCAACAATCATACATCTGGAAATACCACTATACAAACAACATACAACATGGCATACTATGAAAAGGGTCTATAACCAAAAAAACATAGAGTTATTGAAATCAGATCTTAATAAAGTTAGATGGAACGATATAATAAAACCAAATAAAAATATAAATGAAAATTATAAATTGTTCGAAAAAATACTATTAAAAGCACTAAATAAATGTATCCCTAAACAAGATTTTAAAATCAAACCAACATATAAAAAATACTGGTTAACTACAGGCATTAAACAATCATGTAAAAATAAAAGACTGTTAAAAATATTCACACTAAAATCTAATAACCAAATACTACAAAACTATTATAAAAAATATGAAAAAATACTAAAGAATGTTGTTGCTAAATCCAAGAAAATTAATTACATAAATAGAATTAAAAAATCGAATAACATAACAAAAACAATGTGGAATATCATAAATGAACGAACAAATAAAAAACAAGTAAAAGAAAAAAATAACATAAAATTAGAAATAAATAGTACCTCTTATACCGAACCGAGAGAAATAGCAAATATTTTTAACAACTTCTTTGCCTCCATAGGTGAAGAAACCTCATCTCCGAACTCCTCCATACCGCGCGGTCTTCCGGTAATAAATCCAGCCGAAAATACACTATTCCTTGGACCAGTTACATATATGGAAGTGTTTAAAGTATTAAAAAATCTAAAAAACAAAACAAGTCATGGAATTGACGAAATACCACCAAATATATTAAAACAATGTGCAGAACAGCTAACGATACCATTTGGGATGCTGGTTAATCAATCGTTTGAAGAAGGCATCTTTCCAGATTTATTGAAGATAGCTCTGGTAAAACCTATTCATAAGAAAAATGATAAAAAAGATCCTAACAATTACCGCCCCATTGCGCTTTTACCTTCAGCCTCGAAAGTTTTCGAAAAAATAATGTGCGATCGTGTATACAGCTTTTGCGAAAAATATAAAATTTTTGACGATTCCCAAAATGGCTTTAGAAAAAAACGCTCGACGACTCTTGCAGTTTATAAATATATGCAAGAAGTTTTGAATATTATAAATAATAAGAAATATGCAATCGGTATTTTACTTGACATGACGAAGGCGTACGACAAAGTCCAATATAGTATACTTTTAGATAAATTATACGGCATAGGAATCCGCGGTATCACTCATAAGTGGTTTACATCATACCTCACAAATAGACAACAGTATGTTGAGATCGAACATTATAACCACACAACGACTGAAATACAACATATCAGATCTGAAGGTAGAGCCATCACAGCATCAATACCACAAGGAAGCGTAATTGGTTGTCTCCTGTTTCTGATCTATGTTAATGACCTGCCTAAAATTATGAAAAATCCCTGTGTATTATTTGCCGATGATATCTCATTAGTTACATCGTGCTTTAACAACGTAGATCTACAGGAAAGACTCTATTCAATTCTTGACAAAACCGATAAGTGGCTGCGCGAACATAACTTACAAATAAATTATAATAAAACAAAACTAATGACATTTCATCCCTACCAAAAAAATCCCATTGACATAAATTTTAAATTCAATAATATTAAATTTGATATAGTTAAAAATTTCACACTATTAGGTTTAAATATAGATACGCACATAAATTGGAAAGACCATATAAAAAAGCTTAGACTAAAACTATCCAGCTTTGCATACGCTCTCCGTGAGATCAAAAAAACGACCGATCTTAAAACAGCACTTGTCACTTACTACGCCTATGCATACTCATGGCTGAGTTACGGTACTATCCTATGGGGAAGTAGTGTAGACGCACCTACCCTCTTTACTGTACAAAAGCGACTGGTGAGAATCCTAGTGAATATTGACACAACCGATAGCTGTAAGCCTCACTTCGCACAACTTAAAATTCTCACATTACCTTGTATCTATATCCTTGAAATATGTAAATTTGTCCGAAAATATCCCGAATTCTATTTAAAACGTGAAGATATCCCAACCAAATATCCACTCAGATCAAACCGCAAAACAAAACTAGTACCAGTTACAATCTCTCGGTTAAATCTCCACTTATCAGGTACATTGAACATGTCCATAAAAATATATAATCATCTTCCAAACGAAATAAAAAATGCAACAAATGAAAAAACATTCACACGACTGCTAAAACAACACCTACATGCTAAATGCTATTACAGAGTAGATGAATTTCTAAATGAGAAAATATAATAAACAATCGCTACCTATTACTTCGTAATAACTACAATTTATTTTATATTTGAACAATAAATGTCGTCTCTCTCTTGTATTGCTGTGCCTAAACAAGGTCCATAAAGAACATTGTAACATTTTAATGTTAAGTATGTGAACATCTGTATTATAACTTATGGAATGCAATAAATATATTGAGTATTGAGTATTGAGTATTGAGTATTTACATTATTTGACCGGAGAATAAAATTTTTAAACGTATTTGTAATGTAAATTCAAAGACATTTTTGCCGATGGCATTGGGCAATTTAAAAAAAAATAATGACATTTATTTTCATACCAAAAGAATTTGGCGTAAGCATAGCCATGGATTGAGAGGTCTGCGTCCAGCAGTGGACTGATACGAGATGATGATGAAGTTGCACTGAAAGTACCAGGAGCCCATGACTAGCGCGGAGTGTCATGATAATACGGTCCAGTATGCTCCAACCCCTGCTGTGTCCACTCGGTCAGAAGCCCCGGCTCTGTAAGTAGCATTGCCAGTACCAGGACACTATGACACGCATGGAGTCTCATTGACACGCGGCTGCGGCCAGCAGGGAACTGATGGGATGATGATCAATGATGATGAATTGAGAAATGGCGGTGACGACAAATCTTGATACTTACATAATAATTGCTTTAATAAATTATTGAACTAGTGAACCGCATAGTAAGGGAGCTGTCAATTTCAATTGGAAACAGTTATTAGGGGTGAATATAAAATATTCCGACCGGTTAACATCCCTCCCCAATTCCCGGGGGTGTCCGATTGACAGATTTGACGTTTCGAGGGAGAACTGTACAGAGTGGGTTTTAATTTTAATTGGAACGATACATAAGGGTTTATTCCCGAATAGATTGACAGGTAGAGAATGAAATAGGGCAACTCATTCTGACCGGTAGTTGTTCCATCGCCAGCGATGAGCGAGTAGCTGTTTGATAACTCCTGTCATTACCTACTTTGATGTCACTCTTACAAATAATCCAGACGAATCTAACGACACCTCATATGATACAATTAGTGTCCGACCTAACTAGGTTTTAGGGCCGAAACCGAATTTCGGCCACGGTCTTAGTTTCGGCTGAAAAGAAACCGAAGCTTCCATATAAGGTCATGTTTTCGTGGAAAAAATAAATAGGCAATTATAATCAGTCAGTTTGTTATTAATAAATCACATGTTAAACAATTCATAATTTTTCATTATCAGTCTATTTATATTGCCCCACTGCTCGGGCACAGACCTTCCCTTACATCGAGGGAGCTGAGGCCATGATCCACCACGCGGGCCCAGTGCGGGTTGGCGGATTTCACATGCCTTAGATTTTTTTTTTCTTCTTCTACGACATGCAGGTTTCATCACGATGTTTTCCTTCACCGTTTTGAGAGCACTCGGTAATTGTATGTAAGTTTTTCAGTCGAAAAAACCGAGGATATCTCATTGGTGCATGGCTGCCCTAGCTGGGAATCGAACCTGGGACCTCCATATGGCAAGTCCATTGACCCAACCACTGAGCCACCGAGCTCTCAGTAAAACAATTGAGTCTCTGATATTTGAAGTAATCCTTAAGCACTACATATTATCACTCCCTTATTTCAAATCGGCTTGATGGATTGTAACTAGTGTCCGACCGAACTTTCGGTTTCGGCTTAGTTTCGGATTCGGCTGCCATCCGGCCGAAACTACGGCCGAAACCGAATCTGAGTTCGAGAGCCTATAATAAGCATATAACGTTATAATATTAAAAGCGCAAATAATTTATTTGAAATAAGGGAGTGATAATATGTAGTGCTTAAGGATTACTTCAAATATCAGAGACTGAATTGTTTAATATGTGATTTATAAATAAAAACTGACTGATTATACTTAATTGCCTATTTATTTTTTCCCACGAAAAAATTACCTTATATGGAAGTTTCGTTTTCGGTCGAAATTCGGTTTCGATGTGTCGTTAGATTCGTCTTGATTATTTGTAGGAGTGACATAGGATATAAAAAGACATTGCCACATTTCAATGGAGCTTTGCCCCACCTACAAAACTAAATGACCATTTAAGCTGTACCTATCATTTTGTTGGGGACTTATTACAGGTTTCATATTGCATAATCATAATCAGTATCATTTTCTACTACTCTCGCAACTCCTATAGAAGAATAACAAAAACAATGAATAAATCGCTTCGATTTCTTACAATTTTATGAATTCTTAATTAAGCTGTTTTTTTCGAATCGCAACTTGTACAAAACTTATTTTAAACCAATAATTTTAATAAAAAACGGAGAAATACATTTATTCGTTATCTTGTTCATCATGCGGTTGATGGTGGGGCAGAATCTGGCATTGTCATTTATTAATCAAAGTAATGATACGAGTCTAGTTTTTTTTTAATAATTAAGTTCTGCTTGTTTTGCTATAATTTCTTTTTTATATAATTGAAAAACGTCAAAACATTTACGGTACAAAGTAACAAAGCATCAATATTTCACGATAAAAAGTTAACTCGGAGGATGACGGATCGCGCGGGTCTAATTCAATCGCTCTCGGTCGACCGCTCACTCACTCACTCACTCATTCATTCGTTCACTCGTTCTGACAGCCGGTTTGAGGGTAATATAATTTGATTTTAATGTTTTGCAATGTCATTTCCCATGACATAAATGCGATATTTTAGTTATTTATATCATGTTTTGATATAAATAACTAATATATATTGGCAATACAGACAGAATGCTGCCAGCCTTCTGGGCACCGTGACTCCCGATGCCCTCCTAGAGGACATATTTTATTTATAGGTAGTTTTAGTTTTTAGTTATTTAATATTAGTTTATAGTCATTTTATTATTTGTAGTAATTTTAAAATAAATAACTAATATAAACTGCAGTTTCGAACTAGATCAACTATACGTTATACAAAGAGTGTTTATTTATTTTATTTATTTATTTACAAAATCTTACACAGCATTACAGTCAGAAACCAATGCGCTGTGTAATTCATAATCATTACAATAGCTTAGTCAACTTATACAAATAAAAATAATAATAATTAAATGTCAGTCTATGTCATAAGAAATGATATTTATACACATTAAATTAATTTAAGATTGTCAAGGAAACAATATTATCAAATATAGCTATATGGTGTTATTTTTTATTATTATTAATGGACTCGACAGTTCATCATTTGCCAATGTCATGTACAGAATATTCAAGATATCATAGTCTTCTCTTCCTCCCTCGCAGTCGCCGTCGCGTCGTCACTCTGGACGAAGCAGCTCGACAGTCACGCTCACTCCCGAGCTCGGAGCGGGACTCTCGATACTCGATACTGCAGATGGTGCACTTGAAAAACAATACAATCTTTATTCCAGCAGTCGGTTAAAAGGGTCCATTACACCTTGAAATTTTAAAATATAGTCGTGTCGTGAAAGCGTGAATATTAAATGAGCACAGTAGAGTGAGGTGGAGTAGGGACGGCTGTCACCAAGTAATTTATCGCCTACCCACGCAAATAAAGTGTGGACCTACTGTACCGACACGTGTATATACTGGGACATGTGTAGACAGTACTTAACGTGAATAATGTATTAGCCTTTATTACAATGGGAGAAAGAGTTCTTTTTTAAAATATATAAAATGTGGTTACAATGAAAGGTGTTAAATACAGAATATTTACAGAATATTCAAGATATGTAACCAGGTAACCTGTAAATCTGTAAACCGTGTAAAAGAACATTATCTGTCTCTTTCATAACTATGCTGTCGTCTACTCATCCGTTATCTTATAAATTTATTTTGTGCTATAATTATGTATATATTTATATAGTCATATATTATTATTAATATGATATATATGTATATTATATATTTGTATGCATATGTATTATTTTATATATTCATATTATTGTATAATATATTTATTTTAGTAATACTTATATACTTATTAGTATTTAATCTATTTATTTTAACATTAATTCAATGAGTTAATAAGATTTTTCACACCTGTCTTCCACTGTTTCCAACTTTCCATGTTTATCGGGTCAGCTGGAAGAAATCTCTTAGAGATAAGTGCGCCCTTTGTACAAATTATATTTTTATTAAGATGTTTTATACTCTGTTGTGTACAATAAAGTGTTAAATAAATAAATTAAATAAATGACTAATGACATAACAACGAGTATATCCACTAGAAGACAAATTGTCAAATGCTCATAGAATTTATAAGAAGACAGACATTCTTTTAACATCAGACCAGACTGTATGCTCTAGTTAGCCTTGCCCTATGAGAAGACTTTATTAGAAAAAAAAAGTGAAAGAATTTTAAAAAATTCGCATAGTTTTTAATAAAATATCCACCTTAATGAGACTTTCTTTGCACTTACCTATCTTTAAGACTTATATCTTTTTGTGGCAACTTATTACAGAAGTTGACAAGCGCTTTTACAAATATAACTTCGCGAAGTTCCACTCGAATGTAAAGAGAAGTTTTTCAAAGGATCTTCCGTGTTGCGAAGTAGACAAAAAGTATAAACAAGTTGGAGTGGCAGACATGTTCAACACATTTATAATAAACTAAGTTATAGAAAGTTTTAATAGTCAACGATTTGAATATGAATAAGTATGAATAAGAATGTCGCGTTAAGAGCCTTCCATGAGCCAACTAGCGCCGCCAATCTTGGAAAAATAATATCTTCCAATTTAATCAATTTTATAAATTTTATTAAAAAGCTATTTAAGAAATGTTTATTAGGATAAATACTATTTTTCAATATACAATACATGGCATAATTGCGACAAGCTGTTGTAGTTCACAAATGTGCCAAAAACGGCCGTTTTTCGCAATTATGCGAACTACAACTTACCGACATTGAATCACGTTATAAATAAGCATTTAAAAAATAGTATTTATCGTAATAAAAACATTTTGTAAATAGCTTTTTTAATAAAATTTATTATATTGGAAGATATTATTTTTTTAAGATGGAAGGCCCTTAAACTAATCTCGTCTTAAATACACTTATCTAAAATCAATGTACTAACTTAGCTTTTAACAAAATTGATACTATCACAAACGTACCTAGTTGTGATGTATTTAAGGTTGATTTTGAATGCATCCGGTTAAAATAAGAAAACACAGTGGTGCTACGCTTGCTACGGCGTAGCCCACGCGTAGCATTATCGTAGCACTCAGCCGTAGAGAGCTTCAATTCAAATCTCATTGAATACGAAATTTTCCCAACTCGACTTCTAAATAAATAAAACAATTTAGATACTTGAGCTCGGCTCACAAATCGAATTACGACTCAGATCTTACGTTTGCTGTCTGATTACAAGTAAATTGCAAACGTCTTAAGGCGCTATATGGTTGTCAAAAGCAAGAGTGAGACAGAATATCGCAGCGGCGGAGTGAAGAGCACGGCGCATTGCCTCAATATTCGCATTTTTATAAATTTTTGATGTATTTTGGCAGGGAAATAAAAATACGCCAAGAAAAAACAGATTTTTTAAAACCAGCTCTCGTATTTATGGTACCCTACATTTTGATATATATTTTGTATGAATAACTATTTCGGTTTAGATATAATTTTCATTTTAAAAGACAAGGAAGGGGTATGTTTGCGATTTTTTTCTATCGAGCGAAGTTTGTCCAATCGTGTATCGGTATTCATCAGTCTCTAAATAGACACCACAAGATTGATATATTTTTTTTTCAGACGTTTAATTTTAGTAGTTAGTGCCGTAGCCTTCATAGACACACTGAAATTCCACGCATACCCAGCCTTAAGCGTTACTCCATAGCGTGCCACGGAGGGCGTGGTCCCTGGTTCGAATCCCGGTCATGATGAAAGTTTTTCATCATGACCCGGACTAGCCCGGAGTATCATGATAATACGGTCCAGTATGCTCCAACACCTGCTGTGTCCACTCGGTCAGAAGCCCCGGCTCTGTAAGTAGCATTACCGGTACCAGGACACTATGACACGCATGGAGTCTCATTGACACGCGCCTTGGGACTGCGGCCAGCACACTGATACAATGTACAAAAGATGCAGTGTATTAGAAAGATCCTTCAATACAAGATTACTGTGGAATATTTCATATTCCCCAGAGAGCCAATGAACTCTCATAAATACTGGGACAGCTCTACCGCTACTCAGTTATCTCTATATACCGCAAGACGCCCCCGGGAAATATGCTAAAATATTTTTTATAGAGAGTCTAGATTACCTCTACATTTTTACAGTTTTAGTCTGATTTGCTACAATTGTGATCGTATGTTTTGATATTTTCTTGCATATGCGCTATGCGAAACGAAAATCTAAATGAATTTCGTGAATTTTTTTGAGTAATTGCACAATTACTGGATAGATGTCGCTACCGTCCCTCAGACGAGAATATGGAGGCATAATTCACGATCTGGATACGAATCACGGTGGCTCTGTTGGAATAGAGCGTGCCACGGAATGGCGAGGTACCGGGTTCGAATCCCGGTCGTGATAAAAATTTATCTCCATTTATCATAAATTTACATTGTGTTTTGTTTCTTGGTGTTGTAATTAAGTCGTCGGCACTGTCGTTCATATGGTACATCGCGTAAGTGCGAGCGGGACTTAGCGGCGACTGATATTAGCAGATTCAATCTCGAATCGCTACAATTATTGGCAAATGACATACTGTTAATTCTAACGGTGGTACTTCATGTAGCTATTCGTATTCGCTATTGGATGTTTGTCGTATTTGTCAAATACTTGACGTACATACAAATAAGACGAATATTTTGCCATCATAAAAATAAATAATAATACTATGGACTGATGCGTTTAGGAAGCTACGTCCTTCTCGTCTTCAATACCACAATGCCTGAAAACTAAGGTCTTCAACCAGTGCGTCCTGCCAGTGATGACCTACGGAGCCGAAACGTGGACATTGACGGTGAGACTGGCTCACAGGTTCAAAGTCAGCGAGCTATGGAAAGAGCTTGGCATTTCTCTGTTAGATAGAATAAGAAACGAGTATATCCGTCAGAAGACAAAAGTGGTTGACATTGCTCATAGAATCAGTAAACTGAAGTGTCAGTGTGCTGGTCACATCTGTCGTAGAACCGATAGGGGAGACGAGTTCTCGAATGGAGGCCACGAACGGGTACACGTAGTGTGGGACAAGATGGAGGGATGACCTTCGCAAGGTGAGAGGAGAGGCCTTTGGGAGAGGGCTGATGATGATGACTAATGGACTGGAAAAGGTGGCAACATTGAGGAGAAAATCTAGAAAAAAATGTCTCCAACTCTAAAAAGAAAACGTGGATAAAATCTTAAAATTAATGATGTCCCTGTATATTTTATATCTCTTAGGACTCTTGTAACTTATATCAAAGTAAATTCCAAGACAATGTACTTTAATCTTTTTCATCGAAACATTTCTAACAAACCGTTAAAAGACTACATAAAGACTGTTTACGAGAAGATAAGTCTTTTTCTACGTAATGTACAAAGTTTTGCTCAAAAAGAAACAATTTTTAACTGATAACAAGCCGAATAAGCGGCGAGAAACTCTTTACAGCTCTAGGGATTTGAATTTGTGACCTTTCGACTGTAATATGGAGCCAAGGACGGACCGTGGGGCACGGAATGCGCTATTGGAGAAACCACTTATTTATTTATAGTTGACGTTGCAATTTGAAACGAAAATCTAAATATTTCAATTCAAATGATTTATTGCAGTCACAAAGACCATATAAGTGTTAGTAAGTACTTAAAGCTATGTTAGTGTTTACACGAGGTGTATTACGCGCTATGACATGCGACTTAGGTCCGACTCCGAGACCCCGGGACATGTAAGTGTACCCAGTGGCTCAGAGGACTGTCCCCGGTATCCGCAATGCCCTTCAGGATGCTGTTAGGGCTGCCGCGAACCCGGCGCATCAGGTACGCGACTCTTTTGTGTAAAATGGTGAAAAAATTTACGTCACTATTGGAGAGTCCTAGATAAGAGTGCGAGGCACGGCGACTCTGTTGGAATACAGCGTGCCACGGAATAGTGAGGTCCCTGGTTCGAATCCTTTTTTTCGAATAGAGTTAGGTATCCTCTCGATGTAAAAATATGTATAGATAAATACAAACACGATGTAGGTATGAATAAAAATACTCAACACATTTTTTTAGAATTAAAACTATAGTGAGGCATTATTACAAAGTTTTTTTTTAATTTCTGCTCGATACACGACTGCGCAAGAAGGAGGGTTATGTTTTTCGAGTGTATATAATATGTGTAATTTAAAGTCCCGCCCCGCAGCCTAAACGGCTTGATGGATAACATATGAGGTGTCGGCAGATTTGTCTGGATTGTAGGATATAAAAACATAACCCTCAGTCAGTTTCCACCGATTTCGACGGTGTTTAAAGTCAAAGTCAAATTTCTTTATTGCAAGTAAGCACGTTGAGTATATTTTTGCACGTCAATATATTTTTTGAATTTACATTTACACCACTTTGCAAGGAAAAGGTGCCAACGCTGAGGAGAAAAAGTGGCAAAAAAGCTCTTATCGGGGTGATATTACTTTATCAAGGAGAGCGCGCCACGCCCGCGTCGTCGGTGACGACTAGCCAGTGTCCTCTAGCCATTTCTTTGTCCTATGCTTTCCGTTTTATTCAGTACTGGCTCTTTACGATCGACGCACCAGAAATTACGACTGAGATTGCGATTGCGCCCGGCGGAATGACGCTTCGGCGGAAATTTGAACCGAGAGGCGCTGTACATTCTAATTAAAGCATTTTGTCAAATACTCAGCTCTTAGAGGGTTTAGGCAGTTGTCCCCGGAAATGACATTAACACATTTCAATGGAGCTTTGCCCCACCTTCAAAACTACGTGACCATTGAAGCTGGCTATCATTTTGTTGGAGACTTATTACAGGTTTCATATTGCATAATCAGTAGGAGTTGCGAGAGTAGTAGAAAATGATAACAAAGACAATGAATAATTCGCTTCGATTTCTTACTATTTTCTGAATTCTTAATTAAGCTGTTATTTCGACTCGTTTGATGTACAAAACTTTTTTAAACCTATCATCATCATCATCAGTCTATTTATATGTCCCCACTGCTCGGGCACAGACCTTCCCTTACATCGAGGGAGCTGGGGCCATGATCCACCACGCGGGCCCACTGCGGGTTGGCGGATTTCACATTCCTTAGATTTTTTTTCTTCTTCTACAGCATGTAGATTTTTTTTGAATTCGATTCGATTTTGTTTTTTAAACCAATAATTTTAATAAAAAACGGAGATATTTTTACATTCGTTATCTTGTTCATCATACGGTTGATGGTGGGGCAGAATCTGGCATTGTCATTTGAACCGAGGCGCTGTACATTCTAATTAAAGCATTTTGTCAAATGCTCAGCTCTTAGAGGGTTTAGGCAGTAAGCGAGTACCTATGGGTTATTTCCTCGAGCAAGAATCGTACAATAGATGGCGTCGTTAACGTTAACGTTCATGGACAGTGGCGGCATAGGCCGTACTTTGAGTATTCGGAAAATGACAGTACGGCGTATGACGTAGTATTTTGATGCATTTAAAAAGACACAACGGCATCTCCCGCGGCGTTCGTAGGCGGTTTTCTTTGTGGAGCGGTCCCACTGTCATTCTGTGTAGAAAATAGGTATGTGTACTGTCAAAATAAAGGTTGTAGGTACATTTTTGTCGGTCTTGATACGCACATACTTAGAATCCCCCACGGTTATGACAGTAGTTGAGAATTTTCACTGTCATTTCGTAATTTCTACTGTCCATGAACGTGTTAACACGTGCTAGCTGTTCAATCACACATCTATTCGAACCAGTTGACTGCGACATGCATATCGGGGCCTAGCTTACACCAAAACTTTACTCTGATTCACCATGTAGTTAGTCCGATTGAGTTACACTAACTATCCTTGTTAAAAATGCACACCTTTTCGGCATGGTGCGGGCAGCAAGCCGGATGACATTATGGACGGGGAGGTACCTCTGCAATAGTCTGAAGGACGAAAGACCTGGCTTCCCATAGCACAGGGAATCCTAGTTTGGGAGCCAGGAACATCATGGTCTTATGCTATTTTTGTGAACAACAATAAACATTTCATTTCATTTCATTTCACACCTAGTTCACGCCGCCCGTCCCGCCGGTGGGGGGCACATACGGGAGGAATGCTTGCTTGGCACTAATGTTGTAATAGGCGCCCTGAGGGGTACCTGGCGAGGCGGGGCGAGTCACAGGCGGTAGCGAAAAACAAAATTTAAAAAACAAGAAATTATTTCAAAACCAAAAAAGTATGGATCATTTATTTATATATTTTATTAGTTAACTCGACAGTTCGTCATTTGCTAATGTCATGTTACAGAATATTCATAATGTCATATCATCTTATCTACCTCCAGAGGAGTCGCCGTAGCGTCGACAATCTGGACTCTCCTGTTTGATATGGATCACCAGTGGCGCACTATTGGTCATACAGTGATACAATGGGGCTGAAATGCCGTACGTTACATATAGTCACGCCTCGGCTATTTAAAGAAAAGAGAGAAGAATAGAGTATGAAGAAGTCGTTGCTCACTGCTGTAGTCGTAGCAGAAGGCTACCTTCTGTAATAGTGCCAATAATAGCTATGGCAGAAGCGCTTAAAAGCTCTGAAGTTGGACCGGGTCGCAACGAGGTCGGGTAACAGCTATTGTCTCATGACTTGCGTCGACCACAAGTTAGGGTTTGCCTTCGAATTGTTAGCGTTTACAATTCCGCTTCAGTCAGCGAGAGGGGCGGGGGGTGCGAGGGGCGCGGGGGGGGGGAGGCGGAGCCAGTGATTGCAAACAGATCACATTTTTCAAGCACTTTACTAGAGATTTATAGTTTACATGATTCAGAATAAAATAGGGATGTTGACTTGACAGTTGATTTTTATACATTATTTCTAATGATTAAGGCTTTGTATGTGCGTATTTTTAGTGTTTCTACGAAGGCTACGGCACTAACTACTAGAATTAAACGTCTGAAAAATATATATAGCAATCTTGGGGTGTCTATTTAGAGACTGATGAATACCGATACACGGTTGCACAAACTTCGCTCGATAGCATAAGGTATAATAAATACGAGAGCTTGTTTTATATAAAAATCTGATTTTTATTGGTGTATTTTTATTTCCCTGCCAAAATTCATCCAAAATTAATAAAAATACAAATATGGAGTCACTGTGCCGTGCTCTTCACTCCGCCGCTGCGGGACATCTTCTGTCTCGCGCTTGAGTTTGACAGCTGGCAGCCTCTTAATGAGTGACGTCACAAACTATTGCGTGACATATTGTACGTTTTGACGCGTCAGTTAAAAATACAAAATCTATAGTTTTACTTGCATTTGAAAAAAATATTATAACTATTAAAAATATTATAATTAGGCTATTTTAGGTACAAATGTATAAATAGAAACTCAGAATTGGAATTACGCATTATCCATGCTCGGTGAATAAATTAGAACATGATGAAAAAATTCTTGCCGTGCGCAGGACGAAATGACAAGGTCGCAGGTTTTTCATCATGTTCTAAATAGAAACTCTCCCAAAAACTGTAAACATCCTTTAGTTTATTTATTTTGATTACAAATATCGGTCAGATTACAAGGTGTACAATAACAATTTATTTCATAGGTAGCCCCGTGTCTAACTTCGCTTCCCCGAGTCCTATTTCACATCCCAAAACACGAACTACAAAATAGTTTCGGAACAACACGGTCCAACTAGCAACACCAAAGAAAGCTAAAATGGCGTGAAATGGCCCTTCTAAGTACTCCCGTACTGAAGGACCGATTGCCTTATTCCGGCCCTGTCTGAATCGACAACCTACCTATAGCATGTCCTATGCGAGAGTGCTGACTGTGTGTGAAGCGAGAGTGGTGTACCAGGAGCGCAGCAGATGGAAGGACAGCGTCTGCCGGCCGCTACGGTAGACAGGCGGGAGTTTATACCTATAGCATGTCCTATGCGAGAGTGCTGACTGTGTGTGAAGCGAGAGTGGTGTACCAGGAGCGCAGCAGATGGAAGGACAGCGTCTGCCGGCCGCTACGGGAGACAGGCGGGAGTTTATACCTATAGCATGTCCTATGCGAGAGTGCTGACTGTGTGTGAAGCGAGAGTGGTGTACCAGGAGCGCAGCAGATGGAAGGACAGCGTCTGCCGGCCGCTACGGGAGACAGGCGGGAGTTTATACCAATAGCATGTCCTATGCGAGAGTGCTGACTGTGTGTGAAGCGAGAGTGGTGTACCAGGAGCGCAGCAGATGGAAGGACAGCGTCTGCCGGCCGCTACGGGAGACAGGCGGGAGTTTATACCTATAGCATGTCCTATGCCAGAGTGCTGACTGTGTGTGAAGCGAGAGTGGTGTACCAGGAGCGCAGCAGATGGAAGGACAGCGTCTGCCGGCCGCTACGGGAGACAGGCGGGAGTTTATACCTATAGCATGTCCTATGCGAGAGTGCTGACTGTGTGTGAAGCGAGAGCGGTGTACCAGGAGCGCAGCAGATGGAAGGACAGCGTCTGCCGGCCGCTACGGGAGACAGGCGGGAGTTTATACCTATAGCATGTCCTATGCGAGAGTGCTGACTGTGTGTGAAGCGAGAGTGGTGTACCAGGAGCGCAGCAGATGGGAGGATAGCGGAGTGTATTATATGTAGAGTTCAGAATAAGGCTGCCAAAGGGTCTGTAGGGAGAGTTCATTAGCGCTGGGCCCAAAATTAGCAAACTTTGACAAATCATCAATCTTGTTGCGAAAAAAATGTTGCGGGAAGGTTTTGCCGCCCCGTGCGGATTGGAAGGCGCGGCTGAAAGATATAGATACTGCTAACACTTTGTTGTTTAAGGTTTTAGAGACTGATGGACTTTGAAAGTATAAATGAAGTGATTTACTTTACTGTAAGATTTACTCAATCAGATTATTTAAACTACGATAATACAATGAATGAGAGAGCTCGGTGGCTCAGTGGTTGGGTCAATGGACTTGCAATATGGAGGTCCCAGGTTCGATTCCCAGCCAGGGCAGCAATGTACCAATGAGTTATCCTCGGTTTTTTCGACGGAAACACTTACGTACATTTACCGAGTGCTCTCAAAACGGTGAAGGAAAACATCGTGATGAAACCTGCATGTCGTTGAAGAAGAAAAAAAAATCCTGTGAAATCCGCCAACCCGCACCGGGCCCGCGTGGTGGATTATGGCCCGAGCTCCCTCGATGTAAGGGAAGGTCTGTGCCCGAACAGTGGGGCAATATAAATAGACTGATGATGATGATGATGAATACAATGAATTAGAACATGATGAAAAAATTCTTGCCGTGGGCAACGTGTGACAAGGTCGCAGGTTCAAGTCCTGCCCACGGCAAGAATTTTTTCATCATGTTCTAATTTATTCACCGAGCATGGATAATGCGTAATTCTGTCCCCAACAAAATCATAGGTACAGCTTTTTGGGTGAAAGTAAATTGAAAATTTTTTGACGTGGAAATATACAATATATTTATTTATTTACAAAAAAGGATAATTCCAAATTTTCTGATGAATTTGGGCCGGCACAGAGGTTATCGAACAAAACGTGTTTATTCGAGAGATAATTTTATGAGTCCATATAAAAGGGCCATAAACTTTCAGTAGTTGTTTATCGCCATAACTTTATGCGCGCCTGGTAGCGTCATAAAGCACGGTATATGAGTACGGGGCTTTATCTCGGTCTTGGGAGATAACATATACCATGAACTGACGGAAAAAAGGCTTTCTACCCGATTGCTGAAGGAGGAGTACTGTTTTTAGATATTATTATTTCTATTTTAAGGAAGAGATAAGACTATGATATTGTTACGCCCGGGCCTAAGAGGACGGCGTAGGGCTACGAGGAGAGTCGCAGACTTTTAGAGTGCAGAGTTTTCTGGGAGTTTCGGGAAAGTTCCATAGTGTTCCAGAAACTTCCGTGGGGTTCTCGATACTTCTCGAAGCCTCCGGAAAGCCCCAGAACATTCCAGAAAAGTGTCGAAAGTCTGGAATCTTCGATGGCGATCTATGACCTTCCAGAGGTCATAGATCGCCATCGAAGATTCCAGAAAGGCATCGAAGGGTGACCTAGGTAGATGTCATAAGGACAGGTTTAGGTCAGGAACTTTCTGGAATCGAGTTTTCTGGAATGGTGTGACAAGGACGGGTAATCGACACTGGGGTATAAAAGGAGCTTGCGACCGGCCGTCGAGAGAGTATTTGTTTGGAACAGCGATACGAGTTACATCGGAGCGACTTCGGAAGCGACAGTTAAAACAATAATCCAGTTGTGTTAATTAGTGTTCAGTGAGTTAGTTGTGCATTTTTGGATTCTAGTTGTTTGTAAATTCAGTTTAATTCACCAATAAATTCATTGTGTCTGGTTACTCGGTTTTGGCATCTTTTATCCATTACGTACCCCCGGAACGTAACAATATCTTACGAAATATATTCTGTAACATGACATTGGCAAATGATGAACTATCCACTGAACTAAATAAATAAAGGAGAATGTTGATTTAAGGTCCACCCCGTATTCAGCTCTCTGTTATTGAGACAATATTCAATATTCATCCCATATTTTCTACCTCCTGTTAGAACGAGAAATTCGGATCTCATTCAATTCATATTTGCAAATAAATTAGTTTCATATGTTTTATTTCATTTTGAATGCGCATTTTAATGGATAACTACTCACAAGGAGCTTATATACTACACTAATATTCCACATTAAATGTAGTGCCATTTAGTATTGTCATAATAATATCCCTATTTCCTCTTAGATGAAAATAAAACCTAGATAATACTCTTTGACACAGATTACTGACTAACTCATTGACGTCTAGGATTAGCGATACCTTGTATTGAAGAAGAAAAAATCGACCGTCCCTTGAATGTACTATATAAATATGTCTAAATTGGAACATGATGAAAAAATTATTGCCGTGGGCAGGACTTGAACCTGCGACCTTGTCATTCCGTGACACGCTCTTACCAACTGAGCCACCACAGGCCACGCCCAACGAAAATCTTCATCGCTTTATACATACTTAAAGGGTATGTTACGCAACTCCATCCATCGGACAATAGTAGTATTCCGACAACCATGTTTAACATTCGGTTATTCACCGAGCATGGATAATGCGTACTTCAAATTCTATGTCTGAATTATTTTCGCATCTAATTTTTGCTATCATAAAAATCAAATCAATTGAAACTGTGCTCCATCCAAAAATGGGCAATCTCCTTTTAGTTTCTTGAAACAAGAGAACTTCCGAAGCTCCCTTTAAATATTCAATACGCAATGTAAGATCTTTGGAACCGGTTGCACCTCTGAACCCCTGAGACAGTGCAACTGTCTGTGTCCTCGCAACTTCGGAACAGGGAAACGCTATTTCCTTTAAACCGCACTTGAGTGTAATTGGCAATAGTGACGTCATCGCTCCCATTGAGGTGGGTTGTGACGTCACTGAGATTTTGTTTGAAATAGGTCAGGTTATATTTCTAAAGATTTTTGAAAATGACATTGCCACATTTCAGTAGAGCTTTGCCCCAATTTTGGTTACCTACGTGTCGTGAAGCTCATATATCATTTTGTTGGGGACTTATTACAGGTTTCATATTGCATAATCATAATCAGTAGGAGTTGCGAGAATAGCAGGAAATGATAACAAAGACAATGAATAATTCGCTTCGATTTCTTACTATTTTCTGAATTCGTAATTAAGCTGTTTTTTCGACTCGCTTGATGTACAAGACTTTATTTTAAACCAATAATTATAATAAAAAACGGAGATATTTTTACATTTATTCGTTATCTTGGTCATCATGCGGTTGATGGTGGGGCAGAATCTGGCATTGTCATTTCGAGAACTATTTGTCATTTTTTGTGGTTTCTAGGGCAGCTATTTGACCTAATTTTTTTATTTGTAATTATATTATTGTGACCTAAGAAAGACACGTGATACGCCCTCAAGATTGGTTTATTAATAAATGACATACTTGAGATCGTGATCACGTCTTGAGATGTATCAGCTGAATTCGCTCTTGATGGGTACGAGCTCAGACTGTTCCCTCCTTCCTAATCGTTGCCTCAGTGCTGAGGATCGTGACCCTCAACAGCAGGTGCCGTCTTGGCATGTATAAAATGGCACCAGGAGACACGGTCACGAAGACAGTTAATATGGGCCTTAGAAACAAGCCTATATAACACAGAATTACATGGCAAAATCTTCACCGCAAAAGCGAGTTTTTAAAAAGATTTACGTCGCAAAGGAAACAAAACATTGCTTAGAAAATATAACTGCGATAAACGGAGTCAAAATCTTTTGTACAATGCGACTTTCCTTTTGATAGTGGCCTGTGTATCTTGAACTATCGTCGTGAATGTTCCTTAAGCTTTGAAAGGTCTTAGTAAGCTGTTTAGTTGACATATCCAGGATTCTGTGATACGTGGAAATAGGTGTTTTAACCCGGATTATGTAGAGAATTAAACGGTTGAAGAAGGGCAGGGTAGGTCTGTGTAAGCTGGTAATACTTACTCGTTGTTTTAGCCTTACCGTACAAGGAAATTGTTGAAGCATTTCAAAAGATGTGGTTTTGTGAACTTTGACTGGATATTAAATCTCTATTGGAGGTTAAACGCTTCGATTTCGGTTTCAAATATTTCGGTATTTATTTATTTTATTATTGGACTGTTATGTTACAGAAAGTTCAATATATCATAGCCATCTATCTTCCTCCCTCGCAGTCGCCGTCGCGTCGTCACTCTGGACGAAGCAGCTCGACAGTCACGCTCACTCCCGAGCTCGGAGCGGGACTCTTGACTATAGCGACAAACTTTAGTAACACTTGCAGTACGATTTTAAATCTTACGACGCATATAATAAGAACGGTCCAAAGTCCAGTGTTACACTTGATCTGGTGTTAGCTGTACCTATGTATGTAGGTAACTTAAAAACACTAATTTCAAAGCAAAATATATGCTACGTATATTTATTGGAGGGATTACCTGGGCAAGGTGGCTGGCAGGGACCAGCTTAAGCCCAGCAGTGGACTGACACGGGCTGATGATGATGAAGTTGCACTGCCAGTACCAGGAACCCATGACTAGCGCGGAGTGTCATGATAATACGGTCCAGTATGCTTCACCACCTGCTGTGTCCACTCGGTCAGAAGCCCCGGCTCTGTAAGTAACATTACCAGTACCAGGACACTATGACACGCATGGAGTCTCATTGACACGCGCGCCTTGGGACTGCGGCCAGCAGGGGACTGATACAGGATGATGACGTCATTAAAGAAATACGAATGAAGTCCAGTATATTCTATAAAACATCAAAGCTTTGCTTCGTCCACGAAATATGGTGTGACGTCATGGAGTTACGAAACTTTTTTTATTACTCGTAAATGCGGCAGTTTGTTTGAGATCTGAAGCCAGCTGTGACGTCATCTTGCCAGAATGGAAAGTCAAGGTGAAAATAGTATAGCTAAAAATACAAACTGTATTGTACTTTTTGTAGGTCAAAAAAAAAAAAATTAGAAATGAATATGGTTTTTTCTTGGGTTCCGTACCTGTTTAGAAAAATATATAGTATGATTTAGTTGTCCGTCTGTTTGTCTGTCAAGACCTATTTCTCAGGAACTCGTGGACGTATCAAGTTGAAATTCATACCAAATACTCGGGTCTGCAACCTCATGCAGCCGTGAAATAAACCAACTAGCTGTACCCCGCAACTTCGTTTGCGTAGAGGAGGAGGATGGAGGAGATCAGGAGGCAGATCTTCCTATCTGGATCCTTGTTTCCACATCACTTACCGCCATGGTTTACAGCCTATGAGCTGTCCGGATATTTCAGCTATCTCCTAGTGAAACTCCCATCAAAATCCCTTCAGTAGTTATGGCGTGATACTTGCACAAAGTCACAGACAAAAATTCTAAAAATTAGTGTTTTGGCATCAGTATCGATCCTAAAACACATTACAATTATTCCTTTCAAAAAATATCCAATGTACAGACACAACATTTTTCCAGTCTTTTTTTTTTATTTATTTAGTTGGAATAAAAAACAGATTAAGATATTTAAGGTAACTGTATCCCCAACAACATTGTTCACGGATAAGTGTAGATGTTACATGTAGCTGCGACAGCTCGAACCACACAAAACAGGTATATGTAGGTACACACAGCAGCACAACAATGTACCACACTTACTGCATTAAAATGATACATAATGTTACACTTGATGCGCCTACGGTCGCACCCACACACATGACGTATTTAAAAATTAAAGATAAAAATTTATTTTAACAGAAATAAGTTATTCTAGTCTTAAATACTTATACTAAGTATATATATATATTATATACTATTTTAAATACCAATATGTATATATTAAAAATTACATCAAATATTAAAACTGGTCATTCATAAGAAATTCTAGTCTTATTATATATATAGATAGATCGTATATAATCTAATCCTTGCCTTCTCCACTCTATCGTTCTTACATCTCTGTCATTCGTCTAACTTTTCTCTCTATCATTTGGTATTGTTCCGCAACTCGCTAACTGGAGACACAACTTTTATAACTCGCTCGTAAGTGACAGGTCGCGATTATTATGTCGCCACTCAAAATATAGTCTGTCCCAGTCCAATTGTCCATGAATGTAAACAGTGTCTAGTTTATAAAACCAAATTAACACGTTCATGGACAGTGACGGTATATGCCGTACTTTGAGTATTCGGAAAATGACAGTACGGCGTATGACGTAGTATTTTGATGCATTTAAAAAGACACAACGGCATCTCCCGCGGCATTCGTAGGCGGTTTTCTTTGTGGAGCGGTCCCACTGTCATTCTGTGTAGAAAATAGGTATGTGTACTGTCAAAATAAAGGTTGTAGGTACATTTTTGTCGGTCTTGACACGCACATACTTAGAATCCCCCACGGTTATGACAGTAGTTGAGAATTTTCAATGTCATTTCGTAATTTCTACTGTCCATGAACGTGTTAAGTGTCACATTCGTTCGTTCTACCGATTTACAAATGAATGTAACCTATCAGGCGGGGGCTGACAATCAGTACTATTTGTATTGCATTAAATGCTGCATTTAAGACTGAGACACTTAGCCTTTTTGCCACAGTGTACGATAGATGCAATGTAATTATTTATGTTAATTTTATGTACGGTCGAAGACAGAGAAAGGTGTACAGTAGAGTTTTTAAGATTGAGATTTTCTCGAAAACTATTTGACCTATTGCAACAAGTCTTTCACTGTTAGATAAATAAAAATTAAAACTATGTACTGTAAAAGAATTAATAAAATCGGTATAGTAGTTCTTGAGAAAATCTCAACCTTATTGAGACCCCCTGTACACATATCTCTGTCTTCGACTGTACGAATAATGTGGCAAATAAATGATCTTTTATTTTATTTATTTAAACAAACCCCGAACTGTCCAAAACTGACAAGTACTGTCAAATCTGTCAGAAACTGTCAGTCACGTACAGTTTCTTTCTTTTCTGCTCGCGTTTTAGAAAATGAATTCCACTAAGTTTGGCTTGGACTGAATATTTACAGTGTGTCCCAATCCAATTGTCCCTGGCGGTAAACAAACCACTAACCTCACTTATTTTACTAATGTGAATATTAGTTTGTTTTATTTATTTTCTGATAAGGAACTTTTTCTCTCTGGTAAACATTTATCCCAGCCCTCTCATACAACCTCACCCTACACACGATTCACACCTCGCACTACCTCTCACGCACGCACACACCCCTTACACACACACCCTCTTACACGTAAATATATTCATACACCCTTACATACACCCTCCCTTACATACGTACGTGCTTACATACATACACACAAAACCTCACACGCGATTCGAGTGCACCCACTGCGCCTCGCTGCCGCTGGCGTCCGTGTAACCACTGGGGGACGAACTGAAAACCAGCGCTGTGGCCTGCCACACCACTATGCTGAGCTCGGCCCCTTTTATCACTGCATGCTGCACACTGCTGCTCGATAGTATCTGTTTATATTATTATTATAAGTATCTGTTCTGGATTAATCGGTGTGTTTATGTATATATTATTATTGTCTTGTATGATTTTATGTAGTGTATAGTATGTAGTGTTAAATAAATCTGTTTTTCTTTCTTTTCTTTCTAATGGTCACGATCCATTGCTTGAGCCAGCTTTGGCCAGTACGCCTTAAATGAGTCTGGTCAGAGTGGAACGGTCGTTTCCAAACACTAATTAGTGTAATACTGTGTTTGGTGTTTGTTTACATCCATGGACAATTGTATTGGGACAGACTATAGATATGCAGTTACTGACACAACTGATCAAGTTTTTGAAAATGGCGGGAAACGACGGTTGCGTATTTTTTTTGGTAACCTATAAATCGTCCCACTGCTGGGCAAAGACGGAGACCTCCTCTTCCATCCATTGCGGAATTATTTGATAATTATAATTTTAATGTCTACAGCAATGATCTCCTATAAACAACTAGATACACAGTCAGTCTTCTAAAAATGTCCGAGCGCAAAGAAGGTCCAAACGAAATGAATGGACCCTCATTTGCTTTATTGGACATTATTTGGAAGTTAAACAATGGACCTTTATTTGAACGTTATTTAAATTGTTTTAGTAAGACCTTTGTGTCTCTAGTTGTTTATAGGAGATCAATGACGTTAATATACCATTGCTATTAAGCTAGTTTTTGCTGCGATTTCTATTGCCCTATAGCGTCCAGTAGCAGAACTTAATTTGTAACAATCTCGAACGTTGTAGCTACGATATTTACTACAGCAACTTTTGTGACTCGGGTGACCGAGAACGTTGCGTTTTCCGAGACATTTAGTCGCAAATTAATTGCCTCAAAAGCCTTCCGAATTTACCGGGAAATTACCCCAAATTTCACCCCAAACGGTAAAGGCTTAAAGCAAATAAGTGAATATTTATATGTATAGGTTTTCGGGGAAAAGGGTTGCGGGTTAAAAAGTAAATGGGAATTTCAATAGACGTTACTCACATATTGTGATTGATATTATAATATAATATTGCTCATTCTAATTCAATAAAAAAAACCGGTCAGAGTGCGAGGCTTCGCCTTCCATGAGCCAACTAGCGCCGCCAATCTTAAAAAAATAATATCTTCCAATGTAATCAATTTTATTAAAAAAGCTATTTATAAAATATTTATTACGATAAATACTATTTTTTAAATGCTTATTTATAACGTGATTCAATTTCGGTAAGTTGTAGTTCACAAATGTGCCAGAAACGGCCGTTTTTCGCAATTATGCGAACTACAACAAATTGGATCACGTTATAAATAAGCATTTAAAAAATAATATTTATAGCAATAAACAATGTGAACGTAGCTTTTTTAATCAAATTGATTATATTGGAAGATATGAATTTTTAAAAGATTGACGGCGCTAGTTGGCTCTAGGAAGGCTCTTAAAGCAATCATTTCGCATGTAAGTACTAACTATACTACTAACTATAACTATAGTACTAACTATGTAGTTCACTTAAACATTAAAAATTTAAACAATTTCATTAAAGGCACACTTGTTAAGAAGGCGTATTACAGAATAGATGACTATTTAAACGATGAACATGCATGGTGTGTGTCGCCGGTTCCGCGTGAGGGATAAACTTACTAACAATAGTAATAGTTACGTACTGTACAGTTATTAAGTAATAATTGTATTATCATTGTTTTAAAAGATGTGTTGCTGAGAGTTCTTTGCCACTTTTTCTCCTCAGCGTTGGCACCTTTTCCTTGCAAAGTGGTGTAAATGTAAATTCAAAAAACTTACTTAAGTGCTTACTTGCAATAAAGAAATTTGACTTTGACTTTGAGTCTGCGCAGAATAGAGATGAGTGGAAGGGTTGGGGGGAGGCCTTTGCCCAGCAGTGGGACATTGAAGGCCATTAAATAAAAGCCTATTGTCATGGTTATTCGATTTCTCCAACAAAATTACTGTGTCGTATTTAGAACTTTAGACGTCTGACCTCATGGGCTCATATTAGTGTATTATGTTCGAGACAAAAACGTGTGAAAATCCAAGTTTGTGTTTACAATGGGCTGGCTGCTCTCACGACATTGACTCATATACGAAGTTTTGGCTCATGACGCACGTTTTTAATACATATACAAAGAATTGAGGTTTCTTGGTGTTACTTATTTATTTTATTAATGGACTCGACATGTTACAGAATATTCAATATATCATAGGCGACGCTACGGCGACTCCTCTAGAGGGAGTTGTCGTGACTGCACGACAACTCCCGAGCTCGAAGCGGTACTGAAACGACGGTTGCGAAATTATTTGATAATTTTCTTTTTAATGTCTACAGGGACTTAAATTTATCAAAAAATGTTCGCGAGTGACAGTACGGTGAATTTGTTGGATAATTTGAGCAAGATCTGGGGTTTCAAGCTTTTATCAAGAGTTCCCGCTACAAGCTCTGGAGTGAGCGTGACTGTCGAGCTGCTTCGTCCAGAGTGACGACGCTACGACGACTCCTCTGGATGAAGACATGAAGACGCGGCTACCCAGGGTGAAGACGCTACTGCGACTCCCCTTGAGGAAGATAGAAGACTATTATATATTTAATTTTCTGTAACATGACATTGGCAAATGACCAACTGTCGAGGCAATTAATAAAATAAATAAATAATCGTCAACCCCTCGTCCGTATGCTGCATGATTTTCGGCACGGCGTGCATTCATTGTTTCGTGATTCGTAGTTACAAACTTCGCTGTTACTTATTCGTGGTATTGATATTTCGTGTAAAATTTCGGTATCATATTATTCGATATTTCGAATTTCGGTATCAAGTAGTGCACTCGGTTTATGCATATGTTTAGGCTAAGTACAGTCGAAGACAGAGATAAGTATACATGTGGCCTGAGTAAGGTTGAGATTTTCGCAAAAACTACTGGACCGAATTTAATAATTCTTTTACAGTTATTCCTCTTCTTCTTGCAGTGCCTCTCCACTCCTGAAGGCTGGCCATCAGCTCCGCATATCTCCCTCTGTCCTGAGCCAGAAACAGCTCTTCGACGCTGGCTATCGCTGTCCACTCCCTCATATTGCGGAGCCTGTCTTCCTTCTGCCAACCCGCCTCTTCCCCTCAATCTTGCCCATCATTATTTATCATCATTATTACTTTACAGTTACATAGTTTTAACTTTTATCTATCAAACAGTGAAATAATTTTTGCATTAGGTGCAGTAGTTTTTGTGATAATCTCAACCTTAAAAACTCTCCTCTCTGTGTTCCACCGTACAATAAAAAATGACAAAAAACATTACCTCAGTCGGTTAAATAAACCATCAAACAAAGAAACCCTTAAGAAATCGAAGAAAACACCACTTTACCTAAATTATGCATTTCCAATTTAAAATTGCAAACGTAAGAGTCACAACGACGAACCGATTCCCTTAAATTAAGGTACATTTTTCCTACGAAAAAGTTTTCTTTATCTCTTCAAAGGCGCCTACTAGTGGTCTGAAAGTCGCTTTCAACTCGACAATTCAATTTAGTATAGCGTTTTTTTAACTTATAAAACAGATTTTCTGGTTACTATTGTAGTCTTTCGCTTGGTGACTCAGTGGTTGGGTCAATGGACTTGCGATACGGAGGTCCCAGGTTCGATTCCCAGCCTGTACCAATGAGTTATCCTCGGTTTTATCGACGGAAAATCTTACGTACATTTACCGAGTGCTCTCAAAACGGTGAAGGAAAACATCGTGATGAAACCTGCATGCCGTAGAAGAAGAAAATAAGGCGTATGAAATCCGCTAATCCGCAGTGGGCCCGCGTGGTGGATCATGGCTCCAGCTCCCTCGATGTAAGGGAAGGTCTGTGCCCGAGCAGTGGGGCAATATAAATGGACTGATGATGATGATTGTGTCTTCTATCTTCCTCCCTCGCAGTCGCCGTAGCGTCGTCACTCTGGACGAAGCAGCTCGACACTCACGCTCACTCCCGAGCTAGGAGCGGGACCAAGGAATCTAGCTAGATCGAAGCCGCTGATCTTCTACAGAACGTGGTATGAAAAACTATTCGTTTATTTTGATTCTACTGTCTTAAGTGGATGTTTTGTGTTTAATATTACGTTAAATTAATCAGAAAATGTTCGCGAAATTATTTGCAAGATCTGCAGTATCGAGCTAGAGCCAAGAGTACCGCTCCGAGCCTGGGAGTGAACGTGACTGTCGAGCTGCTTCGTCCAGAGTGACGACGCTACGACGACTCCTCTGGAGGAAGAGAGAAGGCAATAGATTTAGATATGAAATACTCTGTAACGTGGAATTGGCAAATGACAAACTAGTCCAGTAATAATACTAATAATGATCTCAAATTCTAAATTAAATTATGAAAAATTTCTAGCCGCTGGGGAAATTTTTTAGAAGAGCTCGGTGGCTCAGTGGTTGGGTCAACAGACTTGCGATATGGAGGTCCCAGGTTCGATTCCCAGCCAGGGCAGCCAATGAGTTACTCGTATCCTCGGTTTTATCGACGGAAAAACTTACGTATATTTACCGAGTGCTCTCAAAACGGTGAAGAAAAAAAACCTGAGGCATGTGAAATCCGCCAATCGGCAGTGGGTCAGCGTGGTGGTTCATGGCCCCAGCTCCCTCGATGTAAGGGAAGGTCTGTGCCTGAGCAGTGGGGACATATAAATAGACTGATGATGATGATGATGGGGAAATTTTTCACTATTTAAATTATCGCCAAGTACAGCATAATGCATAAAAAATATATCTGAGCCTAAATTTTCTTCATGAATACATATACCCAAAAACACTACCCTTATTCAGCAGTCGGTTAAACCCAAGTGACCAATAGTAGCGCCACGAGGTCATTAATAAGCGGCCTCAGAGCCGACGGATCCGACGCATAAATTGTGCGCTTAACGACACCTTTGAAACGACAAAAATGAGTCGTCGTAACGCGAGCGTCGTTGTCGTTGCCGTCGTACTTTATTGTGTCGTTAGTAGCTTCAAGTTATGTTGTAAGCATAGCTTTATTTAGGTACTTATTTATTTTCACAATTTAGAATCAAAATCTCATCATCAGTACCAGGACACTATGACACGCTTAGAGTCTGACTGATACGGGATCAGTCTACTGCTGGCCGCAGTCCCAAGGTAATTATGTTTTGAATTATTAAAAGATGTGAGTTATCTTATATCCGGCAGATATACTAACAGTAGTTAATGCTGACCATGACATTTCTACGCATCAGCTAACTGATATTAAAATCCTTCTGAACACTGATGACATACTGACTTTGGAAATATTGTTAAACTATGAATTTGATACGGCTCCATATCGTGAGTTTAGTTGTTCAACCACTACACCATATAGAGCTTTAAATGCATCATCATTCTGTATCAGTCCCCTGCTGGCCGCAGTCCCAAGGCGCGCGAATGAGACTCCAGGCGTGTCATAGTGTCCTGGTACTGATAATGCTACTTACAGAGCCGGGGCTTCTGACCGAGTGGACACAGCAGGGGTTGGAGCATACTGCACCGTATTATAATTGATACTCCTGGCTGGCCATGGACTCCTGGTACTTGTAGTGTAACTTTATCATCATCAGCCCGTATCAGTCCACTGCTGGACGCAGCCTCTCCCAAGGCGCGCGTGTATAATGAGACTCCATGCGTGTCATAGTGTCCTGGTACTGGTAATGCTACTTACAGAGCCGGGGCTTCTGACCGAGTGGACACAGCAGGTGGTGGAGCATACTGGACCGTATTATCATGACTCCTTGCTAGTCATGGGCTCCTAGTACTGTCAGTGCAACTTTATCGTCATTCCGTGTCAGTCCACTGCTGGACGTAGGCTCCTAAGGTAATATTAGAGACGATAACGATTCTAGGTGTTTTAGGATCGCAGTAGATGGAATTTCGTCATCTATACCTATCCCTATGTGAGACGGGGATGAAAGTTTTGGAATTTCTGATTGAAGTGACGATGTTTCATAAAATAAATAACAGATGATTGAAAAATCTCTCTAATATAGCTTATAACGGGCATCGCTCGCTGACAGATTCTCGCAATGAAAAAAGTTCCGAAACAAATTGTAACAAATCACTGTTTTTGTTTTGTTAAATTATTTTTTTCAATTTTCACTCGGGCTGTCATATTTCACAAGTAATGCAGATTAAATTTTAATTGGAAAATACGCGCGACCACTTTCGTTTGTTTTGTAATTTTTTGTTTTTGATTTGGTTGTTTTTGTTCATTTTGGGTTCAGAAAATTTATTGAAAGCCAAAACAGAGAAAATAGATAAACTAGTAAAATATACAGTAGTTTAGGGCGGGGCTAGTTGAGCAGTTTTTCACTTAACAACAGCGGGTGCGACAACTTATGGTATCGGACAATAACGCTCAATCTTTTTTTGTTTGTTCATTTGTATGTTTGTTTGTTATTTTTACTCTCTAGCTTATAAGGTTTTCATATCAAGTATTTATTTGCGAATACCTATTACTGGATGCGTTGAAAATAGTTTTTGTAAATCATCGACTGTACTTTACAGCTGTTGGTATTCCGAAAATAAAATAACCTGTTCTAACTCTTAAAAGGTGCATCAGATTTACTTGATACCTACATAGTTCGACGGGCAATTTATCCAGCTCAAAACGTTCCAAAAGAAAAACCTATTTCAGATGTGGTTTAGAAGTTATTGTCATAAATGTGAGAATGTTCCGAGTTCCTCAACCTGCCCCATGGGCGGGGTAAGTTGGCAGACACAACTTTTTTACAGTCTTATTATATGTATGTATAGATTATGGACAATTATATTTTCATTAACATTTTCCTATAAAGTAATTGACAGATTTTTAAAAACCTATTAGAAACTATCGACTATAGTAAAAGATTTTTCACAATCAGATCTTATGAAAAATTAAATTTTTTTAGGCCTTACTTCTGTTTTCCACTGTACAAATACCCGCAAAACATTATCCTCCTTGCGACAGTTGGGTAAAAATGTATGTGTTGTCTTGTAATTGTTGGTAATTTACCTGAAACAAAAAAACAAATTTTTAGGTTAGATTTGTGAACTGTAAGGTAAGTAGAAACCCCTTGAAAGACATGAAATAAAGTAATTTTCCCCGGGATATTTCAAGAGCCTTCCATGAGCCAACTAGCGCCGCCAATCTTAAAAAAATAATATCTTCCAATTTAATTAATTTTATTAAAAAAGCTATTTACAAAATGTTTATTAGGATACTTCCCGTTGACCTAGAATCATGAAATTTGGCAAGAAGCTCCTAGAGCGTAAAGGAAAAAATCTGAAAAATGTAGATAAATGACATTGCCAGATTCTGCCCCACCATCAACCGCAAGTTGTACAAGATAACGAATAAATGTAAAAGTATCTCCGTTTTTTATTAAAATTATTGGTTTAAAATAAAGTATTTTACAAGTTGCGATTCGAAAAAAACAGCTTAATTAAGAATTCAGAAAATAGTAAGAAATCGAAGCGGATTATTCATTGTTTTTGTTATTCTTCTATAGGAGTTGCGAGAGTAGTAGAAAATGATACTGATTATGATTATGCAATATGAAACCTGTAATAAGTCCCCAACAAAATGATAGGTACAGCTTAAATGGTCCCGTAGTTTTGTAGGTGGGGCAAAGCTCCATTGAAATGTGATATTTTATTAATAAAAAAAATTATTATATTAAATTAAGGGGTTGTTGCGTTGCACGGAAGCCTCGGTTCGCGAGTCCGACTCACACTTGGCCATAACACTAATTAATTGCATTATAATGCAGTCAATCAAAAAAAAATATTGTTGTAAAATCATAAAGGTTATATTTTAATAAATAAATAACTACATATTTCTTACAACCCGTATAATGAACAATTTCGCTCCATTACTCCATAATGAGGTGGCTACTTGAATAGCATTATTCCCTGAACCCTGTAAAGTGGGTAAGTGACCCTGATTACAGGGCACGCCGGGTGAAAATTGCGCTATGGCTGTATAAGGGGATATTTTACGGGGAATTGGTCGGGGAAGTGTAAGGTTGATAGTAATTGGCGGGGAAAGATTGCAGAGTAATTTAATCTATTAAGGGCCTTCCATGAGCCAACTAGCGCCGCCAATCTTTGATAAATAGTATCTTCCAATTTAATAAATTTTATTAAAAAAGCTATGTTTATGATAAATACTATTTTTTAAATGCTTCTTTATAACGTGATTCAATGTCGGTAAGTTGTAGTTCGCATAATTTGAGAACTACAACTTAGCTTGTCGTAATTATGCCATGTATTGTATATTAAAAAATAGTGTTTATCCTAATAAACATTTTGTAAATAGCTTTTTTTTAATAAAATTGATTAAATTGGAAGATATTATTTTTTCAAGATTGGCGGCGCTAGTTGGCTCTATGAAGGCTCTTAATATAAGAATTGTGTACATAGCTTTTTTAATAAAAAAATAATAATTTGTAAGGTATCATTTTTTTTAAGATTGGCGGCGCTAGTTTGCTCATAGAAGGCCCTTAATGGACTCGACAGTTCGTCATTTGCCAATGTCATGTTACAGAATATTCAAAATATCATATTGTCTTCTCTTCATCCAGAGGAGTCGCCGTAGCGTCGTCACTCTGGACGAAGCAGCTCGACAGTCACGCTCACTCCCGAGCTCGTAGTGGGACTCTGGACTATAGCTCGATATTATAGATTTTCACGAACATTTTCTGAATAATTTAACGTGATATTAAATACAAAACAACCACTTTAGACGATAAAATAAAAATTATCTAATAATTTTCCAAAGTTCCCAGAAGGCAATTAATATAATAATAATAATAATAATAAAGCTTTATTTATTTCTGTACATTCATTACTACATTTCAAATGTGTGTTAGTTGATTAATAAAGTTTCCTATTCTATGTTAGTATTATTAGTTTCTGTATGTACATGTACAGATCCCTTTTGGGTAAAAGCCTCCTCCATCGATTTCCACGTGTCCCTTTCCTTAGCGATTTTTGACCAGTCTCTGCCGGCAACCTCGATAATATCGTCGGCCCACCTTTTTCTAGGTCTTCCAACCTTTCTTTTACCGATTGGTCCTATCCATTTTGTGATCCTTTCTGTCCATCTGTTGTCTGTAATTCGTGATATGTGGCCTGCCCATTGCCATTTTAGTCTCAGGGCATGTTCCAAAGCATCCACTACTTTTGTTTTCTTTCTTATCTTCTCGTTCCTTATTCTATCAATTCTTTTTATTTTTAAGATACTTCTTTCCATCGCTCTTTGTGCTGTTGTTATTTTATTTTTAATCTTGTTTGTATAGGTCCATGTCTGGCATCCATATGTCAGACTTGGTAAGAGACAAGTATCTAGCACAGTCTTTTTTATCTTTAGGTTGTAATCGCCTTTTAAAATTTCTTTTTGTGCCCAAAACTTTCTCCATGTGCAGTTAATTCTTCTGTCTACTTCTTCTTCATTGTTATTTGTATTAAATGAGACTTGTTTCCCGAGATAAACATAATCTTTCACATATTCAATTTGGTTTTGTTCAATGTATGTTATTTTTTCTGTGCTATTCGTTATTATTTTTGTTTTAGTGGGGTTCATGTGCAAGCCCACTTTTTTGCTTTCCTTATCCAGAGTTTGTAACATTTTTTCCAGTTCTGTAGCAGACTCTGCAAAGATTGCAATATCGTCGGCGAAACGTAAATGAGTTATATATGTATTATTTATTTGTAGTCCTTTATTTTTCCAGTTAATTTTGTTAAATATTTCTTCAAGTACAGCTATGAACAATTTCGGCGATAGAGGGTCGCCCTGTCTTACTCCTTTTTCTATTCTGAATTCTTCTCCTTTGCTTTCTAATTTAACTCTGCTTAAACTTTGAGAATATATGTTTTTTAGAATATTTATGTATATTTGGTTTATTCCGCATTTTTGGAGTGCGTCCCATATTGAATTGTGTGTTATGCTGTCAAACGCCTTGGAATAATCAACAAAAGCAATAAAAAGTGGTCTGTTGTATTCTTTGTACTTTTCTAATATTTGTTCCATTGCTTGTAAGTGGTCGATTGTTGAGAACCCCGAGCGAAAGCCAGCTTGTTCGATCGGTTGGTTCATGTCTATAAGTCTCGTTATTCGCTTTTAATTTTAATTAATACTTAACCAATATTTTTTCTTATAAATCATAATTGTAAATAGGCAAAAGGCCCAGTGGCACGAAAAGCCTCGATCACCAAAGAGAACAGCCACCGTTCCCAATTACGCAAGAATAATTAATCCCAGTTCAAACGGACGGGTTCGCCTACCTCCGTAGTTGGGGCCGGTGGCACTGACTCGCGGTTAGCTAACTCTAGCTTATTGGTAAACTAAGGCTTACGTATAAATTATAGAACAATATATTTTGGCACCTAGCAGTGTGACTAATACAAAATCATCAGCCCGTGTGACTGGACGCAGGCCTCTTCAACATGCGACCGCGTGTCAATGAGACTCCAGGCGTGTCATAGTGTCCTGGTACTGGTAATGCTACTTAAAGAGCCGGGGCTTCTGGGCGAGTGGACACAGCAGGTGTTGGAGCATACCGGACCGTATTATCACGACGCTAAGGGCTAGTCATTCACGATTCTCAGCTCTATGCATCCAGTCCCTGCCAACAACCTTATCTAGGTTATCGCTCCATCTGGTCCCACACTACTTTTACCCGTCCGTGACCTCCACTGCCACTTTCTTTATATATCCCTCCTCTGCATGCTGGAAAAAATCGCAACAGCCTGTCACCCCGTGTGTCACAGCGACCTCGTTGCGACCCGGTCCAATTTCAGGCTATTAAGCGCTTTTGCCATAGCTATTATTGGCAGTATTACAGAAGGTAGCCTTCTGCTACGGCTCATAGCTCACAGCAGTGACCAACGACTTCTTCATACTCTATTCTTCTTTCATTTCTTTAAATAGCCGAGGCGTGACTATATGTGACGTACGGCATTTCAGCCCCATTGTGTCGCTTAAACCCGTCACTGTATGACGGTCCAATGGTACGCCACTGTTGATCCTTATCAAACAGGAGTTACAGTGGGAGAGGGAAAAAAAAGGATTTCCTCTAAACGTCAAGCATTTTCTTCCATAGCTTACTGAGCGACTTTCAACTTGTGGGCCAGCCTTATCATTGAAATCCGCGGCTTAGCTTAACCCCTGTTTAACCTGACGGTGTCACCGACCCCCGCACTTGTAATTAACTCTGACAATAGAGTTCCCGCGGCCCGCTACAGCAATACACACTTGTATTAATTATTATCCGGGTTCTGTAGCTCAATGAGGAATCACGCTAGTCTGATTATTTGTAGGTATCTGTTAAGGTATCTCAAAAACCAACCTCCTCGATTCGGCTAAGATATTGGTATTGAACGACTTACGCATATAATACATTTTTCTAACAATTTATGTTAAGGCTTCGTATACAGTTTTTCTATGAAGGCTACGGCACTAACTACAGAAATTAAACGTCTGAAAAAATAGCAATCTTGGTGTGTCTATTTAGAGACTGATGAATACCGATACACGATTGGACAAACTTCGCTCGATAGAAAAAAATCGCAAACATTCCCCTGCCATGTCTTTTAAAATGAAAATTATATCTAAACCGAAATAGTTATACATACAAAATATATATCAAAATGTACTATAAATGTATTATAAATACGAGAGCTTGTTTTTAAAAAATCTGACTTTTGTTGGCGTATTTTTAAATGCCAAAATTCATCCAAAATTAATAAAATTACAAATATGGAGTCACTGTGCCGTGCTCTTCACTCCGCCGCTGCGGGACATCTTCTGTCTCACGCTCGAGTTTGACAGCTAGCCGCTTAAGAATCACTGTTAATTGGATCAAAAAACTGCTCGGGCACAGACCTTCCCTTACATCGAGAGTTCCACCCCGCGGGCCCAGTGCCGATTGGTGGATTACACATGCCTTTGAATATATTTATGATCCTGATCATTTTATTTTAGAAATCAAATCCCCCCATCATTAAGACGCTACCAATTTTTATTGAAAGCAAATCTTGCGAATACGAAACAGAGGAAATATCTGTTTAGAGAAAATGGGGTACAATCTTAGAGTTTCTAAAATGGAGATACCAATTAATAAATTCCTCAAACATGCTATCCCTTGCGAGGTATATTTTGAACAAAAAGTGTCGTCTCCCTTGTGCCTAAACAAGGTCCATAAAAAGCATTGTAACTTTTTAATGATAATTAAATGAACAGGCACAAATACTGCTGCCGAACAGGCACAAATACTCAAGCGCCGCAAATACTCACGACTGACTCTACATCATGAGTTTGCGGCGCTTGCTGTAGAAACAATGGGCCCATGGTCGACCGACTCTAAACATATGATCCACGAGCTGTCTACCCGATTGGTCCATGTCTCGGGTCGATCCCAGGGCTGGCAGCTACCTCGCTCAGCGACTAAGCATTGCGATACAGCGAGGAAATGCTGCCAGCGTCCTGGGCAGCATTCCGCAAAACAATTGACGACGTGTTCGTTCTTTAGTATTTAGTTTTTTTATTTATTTTATAAGTAATGTATTTTTAGATAATAGTTAGGTTTTATTTTAATAAACTTTTTAGGACTAAAAAAATGAACTTCTGTATTATAACTTATGGAACGCAATATTGAGTGTTGAGGTAGGCAAGATTTAATCCCACAAAGAGCTGCAACTGACGTTGCAGTTGGAACTATTTGTGCACGTGGAAAAGATTGTATTGTATTGTCGCTTAAAAGCGCTATAAAAAAAAAGCCTGTAAGTAAACACATTAAAAACGATTATTGTTTGCTTGAGAGCCAGAGTCCCTCGAGTCCATTACATAAACCAACTAGCGCCGCCAATCTTAAAAAAATAATATCTTCCAAAGTAATCAATTTTATTAAAAAAACTATGTACACAATCTTTATTATGATAAATACTATTTTTCAATATACAATACATGGCATAATTGCGACAAGCTAAGTTGTAGTTCTCAAATATGCCAAAAACGGCCGTTTTTCGCAATTATGCAAACTACAACTTAGCGAAATTGAATCACGTTATAAATAAGCATTTAAAAAAGTAGTATTATCGTAATAAACATTTTGTACATAGCTTTTTTAAGATTGGCGACGCTAGTTGACTCATGTCAGCCCCTAATAAAACTAAATAAAAGATGCAAGATCATGCGTAAGAACAACTGAGGCTAGAGAGAGTAGCCCTCTCCAATTGTAATTACTCCAAGAGCACGCCTGAATACAAACCCACAATGGTGCGTAACGAGAGAGGGGAGGGCAGTCTCTGGTTGCCTGGGCGAAGCTAGTGTGGAGTGAACTTCCTATTTAAAAATTAAATATTGCAAAAAAAAAACGACATTTTTGAATTAAAACTATAGTGAACCATTACTACAAATTATTATATATAAACGGATATCACTCACTTATATTGATGAAGTCGGCAATTATACCTAAAAATTAAATTAGAATTAAAAAACGACTGCCAAAGTTGATAATCCCTTCGTTTAGTTTTTTATATCCTATGTCACTCCTACAATCCAGACTAATCTAACGTCACCTCATTAGTTACAATAATAATGAACGACAGTTGCTAAATCACCGATATTATATGCCAAAAACCAACGAAAAATCCTTAAATCGTGGCTTAAACCACTGCCTAACTTCAAGTCACGTTTATGGCTACGAGTCATAAAGATTACACGTTTCTTTTTTCCGAAACTCGATCATCTAAATTCCTAATGAACTCTCGTAAACACCCCGAATGAGAAGACTTAATAAATAATTCCTACGGACAACATCAGATCAATGGTACTTGCAAAGCGATTTCAGCTCTTACGACGCAGATAATAAGTATGTATGTATATTAATTAGATAAAACGGGAATTACCGTGTTAAACATTTAACACGGTAATTCCCGTTTTATCTAATTAATATGTATACAAACCGTGAAAGTTTAAAAAGTATGTATTTTTGTAAGCTAGATAGATAACATAATTATAATGTGACATTTAAGACCGAATTGAATTATTATAAATTGTATTATTATAAAATGTAATGTTGCAGTGCCCTTTCAGGGTTTATGTGAGCACTATAAGGAACCATAACACCTATACATAAGGTTATGAATAAATGAATTATAAATTAAGAATGGTCCAAAGAATTACATTTGATGTGCTTTGATGTGTACAGAAGCCGTCTCCGCACTACCGAGCCGTTCTCTCGCAAATGACTGCCGATACAAAATCAATGGTTTTTACCGAATCACAGCTCCCTACCATTGTGTGGTACAATGCATAAGACTAAATCAAAACCCACTCCTACGTCAATGAATCTAACGACACATCATCATCAGCCCGTATCAGTCCTAATGAGACTCCATGCGTGTCATAGTGTCCTGGTACTGGTAATGCTACTTACAGAGCCGGGGCTTCTGACCGAGTGGACACAGCAGGGGTTGGAGCATACTGGACCGTATTATCATGATACTCCGCGCTAGTCATGGGCTCCTGGTACTGGCAGTGCAACTTCATTATTATCAGCCCGTGTCAGACCACTGTTTGAGGCAGGCCTCCAACAACAAGGTACGAAAAAGCAAAATGACTGTTCCATACATTTTACTAACCTTAACGAAAGTCATACTAGGATCACTAATAGTCAGGTTAGGGTCTCTAATAGTCAGGCTAGGGTCTCTAATAGTCAGGCTAGGGTCTCTAATAGTCAGGCTAGGGTCTCTAATAGTCAGGCTAGGGTCTCTAATAGTCAGGCTATTGTTTCTAATAGTCAGGCTAGGGTCTCTAATAATCAGGTTAGGGTCTCTAATAGTCAGGCTAGGGTATCTAATAGTGATAATTATCATGATACTCCGGGCTAGTCATGGGCTCCTGGTACTGGCAGTGCAACTTCATCATCATCAGCCCGTGTCAGGCCACTGCTGGGCTGGCCGTAGGCTCTCTCAAAGCACGCCACTGCATCCAGTCTCTGACAGCCACCTTACGAAGGTCATCCCTTGAAAATAGCGGGAAACGACGGTTGCGAAATTATTTGATAATTTTCATTTTAATGTCTACAGTGGTTATTTTGTATTTCATATCACGTTAAGTTAATCAGAAAATGTGAAATTATTGGATGATTTGTCCAAGATCTGAAGTTACGTGCTAGAGTCAAGAGTTCCGCTCCGAGCTCGGGAGTGAGCGTGACTGTCGAGCTGCTTCGTCCAGAGTGACGACGCTACGGAGACTGCGAGGGAGGAAGAGACAATGATATCTTGAAAATTCAGTAACATGACATTGGCAAATGACGAACTGTCGAGTCATTACTCATTAACCCCTTTCAGCAGTCGTTTAAAAAACATTAGGCCAAAGTTTATCACTTAAACCACACAGATTTTGCGTAAACGAAATGAGCTGTGTTCAAAAAGCTCTTTGACTCTCAAGGAAATAGCTTTACGAGGTAGGTAACTCTCTAAGCCGCCCTTATTATCTGCGCCATAAGCATTGGAATCGTATTCCAATGCTGTCGGTTGTACCGTATTTGTGACATTACCTTCACAGATCAGTACCTATTTAATGAATGAGATTTCGGGTATGTGTTTAAATCAGTTACTAGTAGATTCTTTGTTTAAGGTTAGGGCCGTGACCCGTCTCCATTATTGTATGTGTACCCGACTGCACAAAAAGCAGGGTTATGTTTCTCGAGTGTATCTATGTTAAGGGCCTTCCATGAGACAATTAGCGCCGCCAATCTTGAAAAAAATAATATCTTCCAATTTAATTAATTTTATTAAAATAGCTGTACACTATCTTTATTAGGATGAATACTATTTTTCAATATACAATACATGGCATAATTGCGACAAGCTAAGTTGTAGTTCTCAAATGTGCCAAAAACGGCCGTTTTTCGCAATTATGCGAACTACAACTTACCGACATTGAATCACGTTATAAATAAGCATTTAAAAAATAGTATTTATCGTAATAAACATTTTGTAAATAGCTTTTTTAATAAAATTGATTATATTGGAAGATATTATTTTTTTAAGATTGGCGGCGCTAGTTGGCTCATGGAAGGCCCTTAAGAGCAATAACATCGTTCGAGTTTTCTCAACATGGAACATCCCTAGTTAATCGGGGCCGCGATGACGTCATGCCACAGATAATCATGGAGGACTGTGTTTTTGATCGAGGTGCGAAAGTTGCAGTTTAAATTAAAGTTTTTGGTGCTTTATAGGTCCCAAAAATTCTGTAATTTTTTGTACGGTGTAATAGAACGATTATAAACCATTTACGACCATAAATCCATATATTTCTATTGCTTAAATTCATCAGTAGATTCGTCTTGATTGTAGGAGGAACATAGGATATATATATAAATTCGGCGAATTGATAACCTCCTCCTTTTTTTTGAAGTCGGTTAAAAATGTAATCAAAAGTTTTTTTAATTATATAGAATAAAGTACTATTTATATAATTTAGTTTTCAACACTTGTCAACTTTGATCAAATCCTATGAAAGATAAATACTTAGCACTAAATTGAATGTAGTTCTTATGAGAACGATATAACCTAACTTTTTACCTCAACCATTCCTTAAGCTATTATCACTCCTATGCATTACTAACAAAAGTTCAAAATTCCATGCATCACCAACAACATTTCATCACAAATGATTTTAAACCCCATTCTTCACACAACACAGTTCAAAATGGTATAAAGATTAACAAGTCTTGCATAAACATAGGCGTGGGAAAATGTCTTAGTATTGTTTTTCGAACTCTCTATGACCTTCTGTTGGGGTCACTGACCTTACTTACCCGACTGTGACAAGAGGAGGTTTTTGCTCGCATGTCTTGTTTATACGGGAACTAACGGCCTGTGACCTTATTAGAATTGTTAATTGTATGGGAAAGATTACTCATTGATCTCCTATAAACAACTAGATACACAGTCTGCCTTCTAAAAATGTCCGAGCGCAAAGAAGGTCCAAACGGATGAATGGACCCCCATTTGTTTTATTGGACATTATTTGGACGTTAACAATGGACCCTTATTTGGACGTTTTTTAAATTGTTTTAATAAGACCTTTGTGTATCTAGTTGTTTATAGGAGATCAATGTTAGGACTCTATCTTAAGTGTTTATGTTAACCTATCTAAACACCAAGCTGAAGTGTCAGTGTGGTGGTCACATCTGTCGTAGAACCGATAACCGATGGGGGAGACGAGTTCTCGAATGGAGGCCACGAACGGGTAAACGTAGTGTGGGACCAGATGGAGGGATGACCTTCGCAAGATTGCTGGCAGGGACTGGATGCAGAGGGCCGAGAATTGATTCGAGTGGCGTGCTTTGAGAGAGGCAGTGGCCTGACACGGGCTGGTGCTGATAAAGTTGCACTGCCAGTACCAGGAGCCCATGACTAGTGCGGAGTGTCATGATACGGTCCAGTATGCTCCAACCCCTGCTGTGTCCACTCGGTCAGAAGCCCCGGCTCTGTAAGTAGCATTACCAGTACCAGGACACTATGACACGCATGGAGTCTCATTGACACGCGCGCCTTGGGACTGCGGCCAGCAGTGGACTGATACGGGCTGATGATGATTTATTTTCTTAATGATGTATAGATTCAATTAGATCCTACAATATTTCACCACAAGAGATAATTTGATTCTCGACAGTTCGTCATTTGTCAATGTCATGTTACAGAATATTCAAGATATCATAGTCTTCTCTTCATCCCTCGCAGTCGCCGTAGCGTCGTCACTCTGGACGAAGCAGCTCGACAGTCACGTTCACTCCCGAGCTTGTAGCGGGACTCTTGAATTTAGCACGAAACTTCAGATCTTGCATAAATATTGTCATTTGCGAACATTTTCTGATTAATTTAACGTGATATTAAACACAAAACAAATACTTTAGGCATTAAAATGAATGAAATTATCAAATTCTCGCCATTTTCAGAAGTCGTTTACAAAATAAAACACTTTGCATTAGATAGATGATAATCTCCCCTACCACAAGTAACTTTATCATAGACCAAACTTAAAACTACTTTCCAATGTACGTTGATCGGCGCGCGAAAGTTGTGAACAATTTACGCATGCAAATCCCGAGCTAGTTCAGAAGCCTTACCGACAACAAACACTGTACCACTACTACGATTTTCTGTAGTAAATTTACTCGATAGTGACTACGTAAAACTATGTTGGATTATGTCGTGGAGGCCTAATCTAAAACTGTGGACCTGCCTTTTGAAAATGGCGGGAAACGACGGTTGCACTATTTGATAATTTTCATTTTAATGTCTACAGTGGTTATTTTGTGTTTAATATCACGTTAAATTAATGAAAATGTTCGCGAATGACAGTATGGTGAATTTATTGGATTATTTGTGCAAGATCTGAAGTTTCGTGCTAAAGTCAAGAGTCCTGCTCCGAGCTCGGGAGTGAGCGTGACTGTCGAGCTGCTTCGTCCAGAGTGACGACGCTACGGCGACAGTGAGGGATGAAGAGATAAGACTATAATATCTTGAATATTCGGTAACATGACATTGACAAATGACGCAATGTCGAGTTCATTAATAGAATAAATAATAATAAAATAACTGTTTGTCTGCAATATATTTTAGATGGAGATTTGTGTCAAAGTCAAAATGTTTTATTGCGATCATGTGGTTAATTCTAGGTGTTACATAAAAATCCAGTACTCAACATGAACCCTGTCAGGGCAATGCAACATAATTTAAACTTATATACTAAACAAAAACTATTCTAAAGCCAGCATGCAAATCCTAGTACCTATTTCTGTCACAAAATATAATTGTAAAGTATAATATAAAAACTGTAAATAAGCACTTCATTAAATTTAAAATTTGTATAAATTAATTGTACTTAATAAAATTGTAAATTAATTAAATTGTAAATGGAAATGGTTAAAATTTAAGATTTGTACAGGATAAATGTCTTTATATGTTTTAGAATCAGTATATAGGAGACAATTTAAACCTATTTGCTCGATCATATCGTGCTTGCCTCGAATAGAGACAACGAACTGGTAAATGTAGCGTGGGACTCCCCGGCTAGATGGAGGGATGACCTTGGCAAGCTGGCTGGCAGGGACTGGATGCAAAATGCAGAGAATCGGGTTGAGTGACATGCTTTGGGAGAGGCTTATGTCCAGCAGCGGACTGATACGGCCTCATGAAGTTGCACTGCCAGTACCAGGAGCCCATGGCTAACCCAGAGTGCCATGATACGGTCCAGTATGCTCCAACACCTGCTGTGTCCACTCGGTCAGAAGCCCCGGCTCTGTAAGTAACATTACCAGTACCAGGACACTATGACACGCATGGAGTCTCATTCGCGCGACTTGTGAATGCGGCCAGCAGTGGACTGACACCGACTTGAAGTGGTCGAATTCTACGAAGAGACGCTATAGCCCAAATAAGAATACTACAGTTTCGTAGTAATGGTAGTTCAGCAGACGAGATAGGGGTTGAGGGGTGGTTTGTACAGCTGAAGGACGTCACTTACACAGGTCCTGTGTAAACTGAGGTGAAAGGTTTTGGGGGTAGTATAGTAGATAGTATGTTCGGAACGAGAACCGACGCAGCTAAAGTGAGAATTAACTTTATACAGTCACAATTTTTAGAGAGCTCATTGGCTCAGTTGTTGGGTTAATGGTCTTGCGATACGGAGGTCTAAGGTTCGATTCCCAGCCTGAGAGAGGCCTGCGTCCAGCAATGACCTGGCTGGTGCTTCGTCCAGAGTGACGACGCTACGGCGACTGCGAGGGAGGAAAATAGAAGACTTGAATTTCTTGAATATTCTGTAACATGACATTGGCAAATGACGAACAGTCGAGTCCATTAATATTTCATGTTATGAGTCATGTTTGTCACCTGACCACCATGAGTTTGCGGCGCTTGCCGTGGATACGATGGGCCCGTGGTCCTCTGACACCAAAAAAATAGTGCATGAAATCTCGACCAGGCTGATCCACGCCTCCGGCGACCTGAGGGCTGGCGCTTACCTCTCGCAAAGGCTTAGCCTGGCCATACAGAGAGGTGATGCTGCCAGCGTCCTCGGCACTAGGCCCTGTGGAGGGGAGCTGCACGACGACGTGGACCTTTTATAATGTTTTATTTACCCATATTGATTATTTTAATATTAATTATTTTAAATTTTGTGAATAAAAAAATAAATAAAATTATAGGGAACCATTTATACTTCAAATTATTTAAATATTTATGTAAGTAATTACACAGATGAAACTTACTTGTTTGGTTGAAGTCACTGACGCCTTATTATTTTTACTAAAACCACCATCTTTACCTACTTAATTAACCCCATTTTGTTACTATCGATATTTCTTACAATCTTGATTATTATAAACGAAAAAATCCAATGCTATTATAAAGAAAAATAACCGATTGCCTTTTTTAATTTAATCAAAATTTATATCAAAATATACCCTTTAAACCCATCTCTGTCTACCATCAACAAAATATACACAAAACGTTAACGCGAAGTGCTAAAGTTGAATTTCCAGTGGAGTTTGGTAAAACAGGTGAATAGATAGGCTTGTAATTGGGGGTAGGTAAAACAAAAGGTTGCGATATCGGAACAATCAGGCTTTGGAAACAAGAGTACTGAAAAAAATTAAAAACGTAAAGCCAAGTATGGAGACCATTGTTTGATAGGCAGAGTGGTTGGAGCGCCTGGGTTGGATTTGATTTTTATGTGATTTAACTTCAGTATAATTTAATTAATTTATTGTAATTTATAATGAATTGGAATGAGAAAATTTATAATAAAATGTAAGTATATTAAGTTGTAGTGCCCTTGCAGGGTTCGTGCGAGAGTCATTTTTTTTTTTAATAATAAATTTGTTTATTGTCACTTAAGCATTTTCACAGTACAGCTTAAATTATAGGTGCTAGGGCTAGAGTTAAACTATATTGGTGAGCGCTAGCTCCCACACTAGGATTCCCTGTGTTGTGGGAGACTAGTCTCTCCCTGGAGTACAAATAATCGTTGAATGATTGTTATTATTACAAATAACAAAAAAAAACATTTAGCTGGCGATAAAAACGTATGTGTGTGTATTAATAATATAACACCATGTATAATAATAATAATTACCATTAGGCCAAATTCCAGTGAAAGAAGTCATTGTAATTAATTAAAACTACCTTAAAGTATTCAATTAATATTTTTTTTTGGTAGTTGAATTTATCGTAATTTTTTTTCCCGAATTTGTTTAATTTATTTAATTAGTAATTAATAATTGCTGTGCAGAATTAATGTATGTCACAAGCCTAACCATCCATTTAATTTTGTCGAATGAATTCAAGGCTGTAGTTACATACATTTGAAATTCAGATAGCAAGAAGTGACGTCACATCTTACTACTTCCATACAAAATACTGACTTCGTTTTGGTCAAAAATGCCGATAGTGAAGTCGTAGACAGTTTTGAGTTCCAACTGAAAATTTTCATACAATTTTGACAGTAGTAAGTGTCTGCTCAATTCACTCTAGAGTTCGTGCTTCAATACTTCATTTATTCAACCTTCACTTGGTTATGTCATACATAATGTAATAATATATAATATAAGGTCCAGAATACACACTCGGTTACGGCTGGATGCACGAACAGAGAAACAGGGCAAAGAACCGACCCACGGGATATGACAGAGTAATCTAATTGCGACTGTACAGAGGCCTTGGCAATGTTTTACAATTTAGAGTAAAATCTTAAAGCTTTGTATACGCGTATTTTCAATTTTTCTACGAAGGCTACGACAATAACTACTAAAATTAAACGCCTTAAAAAAATATATATCCATCTTGTGGTGTCTATTTAGAGACTGATGAATACCGATACACGATTGGACAAACTTCGCTCGATAGAAAAAAAATCGCAACCCCTTCCATGTCTTTTAAAATGAAAATTATATCTAAACCGAAATAGTTATTCATACAAAATATATATCAAAATGTAGGGTACTATAAATACGAGAGCTTGTTTTAAACAAATCTGATTTTTGTTGGCGTATTTTTATTTCCCTGCCAAAATTCATAAAAATACGAATATTGAGGCACTGCGCCGTGCTCTTCACTCCGGCGCTGCGGGGCATCTTCTGTCTCACTCTTGCTTTTGACAACCATATAGCGCCTTAATGGATTAACAATAATATAATTTGCACTGAATGTCAAAATAAGTTTCTGTAAAAATAAAATAAACCTTATTTACCACGTTTTCTACGAAAAGGCAATAAATATAATTTATTTTTAAACCATTGAATATCAGACGCCTGCTCCATATTTCAGGGGCGGCTTTATCTGGCGGGTAAATAATGGAAAACATCCCTTATAAATTAAATCAGAGCCATTTGGAATCAGGCGTTATTCGCTCTAGATAAATAATATCAAAGGCATAATGTGTCGGCTTAGGGAAGTGTGCTTACTTCATATATTTAATCTATGGCTTTTATAGTACGTAATTTTCGGAGAGAGCTCGGTGGCTCAGTGGTTGGGTCAATGGACTTGCAATATGGAGGTCCCAGGTTCGATTCCCAGCTAGGGCAGCCATGTACCAATGAGTTATCCTCGGTTTTTTCGACGGAAAAACTTACGTACATTTACCGAGTGCTCTCAAAACGGTGAAGGAAAACATCGTGATGAAACCTGCATGTCGTAGAAGAAAAAAAAATCTAAGGCATGTGAAATCCGCCAACCCGCAGTGGGCCCGCGTGGTGGATCATGGCCCCAGCTCCCTCGATGTAAGGGAAGGTATGTGCCCAGCAGTGGGGACATATAAATAGACTGATGGTGATGATGAATACGGAGGATTTTCGGAGAAAGCAAAAAGAGCAAAGAGGGCTTTTGAAAATAGGTTAATGTCTATAACATTGATCTCCTATAAACAACTAGATACACAAAGGTCTTACTAAAACAATTTATAAAATGTCCAAATAAGGGTCCATTGTTAACATCCAAATAATATCCAATAATAATGTAATTCATCCGTTTGGACCTTTGCGCTTTGCGCTTGCTATCACGTTTAGTTAGTCAATAAGAAAATGTACGTGAATGACAGTACTGAGTTATTTGAGCAGGATCTGAAGTTTCGTGCTATAGTCGCGAGTCCCGCTCCGAGCTCGGGAGTGAACGTGACTGTCGAGCTGCTTCGTCCAGAGTGACGACTCATGATGATATCATGAATATTCTGTAACATGACATTGGCGAATGACGAACTGTCGAGTCCATTAATAAAATAAATAAAGCTTTGCCTGTGGGACTTATAGGTAATTAACGAAACGACTATGTCGAACACATCACATCACGTCAAGTGTGACGTTTTGGACTTTGGAGCGGACTTATTATCTGCGTCGTAGGTGTTAAAATCGTAGGTACTGACTACTGTGTTGATCTTATGTCGTCTGTACCTATAGTCTGATCTGATCTGGATGCAAAGCGAGACGAACTGAAAGCCAGATCACCTGTGTCTATATTCTGTAATTATAGAGATGGTGTCCTCACATGTCAGCATTGTGCGAAGCAGTTTACCAATAAGATTAGCTACATTAGTCCCCTGAGGGCGCACCAGAGGGCAGACCAGCGAAGTCCCCAACCCTGATAAAACTACGTCGTCAAGCGGTCGCTGTCGTCGAAATCGGCTGGGACGACATCATCATCATCATCACCTATAGTCTCGTCTTCCAATGACCTGGTGACTTCGAGGGTCTGAAGACTGGCCATTCAGAGCCCATTCCGTCTATAAATAACGCCGTTTATTCATCCCGTCCATACAGCGCAGCGCAGCGAGGTCACGTACCAACTATTATGTCTAAATTTTATCCGATGCCTGAAAAATGGCGCGGACGTGCGCTCCTATACATTTTTATTAGTTTTTATACGAAAACGTAATGCGATTCTTTGGTGGGATTATTCGTATTGGCAGCTGCGAATAGCCGTGGCGTGCGTTCTGGTCTCGAAATGGAAAAGCAGGAGTCAGAATCACTATCACCATCCAGACTCCAAACGTGTCATAGTGCCCTGGTACTGGTAATGCTACTTTTTCATCATTGATCTCCTATAAACAACTAGATACACAGTCTGCCTCCTAAAATGTCCGAGCGCAAAGAAGGTCCAAACGGATGAATGGACTAATTTGCATTATTGGACATTAAATGGACGTTAACAATGGAGCCTTATATGGACGTTTTTAAAATTGTTTTAGTAAGACCTTTATGTATCTAGTTGTTTATCAATCAATCAATGCGGTTTCATGCGCCATAAACGGCCATATCTTTTGATTGCATTAACGTAGAAGGTTGATTTTTCCACGGCTGCATGAGGTTGCAGACCTGAGTATTTGGTATTAATTTCAACTTGATCCGTCCACGCGTTTCTGAGATATAGGTCTTGACAGACAGACAGACAACAAAGTGATCCTATAAGGGTTCCTTTTTTTTTTAGGGCACGGAACCCTCTCATCACCATTTAATTAATAAATAACCTATAAGATAAATATTCTTTTTTGCAAATACTTATTACCTACACAAAGAATTATTCACAAACAATTACTATTAATTTTAATAAAAATTATAATAAGGAAATACCATCTTAATTTTTTATCGAATCACTATTAAAGACACCCATTCATCAAACTAAGCCCCTACCACAAGAACTCGCTCGTATCTCGCACTTATCTGTTTCCCAATGATTCATTTCGCCACGTTACGGAGCAATCTCCGCGCGTTGTCTCCCCTTACACTTTTCCCCTTCCCGATTGTAACTCGATGATTTGTTGATTTTATACGCTTTTATGGGCTATTTATATTGATGTGTGGTGCTATAAGAATAGTAGGAATCAGATTAATTTATCTTTATTGTAAGTAAATATATTTTGAATATTTTTGTAGATAATTTTTTTTGTTTTTTTTTGAGATGCAGCTCACTCTTAGCCAAAGGAATAGGTTTAAGATTGACATCTCTGCTTTTTTATTAGCAAATGTCAATCCAATAAGTACATTAATGTTTCTAAATTCTACTACCTTTGATTAACGAAAGTCAATAGACCTTTGGCTAAGGAACAGAATTATGTAATTCGATAATAGCCCTCCTTTGCTTGCGCAGTCGGGTAAAATAAAGTTAGAAAGAGACCGTTTGCAATAACCGTGAAATAACCTTAATCCGCGTTTATGATATGAATTCCTTTCAATCACTAACCTCGTCATTTAAATCACAATATTTTATATCGTCATAGATATTTTCATCATTATGCTACTACTTCCAAACGCACTGTTTCTCTACCCGAAGGTTGTCTGAAAGAGATCGCTCTCATCGATACGATCGCCTATTGTATAATAATTGGTTAGGATAAGTATATAGACGGTCTACTACAAACCGACGAGCATGCATGAAGAGATTGTTGAATGTGGAGGAGGCAAGGGTTGTGTGCCAGGATCGCAGCAGATGGAAGTCCATCGTCTCTGCCTACCCCTACGGGAATCAGGCGTGAGTTTATAAATAAAAAGTTTATAGACGGGCCCATCCGTGTCTCGGGGCGCACGTTAAGCAGTTGGTCCCGGTTGCAGTCGCTCGGCAGCTGTCGTCAGGCCACGGAAGAGGCCTACGGGCGGCCTGAATAACTCTGACAATTCGGTTTGGTCACTAAACCACACGAAAAAAAGGTAAGCATGTTCTGTGCAATAAAGTGTATTTATCTTATCTTAACCTTGATAGTTATTACGCAGTCGTTAGCGTAATTTACTTTGACAAATCAATGGTAGGGGCAACGGTATTTCATTACACAACACAAGTTGTCATACATTTTCACGTTAAAAGCAATAAAAAATATATTTCCTTACATTTGTCGCACCCTCGAGCGAAGGGCTGTGCGGCAACTCGTTAGGGGAGGGATTATAATTATTTAACTTAACTCCAACTTGAAAGGAGACGGATAACTTTTATATTACGTGTGTTAAGACTGTTAAGTTAAAAAATACTTATTTAGTGAAATAATTTTAATTTGTCCGACTTCGCTGGTTTGATGCAGTCAGTGGAAATAATAATTTTAAATTACATAAAATGTTAACATGAAACAATGATAAATTAATTTAAAAACAGAAACAAAAACGACTGACAAAAATGACATTGCCAGATTTCAATGGAGCTTTGCCCCACCTACACGAAACTGCGTGGGGACTGATTGCAGATTTCATGTTGCGTAATCATAAATAGTAAGAGTTGCGAGAGTAAATGATAACAAAAATAACGAATAATTCGCCTCGATTTCTTATTGTTTAACGCTCAGCACTATCTGTTACATTGTCTGATGGCGGGCCCACAATAAAAATAATATGTCACGTTACAATGAATGATTAGCGGAAAAACTAAGAGGAAAACGAACAACAACTTTTAAAATTGATTTTTTGTACAAAACTTGTACAAAACTTTAACTTAAACCAATATTTTATTAAAAAAACGGAGATATTTTTACATTTATTCGTTATCTTGTACATCATGCGGTTGATGGTGGGGCAGAATATGGCATTATCATTTAATTGACGGCGCCTTTCATGTTTCATGTTCAGTGTGTCTATGAAGGCTACGGCACTAACTACTAAAATTAAACGTCTGAAAAAAAAATATATCAGTCTTGTGGTGTCTATTTAGAGACTGATGAATACCGATACACGATTGGACAAACTTCGCTCGATAGAAGAAATACCCAAACACACCCCTTCCATGTCTTTTAAAATGAAAATTATATCTAAACCGAAATAGTTATTCATACAAAATATATATCAAAATATAGGGTATTATAAATACGAGAGCTTGTTTTAATAAAATGTTACTTTTGTTAGCGTATTTTTATTTCCCTGACAAAATTCATACACAATTAATAAAAATACATATATAGAGTCATCCTATGTCACTTCTACATTCAATACGACTCTACCGACACCTCATAATATGTTACAATCCATCAAGGTTGCAGGGCGGGACTAAGAATTAGACATACATACACTCGAGAAACATAACCCTCCTTGCGCAGTCGGGTAAAAATTGGATAAAACAAATCGGAAAAGGCGTCCCAGTGTCCAAATAATGTCGTAAGGTGAAATATGTTCCCGAATGCGTGGGGCGACGTGGGGCCGCGTGGGACTGCTTGGGGCCGCGTGGGGTGATGCGGGACAGACAGGGATATAGATCGCCCTTATGTGGACACAGGGGTGCTGAAAGATGTGTAAGGGTGAGTTTAAGGAGGGATGAATAAAAAAAAATCTTCAAGATGTGGCGTCCAAAGCCGCATTTTAAAATTAAATAAATAAAATTCTATTTTTATGAAATAATTGATTGAGGCAAATTGCAATATCAATTCAAATATTATAATAACATTAATAAAAGTCTGGAAAATAATAAGTTAATAAAAACTTTGTTCGTATGGCATGTAGGAATCGATATAAAGTTAGTTTAATGATTATTATATTTTAAATATAAAAGCCAAAATTTTAAATATATTTTGCTCATTAATTCCGAAACTAAGAGCCGGATCAAAATGTCTCCATATAATATTTTACTCACATTAAGAGACACTACAAATTGGCATTAAAAGATTAAAGTTTCATTTTTATGCGCGCGGGCGAATGGAGAAACGCGCGGCGCGCTAGTATACCTGTGAGGTGGCGAGGCGAGCGCGGCTGGAGACGCACGCTTGGCGGGCGCCTCTGGATCGCGTAGCTCTGCCGTAAACAGAGTGAGGGAACGGTGCGCTTGCGCACGTCCCGTTTATTAAGCATATTTGGATTACTAAATATGTTTGATATTGTTTGGTGGTGTATTGTGCTTCAGTCGTCTTTGTGGTTGCATTCTACGGATTGTAGACCACATAGGTGCGGCTGTTTGCATGATATGCGCCTAGTATACCCAACGAATTCGCACGCAGTGACTTGTCTCTGCGTAACTTTGGTCCGTACGGTCACGTATTGGACTTTGGTTGAAAATATTACTGACAGAGCCGGATCTTTCGCAAAGAGCTCTGCTCTGAGGAGTAGAAGTAAATGTGGGAGAGTAAGGCTCGCAATCAGAGTGCGTATATTAAAATACACATATCGTGTTTGGTCTCCGCTCTCTAACATCGTGCTTTAGAAGCATGATAAGGCGTATCATTTAATTCATTTAATTGTCGCCTTCAGTTGGTTGATCCGCATGTGCATCAGTTACTCTGGCGCTATAGCATAGTGCTTTGGTTCTGAACGGCGTGTATGGATTTCCTGTAAAGAGGTCGTGCTCTGGAGACTCTTCACTTGGGTTTCCGTGTACGAGGGTGGCAGATGCATTTTGGTGACTGTACTAAATGCAGTATGTGGGTAATACACAGCACAGTTTGTTTGATAAAATATTATATAAAGAGCAGCTTGGTTTCTGACAGATAGATATGATCCAAATGAAATGTGAATATCGCTTAAATGAAAAGTTGCGAAGAGCATGTGTCCCGAATAGAGAAAAGATCCAAGGAGTGCTAAACGGTGGAAATTGCATTGAATAAGGTTTTATTATAGATGGGCGAAGTATATATTATAGTAAGGTCAGATCGCTTGGAGACTTACATTGATGGTGGAAAACGAAATTGTGTTCGTGTATTGAAATTCGCATCGCATTTTGGTGTTGTGCTGAATGTATTCTGCTACCGAGACTGATTCGTATTCGGCGTCAGTTACTTTAGCGCTATAGCTAGTTGCCTTAGTTCTGACCTGCGCGTATGGATCTTTCTCATTCAAACGGCTCTTCGAGTCTCACACACTTCCAGAGATACACAGTTTATCAACGAGTCTGATACGTACGGTGCCTCGTACTTAGGCGCCAATATATTGGATGCCTGGGTAATGAGCTGCGCGGTGCGAGTCTTTCTCGGTATGGCGTTAACGTAGTCGCAAGATATCTTTTAGATTGAAGCGACGAGGTTGGCACCATCTCGAACGCACTACGGCTATTGGCGTAAGCCTGATTGGCGATAAGCTGGTAGTTCTCTTAACTCTGCTGAATTTTGTTAGTGATACGGATTAGAGCCGTAGTTCTCTCGTGAGGTAGAGTTCGATCACATTGAACACTCTGGCGCGAGGCGGCAGCCGTTCGCGTGTCTGGAGTGATCCCAGAGGTTATGATTGATCTGATTTAAAGAGCATTCTACCTGTTTGGCGAAAGCTGTAGCGTTCGTGCCACGGTCCCTTCAGGCTGAATGCCAGGTTACGTCGAGCGCTCCGACGCGAGGCGATAGCTGTTCGCGGTCGGAGTGGTCCCTTTTGGTAAGGGTGTCGAACTCGTGAGCGCTCCGGCGCGAGGCGGCAGCCGTTCGCGTTTAGGAGGGGTCCTTCATGATACGGGCGTTGGCGCATCGATAACTCTGCTCGTGGTCGTAAGACTGAAGTATCACTAAACAGTGCTGGCTATTTGCGTTCCTTGATGGGATTTGAGACATTAATATTTTATTACTTCGATTTAAAACCAGCCTTGGTGGGAGGCCAAGAATCCTTCTGTTAATCTATTGGTCTGTGGGCCACTTCACGACATCGGACTTCGGTATGTTCATCGATATTGGATTGCGGCCTGCATCTAACGGTCTCAGGACTGTTCAACGAGGCGATAGCCTACATTTAACGGACCCCGGTCTGTTCATCGATACTGGGCTCCGGCCTGCACTTAACGGTCTCAGGACTGTTCAACGACATGGGCGTTAGCCTACATTTAATGGACTTCGGTCTGTTCCAAGTGAGTTTCGGCTCAGCCAATGATTAACACAAGGACCTCGGTCCACCATCAGGCTGTCTTCGGACGGTCCAACGATTCACCAGGATCTCTCCCTTCGGGGGGTGCGCAGATAAGGAGTTGGCGTACACCGTTTGTGGCGATGTTTTCGTTTGGTCGGAGCCACTAACTCTCCTTTTTGGAGTCATTTTCTAAATGACTTTAAAATGGGGACGATACGCCCAGATTTTCACATTAGTGAAAGGCGGAAACATCCTGTTTTAGCTCTGGTCTCGACTGGAGTTAAAGCAGGAGGATTCGTCAATACATGAACGTCTTTTGATGGTCTTGTATTGTTATTAGGGAGAGATCTTGATTTGAATTTATTATAGTGTTTTTATTGCGTTGACATTTGTTAATCTTTTCCACATTTATTTGCAAGCTTATTATTTCTAAAAGAATCGGTTGCTAATGGACACGATGGAGGGTTCTAAACGAAACTTGACGATCACATGGCTAAATACGACACTCGGTGGCTAACGGGTGTAAATCTGTTCGCGGTGCGGGAGAGTTTTTAAAGTTAAAGTTGGTAGGGCCATTTTTACGGGGGGGTATGTTACAATTTGCGATGCCGTGACCAGGATAATTATACCTGATAGTAATCTTAGAAAGAGTCGAGGACTATGGTCTGAGATTTACGTAGACTTCGGTCTACAATTTGGTTTCCGTGAAAAAGGAAAGAATAATAAGCTTGCTAGACTCTTGCCCTTATTTACTGTGGGGGTGAGTAAGATGTGGAGGGGACTGATAGGTTAAACCTTTAAAAACATTTAAAATATTGTGTTATTATATCAATGTTAAAGGGACCACGACTGTTTAGTAATAATTGGAAATGTAAGCTTTCCCGTTATGTACTGTGGGGGTGAGTGAGGGGTGTGGAGGCGGTTAATGGATTGAAACACATGTTTTGATTTATTGATCGCTTCTACACTACTTTTGAAAACATTTTCAAATTTGTAATTGGAAATGTAAGTTATGCTCCTATGTGATGAATTTGTAACTGTACGTTTTGTAGTGCTTTAAGATTAACAACATAGAAGACGAGAGAAACCGCCGGAGATGGAATTCTACAACAGGATTATATAAATGCAGTAAGGATATTATAAAAAAGGATTTATAGCAAAGTCGAAGTTTGGATTGACTTACGCAAATTTCAAGCAAAAATATTAAATTGATACCATGGGTGTTCGAAGAAGTATACTTCGTTCAGAAATAGAAAATCTCTCGAATAAGAAATAGATCGCGTTGCGTAATTTGTAGACGGAGTCAGTGTCGACCTCCTGGATGGCAATATCGAATGGACATAAGAAGACACCTTGTGATAGCATCTGATTAGAATCAAGGCCAGAGTGTTAAACGAGACGAGACAGGAATCATTGGAAGCATCCAGAGGTGGGAAATGTGGCAGATGCAGTTTTAGTTTTTAGCGTTTAGAATTTAAGACTTTTAAAAGACATTGCGAGTGTTTTAATGTTGTTAGATGTGTATCTATACGAGTTGTTACTCTTGTAAATTGTAAATAAAAGTCGTAAGTAGTCGAGGACTACGCGTAGGGTTTCTACTCTATTGTCATTTAAAGGGAATTTTAAACAAGGTTGTATTTTAGAAAATTACATTATGTAAAATAATGAATGTGGTGAGGGGGAAAGGTTTGTGTTCTGTTGCGTCAGTTGCGTGTATGATAACAAATTTTAAAGTTATGAGCAAGAATGAATGGCAGAGTGGCGATGTTTGTAAGAGTTGACGTGAGTGATGTTGGTTTGCTACATTTTTACATTACATGTCATACTTTAAGAAGACTGGATTGATCCACCTACAGTCTAAACCAAAATGAGATTCGGCTTTGTTCTTCACGTAGAGAAAAATCTCTTCTGTTGAACATCATAGATTTTTGGGGGTGAATGTGGCGTCCAAAGCCGCATTTTAAAATTAAATAAATAAAATTCTATTTTTATGAAATAATTGATTGAGGCAAATTGCAATATCAATTCAAATATTATAATAACATTAATAAAAGTCTGGAAAATAATAAGTTAATAAAAACTTTGTTCGTATGGCATGTAGGAATCGATATAAAGTTAGTTTAATGATTATTATATTTTAAATATAAAAGCCAAAATTTTAAATATATTTTGCTCATTAATTCCGAAACTAAGAGCCGGATCAAAATGTCTCCATATAATATTTTACTCACATTAAGAGACACTACAAATTGGCATTAAAAGATTAAAGTTTCATTTTTATGCGCGCGGGCGAATGGAGAAACGCGCGGCGCGCTAGTATACCTGTGAGGTGGCGAGGCGAGCGCGGCTGGAGACGCACGCTTGGCGGGCGCCTCTGGATCGCGTAGCTCTGCCGTAAACAGAGTGAGGGAACGGTGCGCTTGCGCACGTCCCGTTTATTAAGCATATTTGGATTACTAAATATGTTTGATATTGTTTGGTGGTGTATTGTGCTTCAGTCGTCTTTGTGGTTGCATTCTACGGATTGTAGACCACATAGGTGCGGCTGTTTGCATGATATGCGCCTAGTATACCCAACGAATTCGCACGCAGTGACTTGTCTCTGCGTAACTTTGGTCCGTACGGTCACGTATTGGACTTTGGTTGAAAATATTACTGACAGAGCCGGATCTTTCGCAAAGAGCTCTGCTCTGAGGAGTAGAAGTAAATGTGGGAGAGTAAGGCTCGCAATCAGAGTGCGTATATTAAAATACACATATCGTGTTTGGTCTCCGCTCTCTAACATCGTGCTTTAGAAGCATGATAAGGCGTATCATTTAATTCATTTAATTGTCGCCTTCAGTTGGTTGATCCGCATGTGCATCAGTTACTCTGGCGCTATAGCATAGTGCTTTGGTTCTGAACGGCGCGTATGGATTTCCTGTAAAGAGGTCGTGCTCTGGAGACTCTTCACTTGGGTTTCCGTGTACGAGGGTGGCAGATGCATTTTGGTGACTGTACTAAATGCAGTATGTGGGTAATACACAGCACAGTTTGTTTGATAAAATATTATATAAAGAGCAGCTTGGTTTCTGACAGATAGATATGATCCAAATGAAATGTGAATATCGCTTAAATGAAAAGTTGCGAAGAGCATGTGTCCCGAATAGAGAAAAGATCCAAGGAGTGCTAAACGGTGGAAATTGCATTGAATAAGGTTTTATTATAGATGGGCGAAGTATATATTATAGTAAGGTCAGATCGCTTGGAGACTTACATTGATGGTGGAAAACGAAATTGTGTTCGTGTATTGAAATTCGCATCGCATTTTGGTGTTGTGCTGAATGTATTCTGCTACCGAGACTGATTCGTATTCGGCGTCAGTTACTTTAGCGCTATAGCTAGTTGCCTTAGTTCTGACCTGCGCGTATGGATCTTTCTCATTCAAACGGCTCTTCGAGTCTCACACACTTCCAGAGATACACAGTTTATCAACGAGTCTGATACGTACGGTGCCTCGTACTTAGGCGCCAATATATTGGATGCCTGGGTAATGAGCTGCGCGGTGCGAGTCTTTCTCGGTATGGCGTTAACGTAGTCGCAAGATATCTTTTAGATTGAAGCGACGAGGTTGGCACCATCTCGAACGCACTACGGCTATTGGCGTAAGCCTGATTGGCGATAAGCTGGTAGTTCTCTTAACTCTGCTGAATTTTGTTAGTGATACGGATTAGAGCCGTAGTTCTCTCGTGAGGTAGAGTTCGATCACATTGAACACTCTGGCGCGAGGCGGCAGCCGTTCGCGTGTCTGGAGTGATCCCAGAGGTTATGATTGATCTGATTTAAAGAGCATTCTACCTGTTTGGCGAAAGCTGTAGCGTTCGTGCCACGGTCCCTTCAGGCTGAATGCCAGGTTACGTCGAGCGCTCCGACGCGAGGCGATAGCTGTTCGCGGTCGGAGTGGTCCCTTTTGGTAAGGGTGTCGAACTCGTGAGCGCTCCGGCGCGAGGCGGCAGCCGTTCGCGTTTAGGAGGGGTCCTTCATGATACGGGCGTTGGCGCATCGATAACTCTGCTCGTGGTCGTAAGACTGAAGTATCACTAAACAGTGCTGGCTATTTGCGTTCCTTGATGGGATTTGAGACATTAATATTTTATTACTTCGATTTAAAACCAGCCTTGGTGGGAGGCCAAGAATCCTTCTGTTAATCTATTGGTCTGTGGGCCACTTCACGACATCGGACTTCGGTATGTTCATCGATATTGGATTGCGGCCTGCATCTAACGGTCTCAGGACTGTTCAACGAGGCGATAGCCTACATTTAACGGACCCCGGTCTGTTCATCGATACTGGGCTCCGGCCTGCACTTAACGGTCTCAGGACTGTTCAACGACATGGGCGTTAGCCTACATTTAATGGACTTCGGTCTGTTCCAAGTGAGTTTCGGCTCAGCCAATGATTAACACAAGGACCTCGGTCCACCATCAGGCTGTCTTCGGACGGTCCAACGATTCACCAGGATCTCTCCCTTCGGGGGGTGCGCAGATAAGGAGTTGGCGTACACCGTTTGTGGCGATGTTTTCGTTTGGTCGGAGCCACTAACTCTCCTTTTTGGAGTCATTTTCTAAATGACTTTAAAATGGGGACGATACGCCCAGATTTTCACATTAGTGAAAGGCGGAAACATCCTGTTTTAGCTCTGGTCTCGACTGGAGTTAAAGCAGGAGGATTCGTCAATACATGAACGTCTTTTGATGGTCTTGTATTGTTATTAGGGAGAGATCTTGATTTGAATTTATTATAGTGTTTTTATTGCGTTGACATTTGTTAATCTTTTCCACATTTATTTGCAAGCTTATTATTTCTAAAAGAATCGGTTGCTAATGGACACGATGGAGGGTTCTAAACGAAACTTGACGATCACATGGCTAAATACGACACTCGGTGGCTAACGGGTGTAAATCTGTTCGCGGTGCGGGAGAGTTTTTAAAGTTAAAGTTGGTAGGGCCATTTTTACGGGGGGGTATGTTACAATTTGCGATGCCGTGACCAGGATAATTATACCTGATAGTAATCTTAGAAAGAGTCGAGGACTATGGTCTGAGATTTACGTAGACTTCGGTCTACAATTTGGTTTCCGTGAAAAAGGAAAGAATAATAAGCTTGCTAGACTCTTGCCCTTATTTACTGTGGGGGTGAGTAAGATGTGGAGGGGACTGATAGGTTAAACCTTTAAAAACATTTAAAATATTGTGTTATTATATCAATGTTAAAGGGACCACGACTGTTTAGTAATAATTGGAAATGTAAGCTTTCCCGTTATGTACTGTGGGGGTGAGTGAGGGGTGTGGAGGCGGTTAATGGATTGAAACACATGTTTTGATTTATTGATCGCTTCTACACTACTTTTGAAAACATTTTCAAATTTGTAATTGGAAATGTAAGTTATGCTCCTATGTGATGAATTTGTAACTGTACGTTTTGTAGTGCTTTAAGATTAACAACATAGAAGACGAGAGAAACCGCCGGAGATGGAATTCTACAACAGGATTATATAAATGCAGTAAGGATATTATAAAAAAGGATTTATAGCAAAGTCGAAGTTTGGATTGACTTACGCAAATTTCAAGCAAAAATATTAAATTGATACCATGGGTGTTCGAAGAAGTATACTTCGTTCAGAAATAGAAAATCTCTCGAATAAGAAATAGATCGCGTTGCGTAATTTGTAGACGGAGTCAGTGTCGACCTCCTGGATGGCAATATCGAATGGACATAAGAAGACACCTTGTGATAGCATCTGATTAGAATCAAGGCCAGAGTGTTAAACGAGACGAGACAGGAATCATTGGAAGCATCCAGAGGTGGGAAATGTGGCAGATGCAGTTTTAGTTTTTAGCGTTTAGAATTTAAGACTTTTAAAAGACATTGCGAGTGTTTTAATGTTGTTAGATGTGTATCTATACGAGTTGTTACTCTTGTAAATTGTAAATAAAAGTCGTAAGTAGTCGAGGACTACGCGTAGGGTTTCTACTCTATTGTCATTTAAAGGGAATTTTAAACAAGGTTGTATTTTAGAAAATTACATTATGTAAAATAATGAATGTGGTGAGGGGGAAAGGTTTGTGTTCTGTTGCGTCAGTTGCGTGTATGATAACAAATTTTAAAGTTATGAGCAAGAATGAATGGCAGAGTGGCGATGTTTGTAAGAGTTGACGTGAGTGATGTTGGTTTGCTACATTTTTACATTACATGTCATACTTTAAGAAGACTGGATTGATCCACCTACAGTCTAAACCAAAATGAGATTCGGCTTTGTTCTTCACGTAGAGAAAAATCTCTTCTGTTGAACATCATAGATTTTTGGGGGTGAATGTGGCGTCCAAAGCCGCATTTTAAAATTAAATAAATAAAATTCTATTTTTATGAAATAATTGATTGAGGCAAATTGCAATATCAATTCAAATATTATAATAACATTAATAAAAGTCTGGAAAATAATAAGTTAATAAAAACTTTGTTCGTATGGCATGTAGGAATCGATATAAAGTTAGTTTAATGATTATTATATTTTAAATATAAAAGCCAAAATTTTAAATATATTTTGCTCATTAATTCCGAAACTAAGAGCCGGATCAAAATGTCTCCATATAATATTTTACTCACATTAAGAGACACTACAAATTGGCATTAAAAGATTAAAGTTTCATTTTTATGCGCGCGGGCGAATGGAGAAACGCGCGGCGCGCTAGTATACCTGTGAGGTGGCGAGGCGAGCGCGGCTGGAGACGCACGCTTGGCGGGCGCCTCTGGATCGCGTAGCTCTGCCGTAAACAGAGTGAGGGAACGGTGCGCTTGCGCACGTCCCGTTTATTAAGCATATTTGGATTACTAAATATGTTTGATATTGTTTGGTGGTGTATTGTGCTTCAGTCGTCTTTGTGGTTGCATTCTACGGATTGTAGACCACATAGGTGCGGCTGTTTGCATGATATGCGCCTAGTATACCCAACGAATTCGCACGCAGTGACTTGTCTCTGCGTAACTTTGGTCCGTACGGTCACGTATTGGACTTTGGTTGAAAATATTACTGACAGAGCCGGATCTTTCGCAAAGAGCTCTGCTCTGAGGAGTAGAAGTAAATGTGGGAGAGTAAGGCTCGCAATCAGAGTGCGTATATTAAAATACACATATCGTGTTTGGTCTCCGCTCTCTAACATCGTGCTTTAGAAGCATGATAAGGCGTATCATTTAATTCATTTAATTGTCGCCTTCAGTTGGTTGATCCGCATGTGCATCAGTTACTCTGGCGCTATAGCATAGTGCTTTGGTTCTGAACGGCGCGTATGGATTTCCTGTAAAGAGGTCGTGCTCTGGAGACTCTTCACTTGGGTTTCCGTGTACGAGGGTGGCAGATGCATTTTGGTGACTGTACTAAATGCAGTATGTGGGTAATACACAGCACAGTTTGTTTGATAAAATATTATATAAAGAGCAGCTTGGTTTCTGACAGATAGATATGATCCAAATGAAATGTGAATATCGCTTAAATGAAAAGTTGCGAAGAGCATGTGTCCCGAATAGAGAAAAGATCCAAGGAGTGCTAAACGGTGGAAATTGCATTGAATAAGGTTTTATTATAGATGGGCGAAGTATATATTATAGTAAGGTCAGATCGCTTGGAGACTTACATTGATGGTGGAAAACGAAATTGTGTTCGTGTATTGAAATTCGCATCGCATTTTGGTGTTGTGCTGAATGTATTCTGCTACCGAGACTGATTCGTATTCGGCGTCAGTTACTTTAGCGCTATAGCTAGTTGCCTTAGTTCTGACCTGCGCGTATGGATCTTTCTCATTCAAACGGCTCTTCGAGTCTCACACACTTCCAGAGATACACAGTTTATCAACGAGTCTGATACGTACGGTGCCTCGTACTTAGGCGCCAATATATTGGATGCCTGGGTAATGAGCTGCGCGGTGCGAGTCTTTCTCGGTATGGCGTTAACGTAGTCGCAAGATATCTTTTAGATTGAAGCGACGAGGTTGGCACCATCTCGAACGCACTACGGCTATTGGCGTAAGCCTGATTGGCGATAAGCTGGTAGTTCTCTTAACTCTGCTGAATTTTGTTAGTGATACGGATTAGAGCCGTAGTTCTCTCGTGAGGTAGAGTTCGATCACATTGAACACTCTGGCGCGAGGCGGCAGCCGTTCGCGTGTCTGGAGTGATCCCAGAGGTTATGATTGATCTGATTTAAAGAGCATTCTACCTGTTTGGCGAAAGCTGTAGCGTTCGTGCCACGGTCCCTTCAGGCTGAATGCCAGGTTACGTCGAGCGCTCCGACGCGAGGCGATAGCTGTTCGCGGTCGGAGTGGTCCCTTTTGGTAAGGGTGTCGAACTCGTGAGCGCTCCGGCGCGAGGCGGCAGCCGTTCGCGTTTAGGAGGGGTCCTTCATGATACGGGCGTTGGCGCATCGATAACTCTGCTCGTGGTCGTAAGACTGAAGTATCACTAAACAGTGCTGGCTATTTGCGTTCCTTGATGGGATTTGAGACATTAATATTTTATTACTTCGATTTAAAACCAGCCTTGGTGGGAGGCCAAGAATCCTTCTGTTAATCTATTGGTCTGTGGGCCACTTCACGACATCGGACTTCGGTATGTTCATCGATATTGGATTGCGGCCTGCATCTAACGGTCTCAGGACTGTTCAACGAGGCGATAGCCTACATTTAACGGACCCCGGTCTGTTCATCGATACTGGGCTCCGGCCTGCACTTAACGGTCTCAGGACTGTTCAACGACATGGGCGTTAGCCTACATTTAATGGACTTCGGTCTGTTCCAAGTGAGTTTCGGCTCAGCCAATGATTAACACAAGGACCTCGGTCCACCATCAGGCTGTCTTCGGACGGTCCAACGATTCACCAGGATCTCTCCCTTCGGGGGGTGCGCAGATAAGGAGTTGGCGTACACCGTTTGTGGCGATGTTTTCGTTTGGTCGGAGCCACTAACTCTCCTTTTTGGAGTCATTTTCTAAATGACTTTAAAATGGGGACGATACGCCCAGATTTTCACATTAGTGAAAGGCGGAAACATCCTGTTTTAGCTCTGGTCTCGACTGGAGTTAAAGCAGGAGGATTCGTCAATACATGAACGTCTTTTGATGGTCTTGTATTGTTATTAGGGAGAGATCTTGATTTGAATTTATTATAGTGTTTTTATTGCGTTGACATTTGTTAATCTTTTCCACATTTATTTGCAAGCTTATTATTTCTAAAAGAATCGGTTGCTAATGGACACGATGGAGGGTTCTAAACGAAACTTGACGATCACATGGCTAAATACGACACTCGGTGGCTAACGGGTGTAAATCTGTTCGCGGTGCGGGAGAGTTTTTAAAGTTAAAGTTGGTAGGGCCATTTTTACGGGGGGGTATGTTACAAAGACATCACCTTGAAGATTTTTTTTTCGTGTGGTTTAGTGACCAAACCTATTTGTCAGAGTTATTTAGGCCGCCCGTAGGCTCTATCAATCAGTGAAAGAATTTTTGCAATAGGTCAAGCAGTTTTTGATTAAATCTCAACCTTAAAAACTCTCCTGTACACCTTTCTCTGTGTTCCACCGTACCTACACAATAAATTCTTATATTAAGAGCCTTCCATGAGCCAAAAATAATATCTTCCAATATAATCAAATATTTTATTAAAAAAAGCTATTTACAAAATGTTTATTACGATAAATACTATTTTTTAAATGCTTATTTATAACGTGATTCAATTTCGGTAAGTTGTAGTTCGCATAATTGCGAAAAACGGCCGTTTTTGGCACATTTGTGAACTACAACTTAGCTTGTCGCAATTATGCCATGTATTGTATATTAAAAAATAGTATTCATCCTAATAAATATTTTGTAAATATCATTTTTAATAAAATTGATTAAATTGGAAGATTTTTTCAAGATTAGCGGCGCTAGTTGGCTCTATGAAGGCTCTTAATATAAGAATTTATTGTGTAGGTACGGTGGAACACAGAGAAAGGTGTACAGGAGAGCTTTTAAGGTTGAGATTTTCTCAAAAACTGCTTGACCTATTGCAAAAATTCTTTCACTGTTAGATAGATAAAAGTTAAAACTATGTAAATGTAAAAGAAGTATTAAATTCGGTCCAGTAGTTTTTGAGAAAATCTCAACCTTATTGAGGCTAGTTGGCTCATGGAAGGCCATTAGGTAATCATAATTTTTTAATAAAAGTTACTGGCGATTTAAATAATAATCTTTTGTCCACTGTTAGTAGCGCCATCTCTTGGGATTCGCCTCGAATCAGATGCGCTCTCTATGTAGAGATTTGAATTTTTAATTTCATTTACACATCTCCAATGCAATTTACATAACATTTCTAGACTGTTCAGTTTCGGAGTCCTCGGGGAGCTTTTTAAAAGTTTATATTTAGTTATAGAACTCAGTATAAAAATGCTAAATCTATTTGCATTAGTTATTTCGGCAAAGTTGAGGGGTCTAGACAACGTGGCCGGAGACCAGCTTGGACTGATGCAGTTGGCTGCATCCTCGGCGTGCTATTGAAGAGGCTGTGAGAAGAGCACAAGACTGTCTCCTGGCGCCAGTTCTATGCCGAGACAGCACCTGCTGTTGAGGGTCACTGAGGCAACGATTAGGGAGGACGATTTCGACTATAATCTCTATATATAATAAGACTGTATAAAGTTGTGTCTGTACATTGGATATTTTTTGAAAAGAATAATTGTAATGTGTTTTAGGATCGATACTGATGCCAAAACAATTTTTAGAATTTTTGTCTGTTTGTCTGTGACTTTGTGCAAGTATCACGCCATAACTACTGAAGGGATTTTGATGGGAGTTTCACTAGGAGATAGCTGAAATATCCGGACAGCTCATAGGCTATAAGCCATGGCGGTATGTGATGTGGGAACAAGGATCCAGAGAGGAAGATCTGCCTCCTGATCTCCTCCATCCTCCTCCTCTACGCAAACGAAGTTGCGGGGTACAGCTAGTAAGATATAAGACTTTTGAAAATGGCAGGAAACGACGGTTGCGAAATTATTTGATAATTTTCATTTTAATGTCTACAGGGACTATTTTGCGTTTAATATCACGTTAAATTAATCAGAAAATGTTCGCGAATGACAGTATGGTGAAATTGTTGGATTATTTGAGCAAAATCTTAAGTTTCGTGCTAGAGTCAAGAGTCCCGCTCCGAGCTCGGGAGTGAACGTGACTGTCGAGCTGCTTCGTCCAGAGTGATGACGCTACGGCGACTGCGAGGGAGGAAGAGAGAGGACTGTGATATCTTGAATATTCTGTAACATGACATTGACAAATGACGAACTTTCATTACTGCGACACACAGACAGTATGTACCTAAAACACTTCATGTTACTTTCCTTAGTGTAGTATACCTATCTGTTCTCCATGTTTGTACCTTCTTTTGGGTATGTATTGTAGTGTGTTGCAGAAACGAATAAATGTTTTATCTATCTACCTATCTATCTACTATCTATCTAACTGTCGATTTGAGGAAAAATTAAATTACTTATCAAAAAAATGTTAATATGCATAGTTACTGTGTTTTGGAGTTTTTACATATTGTAGTTTTTTTTTAATTGTTGCAACGATTTCTTTCACTGGAATTTGACCTAATGGTCATTATGTGACTTGTGACGTACTTAGTTAAATTTTTTTTGCAGTTTTGATTTACTAAAAAACCTTACCAATTTAATATTTATCACGAATACAACCCCCAGTTTCAATTTATCGAATGCTTTCAAGGTTCTGTATAAGATTTTCTTATGGAAGTTCAATTTCTAGAATTCGCATTTATAATAATAACATGTTATATACCAAAAACACATTACAATACAATCCTCTTAAAGTCACATCAAATTTTCCACTCACTAACTCAAGCACTTCCAAATATTCGCACATATTTCAAATGTGTACAATCACCAAGACTATGTACCACCCTTATTGAGTATGCCATAAGAGTTATTGTAAACTCGTCGTATACATATAACTACAGTTAACACAGTGATGACGTGTGTACATCATTATACTGAAAACTCGTTTTGGTGACGTACTTGTTACAACTGTGGATGGGCGTACCCAGGTAGGGGCAGGGGGGGCAGCTGCCCCCCCCCTCCCCCCCCCCCCCCCCCCCCGATAATGTTGACGTTCCTACTAAGTATCTTATCTAGTACTTTTATCGATAAAAAAAATTACGCGGCGCGTTCGTTCTTTCTATAAGCACCTAGCTGATAAAAAATCTGATTTGCCCCCCTCTGGCCCAGAACCTGGGTACGCTTATGACTGTGGTATTACTGTGGTTCTAACGTATACCGAAAGAAAGATGATCAATTTGTTTATACGTCTTTTCTAATACTGTATCATTACTTTGATTAAAGTCAAAGTCAAAATTCTTTATTGCAAGTAAGCACGTTGTGTACATTTTTGCACGTCAACATATTTTTTGAATTTACACCACTTTGCAAGGAAAAGCCAACGCTGAGGAGAAAAAGTGGCAAAAAACTCTCAGCAGCACATCTTTTAAAATAATACAAACACAATTACTTAATGACTAGGTATTACACAACTATTACTATTATTAGTAAAATAAATCTGAGGCATGTGAAATCCGCTGCACCGCAGTGGGCCCGCTTGGTGGATCATGGCCCCAGCTCCCTCGATGTAAGGGAAGGTCTGTGCCCGAGCAGTGGGGTAATATAAATAGACTGATGGTGAAAGTTACTACACTTACTTACGACACTTGTTACGACAACTAGATCGAAATAACTCCCATGTCCCAGACTCCCCCTCGAAAAGATTACACGTTAGTCCATCAAATCAAATTGTCTCAGTCTGGTTCACTCGGGACTCGAACCCGCTCCCTCGGAGGGTGCCCTTATTGTTTCCCGGCAATCAACCCCACTGCGAGGGATGAAATATGAAAAGTTTTATGTTCCTGAATCTAAAACGTTCTTAAATAGATATTAAAATGTCGAGGCACCCTCGCTTTAACCCATTATGTGAAATTAAGAGATTATTTTACAAGTCAATGGATTTCGGAAGGAAAATTAAAATAACATTATCATCAGTACCAGGACACTATGTCACATCTAGAGACTCATTAACATATCTGACTCAGTCCGCTGCTGGACGCTAGCTCCCAAGGCGCATTTAAATGAGACTCCATGCGTGTCATAGTGTCCTGGTACTGGTAATGCTACTTAAAGAGCCGGGGCTTCTGACCGAGTGGACACAGCAGGTGTTGGAGCATACTGGACCGTGTTATCATGACACTCCGCGCTAGTCATGGACTCCTGGTACTGGCAGCGCAATTTTATTATCATCAGCCCGTGTCAGTTCACTGCTGGACGCAGGCCTCTCACAAGGCGCGATAATATACACGACTCTCAGCTCTTTGCAGCGAGTTCTTACCTAAGTCATCCCTCCATCAGGTCCCACACTACGTGTACCCGTTCGTGGCCTCCATTCGAGAACTCGTCTCCCCCATCGGTTATCGGTTCCACGACAGATGTGACCACCACACTGTCATATCAAGTCACTTCTCTTTACATATCGTGGCAGAAATTATTTTATTAATGGACTCGACAGTTCGCCATTTGCCAATGTCATGTTACAGGAAATATAATATATATTAGTTGCCGGCGTCGGGCCAGACCTCGGCGTAGGAGAGACGATGTCGTTAGATACAGGGATGGGTGGCTGGAAGAGGCTCAGGACAGGGATGGATGGAAGAGGAGGGAGGAGACCTTTGCCCAGCAGTGGGACAATTTATAGGTTTACCAAAGAAATAGTATTCTTGTCCTCCCGAGGAGTCGCCGTCGCGTCGTCACTCTGGACGAAGCAGCTCGACAGTCACGCTCACTCCCGAGCTCGGAGCGGGGACTCTTGATAAAAGCTTGAAACTTCAGATCTTGCTCAAATTATCTAATAAATTCACCATACTGTCATTCGCGAACATTTTCTGATATTGATATTAAACACTATTTCCCGTCATTTTCAAAAGAACCGGCCGAAAAATTCCTGATCCGAAGACTAAGGCTTAATTCACACTGTCACCGACAGCGACCAACACAAGCGAATAAAATAACCATCAAGCCGGCAAACCCCGTTTTATTTGCAACAATAAAAACACAAATTCGTAACCGCGACTCTACCCTTTGCAATGTAAGGGGACCGTAACGTAAAAATACATTTATCACGACAGTATCTCAGAAAGAGTCGCCTCAGCAACTTACAAACGACCCTATTTGTGTATTTCGTGTGCATTGCTGGTTTTTGTACAGATAGAGTTGTAGCGGCGCTGATATTGATCAATGTGATAACGGCTTTATAGTAGTGATAAATGACAATGCCAGATTCTGCCCCACCATCAACCGCAAGATGTACAAAATAACGAATAAATTAATGTAAAAATATCTCCGTTTTTTATTAAAATTATTGGTTTAAAACAATGTCTTGTACAACATGCGAGTCGAAAAAACAGCTTAATTAATAATTCAGAAAATAGTAAGAAATCGAAGCGATTTATTCATTGTTTTTATTATTCTTCTATAGGAGTTGCGAGAGTAGTAGAAAATGATACTGATTATGATTATGCAATATGAAACCTGTAATAAGTCCCCAACAAAATGATAGGTACAGCTTAAATAGTCACGTAGTTTTGTAGGTGGGTCAAAGCTCCATTGAAATGTGGCAATGTCTTTTTGGCTTAGACTAAGTGAAGTTTTGAGTCTAGTTTAATTGAAATTTAATTTAATTGACGACGCCTTTCATACTTGTTTTTATACCAAAATTTTGTATTTTTCTATAATCTGTTTTGGCGTATATTTAGTTTAATTAAACCTATCTAATTTAACTATAAATGTATAAGTAAGCTAAGTACAACTTAGCTTGTCGCAATTATGCCATGTATTGGATATTGAAAAATAGTATTTATCGTAATAAACATTTTGTAAATAGCTTTTCTAATAAAATTTATTATATTGGAAGATATTATTTTTTTAAGATTGGCGGCGCTAGTTGGCTCATATCAGGCCTTTAATCAGAAAATGTTCGCGAATGACAGTATGATGAATTCAATAAATTCACCATACTGTCATTCGCGTACATAATCTGAATTTGAGCAAGATCTGAAGTTTCAAGCTTTTATCAAGAGTCCCGCTCCGAGTTCGGGAGTGAGCGTGACTGTCGAGCTGCTTCGTCCAGAGTGATGACGCTACGGAGACTACTCTGGATGAAGATATAAGACTATTATATATTGAACTTTCTGTAACATGACATTGGCAAATGACGAACTGTCGAGACCATTAATAAAATACCATCCATGTATAACGAGTAGCCAGCAATGTATAGTGAAAGGTGAAGAGAGGTAAGGAGTGTCGCGAAAGCGTTGCGTTTTGTGCGATAATGGCTCTTAGTGGCGACCTCCTCGCCTTAAGGACCGCTGTCACACCGTGCAGTAACTATTTCAATTTATACTACCCTGGTATTTGGACATCTAATGCACAAAGGCTGAAACATCAAATTCATCTTCTTTTCGTGTGGTTTAGTGACCTCCAATCTCAATTTCAATAATATCACCTTTCCATATATAACATATCCAGACGCTCTCCTTCCATCTGCTGCGCTCCTGGTACACCACTCTCGCTTCACACACAGTCAGCACTCTCGCATAGGACATGCTATAGGTATAAACTCCCGCCTGTCTCCCGTAGCGGCCGGCAGACGCTGTCCTTCCATCTGCTGCGCTCCTGGTACACCACTCTCGCTTCACACACAGTCAGCACTCTCGCATAGAACATGCTATAGGTATAAACTCCCGCCTGTCTCCCGTAGCGGCCGGCAGACGCTGTCCTTCCATCTGCTGCGCTCCTGGTACACCACTCTCGCTTCACACACAGTCAGCACTCTCGCATAGGACATGCTATAGGTATAAACTCCCGCCTGTCTCCCGTAGCGGCCGGCAGACGCTGTCCTTCCATCTGCTGCGCTCCTGGTACACCACTCTCGCTTCACACACAGTCAGCACTCTCGCATAGGACATGCTATAGGTATAAACTCCCGCCTGTCTCCCGTAGCGGCCGGCAGACGCTGTCCTTCCGGGTCAGTACCCACTGGTCCCCTGAAATTCGCACCCTGTGCCCACTCGACCCCTAAAATATTTGAGGTTTCCACTCGTCCCCTGAAGTGTTATATTTTTTAATAATTTATATTTCCTCGCGCTCTACTATTTTAGAGATTTCTTTTCGGCCCCTGTGGTTGTGGTACAGTCGCGTACTAAAGGCAAAAATAAATAAATAAAGTAAATAGGTATAATCATATTTATTTCACATCACAGATAATTAGTATCAAAAATAAGTTTTATAGACAATCAGTCTTTTAGAAAAACGTTTCGTTACTTTTTTTATATTTTTTTAACAGATTATTAACGAATTAAAGATCGTGCACTATGTATAGATTCACAGTCTTAGTGTTTTTGTATAGTTAAAGCTAAATACTAATATATAATATAATAGAGATCAACAAAACTACATGCGAAATCACAATATCTTGAAACTAACAAAATATAACTCTACAACAATAATATTTTACTAAAATCACAGTCCTTATAGAACTCGAGATAAATCAACATTATATATAAGTATAAATAGTGACCTACGATTTGCTTGTTTTTATTTAAATTAAGCATATACGCATAGTTTTTCCAAGCAGTGGCCCAGGGAAATCTGTCTTTCAAGAAATTGAATAATGATGCAATTTATTCTTGCTTCATTTTCTATAGATTTAGGCGTCCGATTATTTGTTTGTAAACCCTTTTGCACCTGATCTATTGTGGATTTTGACAATTTCGCTTCTTTTTGTAAGGTTTCCAGTAACTGCAAAATATTCAGTTTTGTTCTACCATTCATTTTGCGGTTGATTTTGGCATGCCAACTTTCTAAAAGATTAGTTGTCCGATGACGCTGTCCGTACACGTTCCATTTTCGTGTTGAGGCACGCTTTTGTTAATACAATTCCTGGTAAAATTAGAAATGCTGTTTGTTGCCGAACATGAATAGTCATTATATTGGTTCACTAATGTTTGACAAAAAACGTATGACAAATGATCATTTTACAAATTATTTTTGAAAAAGTAATCATTTGACAAACTTATCATTTACTAAAGTGATCGTTTTAAAAGTGATCATTTGACAAAAATCCATTTTATAAATATTTAACATAGCAAATGTTGTGAATGCTAAACCGTCATTTTGCAATTGATTAAATGACCAAAGTATTCCTTTTGCAAGGTCGCCATTAGACAAAATATTGGGTAAATAAGTGGGTATTTTATATGTATAATTGTTTATAAATGAACTTGCTTTTTGAATACAAAAAAAAAAACCTAACATCGAAGTCTCTGGCTTGGAGCGAAGCTGCGCTTCGCTCCAAGCCAGAGCCTTCTGAACCTAAACATCCGTGTCGGATCTGGTTAGAGAGTTGGTCGGGGTGTCCCTTCATTTGATAAAAAACAAATTACAAATTTATGTATAATTGTTAATAAATGAACTTGCTTTCTGAATCCAAAAAAAAAACCTAACATCGAAGCCAGAGCCTTCTGAACCTAAACATCCGTGTCGGATCTGGTTAGAGAGTTGGTCGGGGTGTCCCTTCATTTGATAAAAAAACAAATTACAATTACCAAACAATGCATTTTGTCAAAGGTTTTTATGCCTTGCGTTGTTTTATCTATTAACGTATATAATAAGTGAATAGTTTGTTAAGTGATGTTTTGAAGAAAGAAACTTTGTCTCGTAATTGTTTTGTCAAATGAATTATTTATAGAACCATTACTTTGTACAAAGATGAACTTATGAATCATAATTTTGCCAAACGTTGTTTGTGAAATGAATTGTTTGTAATTTGTTTTTTATCAAATGAAGGGACACCCATTATATTATATTATATTTATCAACGATACAATATAATTTTCATAATACATATTTTTTAATAAATTTCGTTACAGTTTTGTTCACAAATGTACTGTGTCAGCGCTATTTATGTAAAAATATGTCTGATTGTCTATCAGGGAACCAAAAAGTACCTGAGCAGGTGCTTAAGACTGAGCAGGGGACGAGTAGGTACCTTAAAAATAAATTAATATCGACTCGTCTCCTGTCGGGGGACCAATGGGCACATATATAGGGACCGAATTTACAACTTTTAATCGGGGGGACGAATATTAAGGGACCAATGGGTACTGACCCGTCCTTCCATCTGCTGCGCTCCTGGTACACCACTCTCGCTTCACACACAGTCAGCACTCTCGCATAGAACATGCTATAGGTATAAACTCCCGCCTGTCTCCCGTAGCGGCCGGCAGACGCTGTCCTTCCATCTGCTGCGCTCCTGGTACACCACTCTCGCTTCACACACAGTCAGCACTCTCGCATAGGACATGCTATAGGTATAAACTCCCACCTGTCTCCCGTAGCGGCCGGCAGACGCTGTCCTTCCATCTGCTGCGCTCCTGGTACACCACTCTCGCTTCACACACAGTCAGCACTCTCGCATAGCACATGCTATAGGTATAAACTCCCGCCTGTCTCCCGTAGCGGCCGGCAGACGCTGTCCTTCCATCTGCTGCGCTCCTGGTACACCACTCTCGCTTCACACACAGTCAGCACTCTCGCATAGGTCATGCTATAGGTATAAACTCCCGCCTGTCTCCCGTAGCGGTCGGCAGACGCTGTCCTTCCATCTGCTGCGCTCCTGGTACACCACTCTCGCTTCACACACAGTCAGCACTCTCGCATAGGACATGCTATAGGTATAAACTCCCGCCTGTCTCCCGTAGCGGCCGGCAGACGCTGTCCTTCCATCTGCTGCGCTCCTGGTACACCACTCTCGCTTCACATCCAATTCTAGGTAGCTACTGCGTTAGTCTCCGACTCAATTTATCGGTCGACATATCGTAGATCATTTCGTGTTCGCTCCGGTATGAGCGCCGGCCTCTCGGCCCCAAATGTGCCGAGTTGCCTCCACCGACCCGTACTGGGCGCGCGATGTGTGACGTAATGCCATAAAGACGCGTTCCTTCCGACGTAGTTTATTTATCTTTTATTTATTTCGTTACGTCGTTACAACCGGGCTGTATATTCCTTGGGTTTATGTTTCCCGAATTATGTCCTCTATATCACTTTCTTAAGAGTTTTTGTCCTTTAGAGGAGAAAATAGGATCCCTTATAGGATCAGTATTTTCAAATTCATGAATCAAGATTAGATTAGATTTCATTTATTTCATCTTTACATAATTTTCTTACAATGTATATAATACATATAATGAAGTCCTATTTGTAAAGATGATCGTCATAATTTTTTTAATAACAATAATAGTATAATTTCACAGTTACTCTACTATACTATGTACTTTACATAATGTAATATTAACTAATATAATAATAATACATTGAGATTCAATGTAATCAATAAAAAAATTAAAATTAAAAATTACCATTACAAATAATAGAAAATGTCAAAGAGTATATGGAATCAAATCCCAATTGTTTTTATTATAAATGTCTTATTAGATACATAAATGTCAAAATAAATTAGTAAGTAAATGCCAAAACAAGTCTCTTAGTATTTAATTAACAATCGAAATCTGAAGGAAAAAGGCTTTATTAATATTGAGACTTGCTCCCAAAATTATGAATTTATTTCTGAAATCTTTTTCAATAAAGATTTAGTTTTGAGAGGTGATCTAGACTTTAAATTTCTTGAACCTGCGACCTTGTCATTCCGTGACACACTCTTACCAACTGAGCCACCACAGGCCCCCGTCCGTTACTTTTAAGGATCTTTTAGCATTATTCAAAACTATTTTAACATTTACAAACATTTTATAATTAATGTAACATGACATTAAAACACAAAACAGCCAACTATAGTATACAATAAAATAAATATTATTAAATAATTGGCAATACCTCAGGCAAATGCTAGTGTTTTTCCCATAACTAGCCTATCTATCACAGACCACTTCCCCATATCGCGACACGTGTAACCTAGAGATATTACCCACATGGACGCATCTCTTTAATACGGCACCCCTGTCCCCCGCTTCGTCTCTATGCGCTCATCGTTGCCAGAATTTTTCACTTGCTTTGTATCGATTTCATGTCTATGGGGTCTGTGCTATCTATGCTATCTTGTGAGATCCCTTTGCCCAGCAGTGGGCTAATACAGGGCCCCAATGACGAATGTATCGTGTTGTATCCAATGACACTGACACCCCTATCTGTGGCACGTTCATTAATCACAGGCTCTAACGATTATGTAAAGATCTTCGTAAGGATAGCGGTAACGATTGACACAGCTGATGTTAGTAACAGTACTATAACATCAGATAGCATGCTATGCTATGTCAGCATGCTACATGCCGACCGCTACGGGAGACAGGCGGGAGTTTATACCTATAGCATGTCCTATGCGAGAGTGCTGACTGTGTGTGAAGCGAGAGTGGTGTACCAGGAGCGCAGCAGATGGAAGGACAGCGTCTGCCGGCCGCTACGGGAGACAGGCGGGAGTTTATACCTATAGCATGTCCTATGCGAGAGTGCTGACTGTGTGTGAAGCGAGAGTGGTGTACCAGGAGCGCAGCAGATGGAAGGACAGCGTCTGCCGGCCGCTACGGGAGACAGGCGGGAGTTTATACCTATAGCAGGTCCTATGCGAGAGTGCTGACTGTATGTGAAGCGAGAGTGGTGTACCAGGAGCGCAGCGGATGCGAGGACCCTTAGTTAACTCACTGTTGGTAATACAGTCTGTGTATTATCCCTCGCGTGCTAGGCGCCGGAACGAGGCGAAGAGGTGGTTTCCGAGACACAAATCACTCTGTAGCTATCTCTCTCTGTTCTATGCAGTCGTATAGAGACGGATAAATTAATTTGGTGCTTATGTTCGTTGTTAGTTTCCAAAAGTTTGAAGGAGACTTTAGAACTATGACGCAATAGTTAGGAGTTTGAACTTATGTTATGGACCGGGTTTGATTTTGTTTCCTAGAAAATGCAAAAAATATAAGCGACTTCTTACATAATATTATGTGTATATAATATATGTAGGTTTGTACAGCTAACAGCAGATCAAGTGAAACACTTTGGACTTTGAACCGTTCTTATTAGCTGCGTCATAAGATTTAAAATCGTACTGCAAGTGTTGATTGATCTGTTTTTTTTTCGACGGAATTTAATACTAATCATATGCATGCATTTTAAAAATTTTAAATCAATTTAAGCCGCTGGCTGGAAGAGGCTCAGGACAGGGATGAATGGAAGAGGAGGGGGGAGACCTTTGCCCAGCAGTGGGACAATTTATAGGTTAACAAAAAAAATTTAAGCCTCGTATCCACTAGGCAACAATTGACGTAACACTTATTATTATTATTTATTTTATTAATGGACTCGATAGTTCGTCATTTGCCAATGTCATGTTACAGAATATTCAAAATATCATATCTCTCTTCCTCCCTCGCAGTCGCCGTCGCGTCATCACTCTGGACGAAGCAGCTCGACAGTCACGCTCACTCCCGAGCTCGGAGCGGGACTCTGGACTATAGCGACAAACTTCAGATCCTGCATGAATCCTCCAACAACTTCACCATACTGTCATTCGCGAACAATTTCTGATTAACTTAACGTGATATTAAACACAAAACAACCATTTATCACAATAAAATGATTTTACAAGTTCCCGTCATTTTCAAAAGTCCGACTGCGCAAGATGGAGGGTTATGTTTTTCGACTATATACATGTATGTATGTGTAATTCTTTGTCCCGCCCCTGCAGCCTAAACGGCTTGATGGATTGTAACATATTATGAAATGTCATTAGATTCGTCTGGATTGTAGAATGATGCAGTTTTTGATTTTTTAATAATTTCTGCTTGCTACCATTTTTACCCGACTGTTCCAGGAGGGTAATGTTTTTCAGATGTATGTATGTCCATTCCTTCCTGCCATCCTGTAGCTTAAACGGCTTGATGGCTGTTGGTGTATGAGGTATCGTTAGATTCGTCTTCATTACGGGAGTGGCAGAGGGTATCTATAAAAAAACAGCCAAGTGCAAGTCGGACTCGCGCACTGAGGCTTCCTTCAGTAAACAACTTACTAGATCCAGCTTCTTGCCAAATTTCATGATTCCAGGTCAACGGGAAGTACCCTATAGGTTTTGAGTTTTATGAGTTTTCATATAATTCTACACAAACGGCCATATCTTTTGATTGCGTTGACTTAGGTTGATTTTATTTTTTTACCCAGGTAAAACATGCAAATCATATGGCACCACGCCCGGGGGAGCGTGTTGTTTATGTCGGGCTCACCGCCCTGAAGGGGCAGCATACCGACTAAACGTCCTGGGGTGTTCCACCTCGTGCCATTCTTGCCGAGCCACGGGAAACTGTGATACAACCGCGACCCGACTGGCGCCCGAGCACTCCCCATTGTGGGCTGTACTAGCCCACAATGTATAATCCATTCATGAGGATGCAGACCTGAGTATTTGGTATTAATTTCAACTTGATCCGTCCACGCGTTTCTGAGATATAGGTCTTGACAGACAGACAGACGGACGACCTATAAGGGTTCCTTTTTTTTCTTTTGAGGCTCGGAACCCTAAAAAATTAATGAAAAGACGAAAAAAAAAATGCAGTCTTTTTTTTTAATAATTTATGCTTGTAGATTAAGAAGTCTTCTATAGCATATACCACAGCGTTATACAAATACGCTGAACATAACTGCTTACTCAACCCACATCATCCCCTACGTAAGTCCATCCCCTAACAAGAAATAGTAATCGCAAACACTTAATACTCAAGTGGTTACTCTTATCCTATGGGAGGGGAGGGGAGGGGGTGGCGGGGCGAGGGGGCGGGAGGGTAGGCTTTTAATCCTCCAGCAAGATTGATGTAAGTCATTCCGGACTGTGTGATAGGGGTGGGGGTGGCTTTTGGTCTAAAAGTTTGGTCTTGGTTTTGTTAGAGTATCCATAAAACTTACATTGTAGTAGGTAATTTAAATGAAGAACGATGAAGTTTTTAATGGAGGCTTTAAGAGCCTTCATAGAGCCAACTAGCGCCGCCAATCTTTAAAAAATCATATCTTCCAATATAATCAATTTTATTAAAAAAGCTACGTTCACATTGTTTATTGCTATAAATATTATTTTTTAAATGTTTATTTGTAACGTGATGCAATGTAGGTAAGTTGTAGTTCACATAATTGCGAAAAACGGCCGTTTTTGGCACATTTGTGAACTACAACTTACCTACATTGAATCACGTTACAAATAATTGGTCTTCAACCAAGACCAAAGAAATCCTCCATGTCCCATCCCTATCCGTGTCGTGTGGGGATAGGCATCGACGTATGTATCGGCACAATAAGACTGGTGAGACGGCACGATGCGACACCCCGGCGTGCGAGAGAGACGGCTATAGTCCCTATTATGATTAGATTACGTTTAGAGACAACAAAGGCCGGATATTGAGAAGGGAAGAAAATATCAACCACTTTACGCGTGTGTTAGAATTCTCTGCGCGATAATTCTATTTATCAACACTCGTTTCTCCAGAGGCAATGGTAACTGAAACATACAGCCTGGTCTGATGTTAAAACAATAATTGTTTATTATAAATACAAACAATACGAAAATTTCATCTATTTATTTTAACATTAATTCAATGAGTTAATAAGATTTTTCAGTAGCGTATACTTTAGGTACACCTGTCTTCCACTGTTTCCAACTTTCCATGTTTATCCGGTCAGCTGGAAGAAATCTCTTAGAGATAAGTGCGCCCTTTGTACTAATTATTTTTTATTAAGATGTTTTATACTCTGTTGTGTACAATAAAGTATTAAATAGAAAATAACCTAACACTCTCCCATATCCTTAAACCTACTTATTAACATCACTCGTTTCTCTGAGGGAAAGGCAATGGTAACTAAAACATACAGCCTGGTCTGATGTTAAAACAATAATTGTTTTCTTACAAATACAAACAATACGAAAATAACCTAACACACTTTATTACACAGGGTGTAACGTAAAGGGTATAATAAGCCGAAGGGAGAGTGTTCAGTATCGGTAACTGAACAACTTTTGTTCTACGACTTTTTGATTTTCGCGATTTTTTTTTTTACTTTTCATACATTTCGTACCGGTCAGCTGATCGATTTGTATGATACATTAATTTTATTTTATTTTTTATTCGAAAAGTTGTAGAACAAAAGTTGTTCAGTTACCGCTCCTGAACACCCTCCCTTCGGTTTCATTTACCCTTTACGTTACACCCTGTATATAAACGGATATCACTCACTGATATTGTTGAAGTCGGCAATTAGACCGACCACTCACTTATATTCACTCACTTATATTCAACAATATAAGTGAGTGATATCCGTTTATATATAACAATTTGTAGTAATGGCTCACTATAGTTTTAATTCTAAAAACCTAACACACTCCCATATCCCTAAACCTATTTATCAACATCACTCGTTTCTCCAGAGGGAAAGGCAATGGTAACTAAAACATACAGCCTGGTCTGATGGTAAAACAATAATTGTTTTCTTACAAATACAAACAATACGAAAATAACTAACACACTTCCATATCTCTATACGAAATAACCCAACGATATAGGCTTTTGAAAATAGCGGAAAACGACGATTGCGAAATTATTTTTATAATTTTAGTTTAATGTCTACAGTGATTCATCATCATCATCAGTCTATTTATATGTCCCCACTTCTCGGGCACAGACCTTCCCTTACATCGAGCTGGGGCCATAATCCACCACACGGCTACTGATTGGCGGATTTCATATGACTTAGTTTTTTCTTCTATAGCATGCAGGTTTCATTACTATGTTTTCCTTCGTACAGTCGAAGACAGAGATAAGTATACAGGGGGCCTCAATAAGGTTTAGATTTTTTCAAAAACTACTGAACCGAATTTAATAATTCTTTTACAGTTACATAGTTTTAACTTTTATCTATGAAACAGTGAAATAATTCTTGCAATCGGTCAAGTAGTTTTTGAAAAAATCTCAACCTTAAAAACTCTCCTGTACACCTTTCTCTGTGTTCCACCGTACATGGCCGCTCTGGCTGGGAATCGAACCTGGGACCTCCGTATCGCAAGTCCATTGACCCAACCACTGAGTCACCGACCTCTCTACAGTGGTTGTGTTGTGTTTAATATCACGTTAAATTAATCAGAAAATGTTCGCGAATGACAGTACGGTAAAATTATTGGAGGATTCATGCAAGATCTGAAGTTTCAAGCTTTTATCAAGAGTTCCCGCTACAAGCTCGGGAGTGAGCGTGACTGTCGAGCTGCTTCGTCCAGAGTGACGACGCTACGGCGACTCCTCTGGATGAAGAGAAGACTATGATATCTTGAACATTCTGTAACATAACATTGGCGAATGACGAACTGTCGAGTCCATTAATAAAATAAATAAAGCTTTGCCCAGCAGTGGTACTTATAGGTAATTAAAGAAACGAATATGACGAACACATCACAGCACATGACATTTTGGACTTTGGAGCGGATTTATTATCTGCATCGAGGCGCTCGTCGTCCAGTTGCGAGTACACGTTGAAAACGATCGTACAAGTTAAGCAACGCTGGGCGAGGGCAGTACCTGGTGGGTGACCGCTAGTGACACTGAGCCCCTCCGTGCCTCGGAAAGCACGTTAAGCAGTTGGTCCAGAGTGACGACGCTACGGCGACTCCTCTGGAGGAAGATAGAAGACTATGATACCTTAAGAATATTCTGTCATAACGGCAATAAACTAAACAAATAAGCTGACCCATTCCGGCGCTGCACATCAATGTCAGATTAGTTAAGGAGTTTGTAATATTTGTATTTGTGCATGTGCCTGAATAAATGTATTTTCTTTCTTTCTTTCAAATCAATGAATTCAAACTCTTCCCCCCAAATGAAACATGCTGAGTTGTCCGTTATTACCGGTATGATGCCGGTTCCGGTATTACCGGCGTTAGTACCGATACCGGTTTACGAGCGACCTTCGGCACAATGGAGGCTATAACGCGTAATTGTAAATAGCCTTCGTAAGGGCTTATTTACAGCAGGCTGGACGATATAAACTTAATCGAAAGCACTTGATGACACGATTTTTGTACGAACAGGAGAGTTTTTAAGGTTGAGTTTATCTCAAAAACTACTTGACCTATTGCAAAAATTCTTTCACTGTTAGATAGATAAAAGTTAAAACTATGTACTGTGAAATAATTATTAAATTCGGTCCAGTAGTTGTTGAGAAAATCTCAACCTTATTGAGGCCCCCTGTATACTTATCTCTGTCTTGTTAAAATTCTACATCTAGATGTCTGTATAGTTAACGAGATATTCATAGCTTTTACCCGACCGAGCAAGAAGGAGGGTTATGTTTCTAGTGTAAACAAAAAACCCGACTGTCAAAAATTTAAGCCGCTTTGATTAAATTTTTATTACAGGTTTCATATTGCATAATCATAATCAGTATCATTTTCTACTACTCTCGCAACTCCTATAGAAGAATAACAAAAACAATGAATAATTCGCTTCGATTTCTTAGTATTTTCTGAATTCTTAATTAAGCTGTTTTTGTCGAATCGCAACTTGTACAAAACTTTATTTTAAACCAATAATTTAAAAAAAAGCGGAGATATTTTTACATTTATTCGTTATCTTGTACAACTTGCGGTTGATGGTGGGGCAGAATCTGGCATTGTCATTTCCATAAAAATGGAATTGCTCAAGCTATCGTAATGTAAATAACCCTTAACTGGGCGAATATCGTGCATCGACAGAGGAATGTCGATAAACTACCTAAATTGGTATGTTATGTAACCAAAATGCCGTACTTTATGTGACATAGAGGCCATAACTCATTCAGAAGTAAATATCTTACACTAATAGCTTTGAATGTTCCTTCGGCTGTATGTCCCTCCATCTGCTGCGCTCCTGGTACACCACTCTCGCTTCACACACAGCCAGCACTCTCGCATAGGACATGCTATAGGTATAAACTCCCGCCTGTCTCCCGTAGCGGCCGGCAGACGCTGTCCTTCCATCTGCTGCGCTCCTGGTACACCACTCTCGCTTCACACACAGTCAGCACTCTCGCATAGGACATGCTATAGGTATAAACTCCCGCCTGTCTCCCGTAGCGGCCGGCAGACGCTGTCCTTCCATCTGCTGCGCTCCTGGTACACCACTCTCGCTTCACACACAGTCAGCACTCTCGCATAGGACATGCTATAGGTATAAACTCCCGCCTGTCTCCCGTAGCGGCCGGCAGACGCTGTCCTTCCGTCTGCTGCGCTCCTGGTACACCACTCTCGCTTCACACACAGTCAGTACTCTCGCATAGGACATGCTATAGGTATAAACTCCCGCCTGTCTCCCGTAGCGGCCGGCAGACGCTGTCCTTCCATCTGCTGCGCTCCTGGTACACCACTCTCGCTTCACACACAGTCAGCACTCTCGCATAGGACATGCTATAGGTATAAACTCCCGCCTGTCTCCCGTAGCGGCCGGCAGACGCTGTCCTTCCATCTGCTGCGCTCCTGGTACACCACTCTCGCTTCACACACAGTCAGCAGTCTCTTCACTCACGATAGATTTGTAACAGACCACACATGGCCTTTTTCAAAACATTGCCAATTTGGTCGCCGTATGTCCTTCTGACCCAGAAGTTCTGGGTCTACTTCTACTCCAACATTAGCTCTAATCTTCCCTGACTCTTCTTTCATTCATCTGCTCTAAATGCAATAAACTGTCTCCACTCGATCAGAAGCCCCAGCTCTTTAACTAGCATTACCAGTACCAGGACACTATGACACGCCTGGAGTCTCATTAACACGTGGGAGAGACCTGCGTCCAGCTGATGAAGTTGCACAAAAAGTACCAGGAGACCATAGCTAATCTGGAGTTGCACATTAATACCGGTCCAGTATGCTTCAATACGGGCTGACGATGACGTTGGCATATTTAAAAGAAAAATATCAGTAATAAAATAACCGAAAATATCTCTTTTTATACCAAAAATAGAAGATTGCGGCCGTTAAATGGAAAATGTTGGCCGAGTCTCACGCTATAATGCTACCATAACACCTAAACAATAGAGGTTAATGTTGTGTGCGGGCTTTGTAAGTCCCGGGATCGATGCTATTGTCCCGGGACTCTGTCAGCTGAGAGAGGGAATTTTATTCTTTACTTAGAAAATTAGTTGCACTATGCCCTTTCAATTGATGCGCTCCTGGTACTTCAAAAACGTAAAAGTATCTGTTAAGGTTGATATTTGCATAAAAAACACATGTATCATTTTTGAAAATTCTTTACAGATTGCATATTAAGACTATCTACTAGTAAAAGATTTTTTAACAACGGTAAAGTGTTTTTTTAATGAAATATCAGCTTTATTTGGAACTTTATTAAAGTTGATATTTATTTGACCGATTGTAAAAGAAAGTAATAGTGAAAACTGTGATAAGATAAGATAAATATTCTTTTTTGCAAAAAAATAAAAAGTATTACACAAAAGAAATAGGCTAATACAGTTAGTATTACAATTGGCGGTCTTGTCGCTCAAAGCGATCTCTTCCAGACAACCTTTGGGTAGAGAATTCGGCGTATGAATAGGTAGCAAAATAATAATAATAGCTGTGTAAGTGTAAAAGAATTTTGTAAATCGGTCAAGTACTTACATTAAAATCTTCCTTCTTTACTTAAACTATGAGATATCTTTTAAACTTTTTTATAAGAAAAAATATCCTTCATCGACTTTTGCATTTCCTTCCTCATAACAATATTTTGTCTTTACTTAGCATTGACAAAAGAATTGCCGAATCAATTTAGTAATACTTATTTATTTTATTAATGGACTCGACTGTTCGTCCTTTGCCAATGTCATGTTACAGAAAATTCAATATATTCAATAGTCTTCTATCTTCCTCCAGGGGAGTCGCAGTAGCGTCATCACCCTGGGTAGCCGCGTCTTCATGTCTTCATCCAGAGGAGTCGCCGTAGCGTCATCACTCTGGACGAAGCAGCTCGACAGTCACGCTCACTCCCGAGCTTGTAGCGGGAACTCTTGATAAAAGCTTGAAACTTCAGATCTTGCATAAATAATCCAATAACTTCACCGTACTGTCATTTGCGAACATTTACTGATTAATTTAACGTGATATTAAACACAAAATAGTCCCTGTAGACGTTAAAAGGAAAATTATAAAATAATTTCGCAACCGTCGTTTCCCGCCATTTTCAAGAGAACCTTTTAGTAATACAAAAGTCGGCCTCGCGCCCCAAGGGTTCCGTGCAACGCAACTTAACCCCGTAACTTAATATAAGTTTGTAAAAAGAATATATTATTATGTAATTTCAAATCAACAGTTTTCGGATTTTTTTCCTTTACTTGTGCTATAAGACCTAGCTTCTTGCCAAATGACATTGCTACATTTCAATGGAGCTTTGCTCCACCTACAAAACTACGTGACCATTTAAGCTGTACCTATCATTTTGTTGGGGACTTATTACAGGTTTCATATCGCATAATCATAATCAGTATCATTTTCTACTACTCTCGCAACTCCTATAGAAGAATAACAAAAATAATGAATAAATCGCTTCGATTTGTTACTATTTTCGGAATTCTAAATTAAGCTGTTTTGTTCGACGCGCAACTTGTACAAAACTTTATTTTAAACCAATAATTTTAATAAAATACGGAGATACTTTTACATTTATTCGTTATCTTGTACAACTTGCGGTTGATGGTGGGGCAGAATCTGGCATTGTCATTTCATGATTCTAGGTCAACGGGAAGTACCCTATAGGTTGCATTTTCATACAAATATGCGAGAAAATGCGACATAAACTGCGATATCTTTTGATTGCGTTGACGTAGAAGTTTGATTTTTCCACGGCTGCATGAGGTTGCAGACCTGAGTATTTGGTATTAATTTCAACTTGATCCGTCCACGCGTTTCTGAGATATAGGTCTTGACAGACAGACGGACAACAAAGTGATCCTATATGTGCACAAGTGTTGTCTTCAACTATATATTGAATTACTAAATGAGAAAAAAAAATAAACAATTATTGCCTACTTCTTAGTTACTACAAATTGCATTATATTTACCAAGTGCAGTACATTAACCAAGTGCTCTCAAAACGGTGAAGGAAAACATCGTGATGAAACCTGCATGTCGTAGAAAAAAAAAATCTACAGCATGTGAAATCCGCCAACCCGCACTGGGCCCGCGTGGTGGATTATGGCCCCAGCTCCCTCGATGTAAGGGAAGATCTGTGCCCGAGCAGTGGGGCAATATAAATAGACTGATGATGATGATGATGCATTATATTTGAGCAAAAAATGTCGTCTCTCTCTTATATTGCTGCGCCTAAACAAGGTCCATAAAGAACATTGTAACATTTTAATGTTAAGTATGTGAACAACTTATGGAATGCAATAAATATATTGAATTGAATTAAGGTTTCCTTTTTCCTTTTGAGGCACTGAACCTTAAAAACTCTGAGAAATTAAAACAAAACAAATTGAAAAGAATAAGTTCAAAAGTCATATATTACCATTTTCATCAAGATTTTAACAACAAGTTTAAGTAAAGAATGCCTTCCGTATTTACAGGCCACGGACCCATTGTCTTGTTCAAATTCTGCATTCGTAATTCGTCGCACGCGCCCAACTTTCCGCATTATAAATTATTGAAAAGAAAAACAAAGGCCGCTATTTGCCGCTCTGTAAACGACTTTTCACGACGGATCTTCTATTTATTTATTTTATTAATGGACTCGACAGTTCGTCATTTGCCAATGTCATGTTACAGAAAATTCAGTCTTCTATCTTCCTCCCGAGGAGTCGCCGTAGCGTCATCACTCTGGACGAAGCAGCTCGACAGTCACGTTCACTCCCGAGCTTGTAGCGGGACTCTTGATAAAAGCTTGAAGCCCCAGATCTTGCTCAAATTATCCAACAAATTCACCATACTGTCACTCGTGAACATTTTCTGATTAATTTAACGTGATATTAATCTCAAAATAACCCCTGTAGACAATAAAACAAAAATTATCAAATAATGTTGCAACCGTCGTTTCCCGCCATTTTCAAGAGAACAGAAGGATTTATTGAAATGTAAATCAAGCTTAGTCTTCAATTGGTCGTCGTATATCCGCCAGAAGACAAAAGTGGTTGACATTGCTCATAGAATCAGTAAACTGAAGTGTCAGTGGGCTGGTCACATCTGTCGTAGAACCGATAACCGATGGGGGAGACGAGTTCTCGAATGGAGGCCACGAACGGGTACACGTAGCGTGGGACCAGATGGAGGGATGACCTTCGCAAGACGGCTGGTAGGGACTGGATGCAGAGGACCGAGAGTCGGGTTGAGTGGAGCGCTTTGGGAGAGGCCTACGTCCAGCAGTGGACTGACACGGGCTGTCGATGATGGCCGTCGTCTTAGAGAGAGGGGTTATGATTCTCGCCCCGGGTCCTACCTGGTGCAAAGGTTGGCCATAGCGTTATGGGCACCTTTGCACCGGGTATGACAAGGGGCGTGTTATTAATTTAGTTAAGTGTTTATTTTAATCAAGTTTTTAGTTTTATTTGTTAAATAGATATTAGTTTTTATTGTTATTTGTTTGTATTTTAGCTTATTACTGAATAAAACTTGCATAAATAGAAATCGCTTTTAGCGATAAGGCCGCCAAAATTGTACATATTGTTTTGTATTTCTGTATTGTAATTGTTTGTGTCTTTTATGTACAATAAAGTGTATTTGAATTTGAATTGAATTGAAAACTCGTTTACTTTAGTCTAGAGAACATAATAGGGATAATATTTGATTTTATTGCATCACTCAACTCTCATGCTCCTGCTGAAGAGAACTGTGAAAACAGTTTTTCGATATCTCAACTAATACCGAAGATATTAAGCGATTATGTCAAGTGGTGGGGGGATGCTCCATCTCTTTTTAGCAAAACGGTATTTAGTATGAAGTTTGTATGACGTCAGAACCACAATACATCGCGTACTGTTTCTGTCTCTTTTTAACACAACTTTTCTTGCAGTTACTCCATTCTTTAACTAATTTTTATTTTTGTATAATTATTGTATTGTACAGCCACACGTCAGCAATTTAGTAACATAGTTACTTCAAATACAGAATGCCTACAGAAGCGTTATACGAATACCCGAAAACCGAACTATCTGCAACTCACAAACAAGTCACTATGAACTCACAAACAAGTCGCTATCAAGTAGAGGCCAGAGTTTACGAAGTGGTTCGCAGTCTGATGACCCAAAGTTGTAATGGCGCGACGAACCAGCCAACTTGTTCCACTGACCAATGAGGATTTAGAACTGAGACGCCAGAAAATGCTTGCTCTTATACTGGGTCTCATGAGAACCCTTGAGCTATTAAACAATTTTCTTAATCAGATGCAAAATATACATAATGATAGAATAAGTAGGAAGTATTTATAAGTTTTTTCTTCATATATTTAAGATAAGAAGGGGCTCGTAGTACACGTTGAAAACGATCGTACAAGTTAAGCAACGCAGGGCTAGGTCAGTACCTGGATGGGTGATCGCTAGTGACACTTTCATCTGAGCCCCTTCGTGCCTCGGAAAGCACGTTAAACAGTTGGTCCCGGTTGTTGTCGCTTGACAGCAGTCGTTAGGCCACGCCATAGGCCTACGGGCGGGCGGCTTGAATAACTTTGACAAATAGGTTTGGTCACTAAACCACACGAGAAAATAAAGAAGAAGAAGTTATATTTTGTAAATTCTAAATTTTAATTTTTGACAATGTTTACGTTTTGGTTTAGCTGTAAGTTGACATTGTATTTCTAATTAAATAAATAAATGAGGAATTAGTAACTGAGGAAGTAGTACAAATTTTATGTAAATACTAATGAAAGTTGGAAAGTACTTAATTAAAGAATTATAAATTGGGCCTTGGAAATACTCAAAGATTTGACGATTCGATATGTTAAAAAGCAAAATAGCTTGGAGCATAATAGTTCGGTTACTGATACTAAATATTCAGCTATCTAAACTCATCAGGTACCTAATTTATTTTGTAAATTTAATTTTAGTTTTTTATTGTATAAATTATTTTTTAAACATGTAAAATACATGTGCCGTTGTCTGCTTGATGACAAATAAATTCCAAGAAAGCAAAGCAAAGGCATCTCCAATCTAAATGCTAAAAGGCATACCTTTAAGTAACTCCGCATAACACGATCGAGATTGCACGAAATGACTGAATATCGATTAAAGACTTCCCTTATCGGTTTCATATACATAGGATCCTATTAGTATCGTAAAGGATTCTAAGAGAACCTAGTGCGGCACTGTCAGTGAGACTCAACGGTTCTCATAACACGTGAAATATCAGAAAGTAGGAACAAAAACATGATGAAAAATTTCTCGCCGTGGGCAGGACTTGAACCTGCGACCTTGTCATTCCGTGACACGCTCTTACCAACTGTCCGATAGATGGAGTTGCGTAACATACCCTTTAAGGCCTGGTATGCGCGTATTTTCAGTTTTTCGATGAAGGCTACGGCACTAACTACTAAAGTTAGACGTCTGAAAAAAATATATAGCAATCTTGGGGTGTCTATTTAGAGACTGATGAATACCGATACACGATTGGACAAACTTCGCTCGATAGAAAAAAAATATGATTTTTATTGGCGTATTTTAATTTCCCTGCCAAAATTCATCCAAAATCAATAAAAATACAAATATGGAGTCACTGTGCCGTGCTCTTCACTACGTAAATACGTACATTTCGTAAATAGCTTTTTTTTTAATAAAATTGATTATATTGGAATATTATATTTACTTCTTTAAGTATACCATAATTGTTTAAATACTATTTTTCAAAACTAAACTACTTAAAAATACCTACATTAAAAACTAAACTAAAAATCTACCTAACTAAAAATATTCTAAAAAACTTGGCCCTCTTGGGAGGGTGCCCATCACGCTGGCGGCATTCCCGCGCTGGATGGCCAGGCTCAGCCTCTGCGCGAGAAAGCCGCCAGCACGAGGGTCACCCGTCGCCTCCCTCAGGCGCTTGCTGAGCTCCTTGTGGAGCGCGTGTGCTCCCGGGCCCCACGGACCAATATTGGAAGATATTATTTTTTTAAGATTGGCGGCGGTAGTTGGCTCTATGAAGGCTCTTAATTCGTCCAAGCGCTTAGTCAGTAAAGTTAGGTTATCTTGTGACCAATTCAAATTGTGACGAATTGTACGTTGGACGAATTTCGTTTGTGTCTAATGGCGCCCAATCATGAAAAACCACATCAAATGCTAATAAAATTAAACCAAAATTATAATCAGCAGAGCACCCAATTGAATATCCCGCTCACTATTAATCAAATCAGCCTGATTTCAATTTCAAATTACCGCATCTATTTAATGTAACCTAGTATCGTAGGGATGCAAACACAGATAGTTGGTATCGATAAACTAATTCATTCGTGGCCTCCATTCAAGAACTCCAACCAGTCATGGTCTCCTGGTACTTTTGGTGTAACTTCACCATCATCAGCAGCCCGTATCAGGATTCATATCGCATAATCAGTATCATTTTCTACTACTCTCGCAACTCCTATAGAAGAATAACAAAAACAATGAATAAATCCCTTCGATTTCTTACTATTTTCTGAATTCTTAATTAAACTGGTTTTTTTTCGAATCGCAACTTGTAGAAAATTTTATTTTAAACCAATAATTTTAATAAAAAACGGAGATATTTTTACATTTATTCGTTATCTTGTACAACTTGCGATTGATGGTGGGGCTGAATCTGGCATTGTCATTTTTCTCCATTTTATCATTTAGATATCAAAACATTATTGTCTTTATTAGGTACTATTTGAAACTGAAATGAAATGAAAAATTAAATGAAATGATGTTTATTTTCCAGAAGAATTCAATATGCTTAATTACAAAGTTATTGTATGTCTTCTAATCAAAATAGTACTTATATAATAATAAACTAAACTAAAACAGCACAGACTAAAGCTAAAAGACATTGCCACATTTTTTTTTTTTTAAGATGAATAATAACATTTCAAACATCGATATATCGTTCGCATCCCTAACCCGTTGCTCGTTTGTAGTAATAATAGATGGAATAGTTGTACAACTATTCGTGGGTAGTTGTGTTTGTGGTCGCTTTGACCCTCCCACGCACTGAGAGGGATGTATTGATGAATGGAACTTCGGCAAGTGGTAGCCCTTTGTCAAGCATAGTGGATTGGGTTACGTGTATCGTGTCCGCATAGTATTTTGTCGTTAATTGCTTTTAAAGCCACGCTTTTTCACATAAGCTTTTGCTACTTATTATGTAACCTTTTTAATAATTAATAAATAATTTTATTAATATAATATGTACCTACTTAATACAATACTCTGACAATAACAGAAAGTTATAAAATAATAGACATAAAAACTAAATACTATATAAACTATAATAATAATAATAAAAACCTAATGCACACTCAACCCTACTCTCGGTCCTCTGCATCCAGTCCCTGCCAGCCATCTTGCGAAGGTCATCCCTCCATCTGGTCAGGGGCCCTCCCACATTTAATATTTATAATCTACAAATTATCCTGGTCATGGCACCAAAATGTAACACATCTAATGCAAATCTAAACCCACTTATAAGCGAAAAGTTTGGTTTGGACGTTTCTTACTCTACAACCTGATAGAGTATAGAGTCGCGGGTATTCCCCATAAACCCTTCAATCCCGTGGGGGTTTCGGGCGGTCGGTCGCGACACGTGTAATTTAGTGCTCTATGTCGCTACATAGAGCGGTGTAGCCGTGTAGAGTCGTATTTCAGCCTTTTTCAGGATGTCAGGGGAAGGTTGTTTACAGGTTTACTTGTAGAGTTTATTGTGGTAAATAGTATGGGAATGTAGAGTTAAGTCATATAATGTCTTTAGGAAATATTTTGGTTAGGTAACACGTATACAAAAACCTAAATCAAGTATCTTATTTTGTAAACAAAAACTACTAACATTTTAAGCTGTTATTGCATAGTTTTTTTCACATTATTAGATCGGATCACTTTATATTCACAATGATGAACAGGTTCGATCAATCAGTTCCTTCAGTGTTACATCACAACAAGTAATTAGACGATCATATTTGTTTACAAAATAAGACACTCGATTTGGGCTTCGGAGGCATAATTATAATTATCCTTAACTATCCAAAAAGCTATTTTTATTTATTAATAATAACTTTGTGGCTTTTGAAAATGGCGGGAAATGACGGTTGCGAAATTGTTTGATAATTTTCATTTTAATCTTTACAATGGTTATTTTGTGTTTAATATCACGTTAAATGACAGTATGGTGAAATTATTGTGGGATTCATGCAGGATCTGAAGTTTGGCGCTAGAGTGAAGAGTCCCGCTCCGAGCTCTGGAGTGAACGTGACTGTCGAGCTGCTTCGTCCAGAGTGACAACGCGACGGCGACTCCTCTGGAGAAAGAGAAGACTATGATATTTTGAATATTCTGTAACATGACATTGGTGAATGACAAACTGTCGAGTCTGTTAACAAAATAAATAAAGCTTCGCATAGCAGTGAGATTTATAGGTAATTACAGAAACGAGTATGACGAACACATCACAGCACACTGACATTTTGGACTTTAGAACGCTACGGCGACTCCTCTGGAGGAAGATAGAAGACTGTTACAAATTGAATATTCTGTTACATTGGCAAATGACAAACTGTCGAGTGTATTAATAAAATAAATAATAATAATAGCTTTTTGGACACAGTACATAATATTTTTCTCAAATGCAAATGAAGGTTGGCGACGTCTGGCTGTAACGAGGTTACGTTCGGGATCGCCAACGCGGGCTCAAATAGGGGCTTCTGATGGAGTTGAGAGATCCAGTTATCGCTGATTTTTTAACTCTGTAAATAATGTTGACTGAGTTTTACGTTTTTAAATTGGACAGTAATCTTTTTGGATAATTTTCGTGATAACTTGGTTTTCTAATGAGAACCTTTACTCTTAGTAGATATCCAAATTAGCTAACAAAAGATATTGCCACATTTCAATGGAGCTTTGCCCCACCTACAAAACTACGTGACCATTTAAGCTGTACCTATCATTTTGTTGGGGACTTATTACAAGTTTCATATTGCATAATCATAGTCAGTATCATTTTCTACTACTCTCGCAACTCCTATAGAAGAATAACAAAAACAATTTATTTATTTATTTATTTATTACAATGAATAAATCGCTTCGATTTCTTACTATTTTCTGAATTCATAATTAAGCTGTTTTTTTTTTAATCGCAACTTGTACAAAACTTTATTTGAAACCAATAATTTTAATAAAAAACGGAGTTATTTTTACATTTATTCGTTATCTTGTACGACTTGCGGTTAATGGTGGGGCAGAATCTGGCATTGTCATTTAGTTTTCTTATGGAAAATCCTAGCCTTTTACTAATTACAACAAACACAAAAACCTATAAGTAATCATTTCGTTTCATAAAAAAAAACTATTAACGAGAATCTTTAAAACTCACTTTTTAGTATAAATATACCTTAGGCGTAGTATGGGTAAAGCCGTGACACGGTTACCCATCCAAATACCGACCGCACCCAGCATTGCTTATCATAAATCTTTCTATTTAAGTTAAGTATTACCAATAAGTTAACCGATTTATTTTATATCTATCATTCATTTTGGCGCCCGACAAGGGATTTCATTGTTTCATAAATGTTTATGAAAACAAAAGTATTTATAGGATTTCGTATTATTAGCTATTTTTGTTCATTTATTGTTCACTTAAAATATAAATAAGTAGATTAAGGAAAAAAACATATAATCGACAGTCCCTTGTCGGGCGCCAATATACCCTTTATACAGCGAAGTTTTATAGACCTACTATCATTGATCTCCTATAAACAACTAGATACACAGTCTGCCTTCTAAAAATGTCCGAGCGCAAAGAAGGTCCAAACGGATGAATGGACCCTCATTTGCTTTATTGGACATTATTTGGCCGATAACAATGGACCCTTATTAGGACGTTTTTGAAATTGTTTTAGTAAGACCTTTGTGTATCTAGTTGTTTATAGGAGATCAATGCCTACTATTCAACCTCGTTACCCTTATAGTAAATCTAATCAGATATAAACTTAAAATATCTAGATCTTATGGGAATTAGTGGGGCTCGTAGTCCATTGAAAACGATCGTACAAGTTAAGCAACGCTGGGCGAGGTCAGTACCTGGCTGGGTGACCGCTAGTGACACTTTCATCTGAGCCCCTCCGTGCCTCGGGGCGCACGGCAAGCAGTTGGCCCCGGTTGTTGAGCAGTCGTCAGGCCACGTCAAAGGCCTACAGGCCTGAATAACTTTGACAAATAGGTTTGGTCACTAAACCACATGAGAAAAAAGAATTATGGGAATTACTGCGCAATACATTAGTGTTCAAATAAATCTATACATATAATAAGACTGTAAAAAAGTTGTGTCTGTAAATTGGATATTTTTTGAAAATAATAATTGTAATGTGTTTTAGGATCGATACTGATGCCAAAACACTAATTTTTATAATTTTTGTCTGTGACTTTGTGCAAGTATCACGCCATAACTACTGAAGGGATTTTGATGGGAGTTTCACTAGGAGATAGCTGAAATATCCGGACAGCTCATAGGCTATAAGCCATGGCGGTATGTGGTGTGGTAACAAGGATACAGAGAGGAAGATCTGCCTCCTGATCTCCTCCATCCTCCTCCTCTATGCAAACGAAGTTGCGGGGTACAGCTAGTTATTGTAATAAAATAACGAAATTGGAATCAGAAAATAATAAATATTTCAATGAAAAAACTATTTGCAAACCTCTTCGTCACCCCTATATTGGATATTTGGAAAGGTAAGCATTTGTAGATCGTATTTGTTTCAACATTAACATAATCTTAAGCTAAAGCCATTGATCTCCTATAAACAACTAGATACACAGTCTGCCTTCTAAAAATGTCCGAGCGCAAAGATGGTCCAAACGGATGAATGGACCCTCATTTGCTTTATTGGACCCCTATTTGGACGGTTTGTTAAATTGTTTTAGTAAGACCTTTATACTCCTACTTATTTATTCGGCCTTAGGTACACCATGGAACTCTTGGTGACGTCACGTTTCTTACATATTATATGTTTGTACACATTGATTCATTATATATCAAATCACATGGCTGCGTGATGCGAGCGCAAAGAGCAGCACACTAACATTGCTCTTAAACCTAGTTCATAATATTTAAATTTAAACTTTGTGTATCTAGTTGTTTATAGGAGATCAATGGCTAAAGCCTAACCTTTACCAACCTTTAGTTTGGATTTTCTCAGCTATTATTTAGTACTTTAGCAAAATGGTCTAGGATTGAGAAATGGGATTTTTATTATTATTTTTTAAACTACATAAGGATTTGGTCATTATTAAATCAAACATTATATTTAAAAGTGTATTCGGTTCTCTTGAAAATGGCGGGAAACGACGGTTGCGAAATTATTTGATAATTTTCCTTTTAATGTCTACAGGGACTATTTTGTGTTTAATGTCACGATACATTAATCAGAAAATGTTCGCGAATGACAGTACGGTGAAGTTATTGGATTATTTATGCAAGATCTGAAGTTTCAAGCTTTTATCAAGAGTTCCCGCTACAAGCTTGGGAGTGAACGTGACTGTCGAGCTGCTTCGTCCAGAGTGACGACGCTACGGCGACTCCCCTGTAGGAAGATAGAAGACTGTTGAATATATTGAATTTTCTGTAACATGACATTGGCAAATGACGAACGGTCGAGACCATTAATAAAATAAATAAAATAAAAAGTGTATTCATCGCATTTATTTTTAAAACTGTATTGTCTAATTCAACACCACTGAAATTAATTTTTACATATTTTATTATTCTATTTTGTTATTGATAATTATATATAAACGGATATCACTCACTTATATTGTTGACGTCGGTAATTAGACCGACAGTTTCGACCAAATTCGACGGTTTTTCTGTAGCCGGTGACGTTTCTTCGCGCACTACGGATCAGCGCCCACTGGGCACGTTCCGAAATGACTTGTCCCGCCGACGACGCTGTGTTCGATGGCTGTAGTTGGATTCGTTGATCGATCTCACTTGTCAGGGAGTCACCGCCACTATAAGTGAGTGATATCCGTTTATATACAGCGTGTAACGTAAAGGGTATATGAAGCCGAAGGGAGTGTGTTCAGTATTGGTAACTGAACAACTTTTGTTCTACGACTTTTCGATTAAAAAATAAAAATAAATTAATGTCTCATACAAATCGATCAGCTGACCGGTGCGTATTGTGTGAAAAGTCAACAAATAAATTCCCGAAAATCGAAAAGTCGTAGAACAAAAGTTGTTCAGTTGCTGATACTGAACACCCTCCCTTCGGCTTCATATACCCTTTACGTTACACCCTGTATAGTTATTTAGTGTACGGATCAGCGCCCACTGGGCACGTTCCGAAATGACTTGCCCCGCCGACTTCGTTGATCGATCTCACTTGTCGGGGAGTCACCGCCACTCACAATATAAGTGAGTGATATCCGTTTATATATAATAGAAAGGATATTGTTATATCAATAAATACCTAAACATCATTTACAACTTAAATGTTATGGAGAATCGGCCGGGTAATTCCCCTGCATCCGCGGGAATATTTGCTACATTTAATATAATATATAAAATGTATGAATCGGCGGCCGCGGGGACTCGGCTAATAACATATTACTGGGGCGTAGCGACAGCAAACAAATAAGGTTACTTTTTGTTTTATTTGGAGATTTGTTATTTTCTTGCATATGCGCTATTGCATAAAAAACTATAACTTCCAATATAATCAATTTTATAAAAAAAAAACTACTTTTACCACTGCATGCTGCACACTGCTGCTCGATGGTGTCACCTGAATTAGGTACCTACTCATATCTCCGGTATTAGATACTTAATTAGTAATAATACTGTATCTTTTGATATTTTCTTGCATGCGCTATGCGAAACGAAAATCTAAATGATAAATGGAGAAAAATTGTCATCACCACCGGGATTCGAACCCGGGACCTAGCCATTCCGTGGCACGCTCTATTTCATTTATCATTTAGATTTCCGTTTCGCATAGCGCATGCAAGAAAATATCAAAACATGAAAAAAGAACGCGTCATCAATTAGAAACATGATTTCTGACTGCAATGTTACACATGAATTTGAGTAATTGCACAATTACTGGATAGATGTCGCTACCGTCCCTCAGACGAGAATATGGAGATAAAATTCACGATCTGGATACGAATCACGATGGCTCTGTTGGAATAGAGCGTGCCACGGAATGGCGAGGTCCCGGGTTCGAATCCGGGTCGTGATGAAAAATTTTCTCCATTTATCAATACTGTATCTGTTTTTATTATAATAATTTATTAAGTATTTGTTTTTGATTAATTGGTATGATTGGTATCTTGTTCGATTTTATGTAGTTTTAAATTAACCTGTTTTTCTTTCTTTCTAAAATATGAATTAAAAAAATGGGAAAAAAAATCCAATACGTTATTTTGCTATCCTTACTTTTATGTACACTTACCCACGGAAATTGTAAAGCAAAATTGGGTAGTCATTTCATAAATTGCATTCGACCTGACACCCCCCCCCCCCCCCCCCCCCCTCCCCGCGCGGAGAGATATTAAATTTGCGAATATTCGCCTGACGAATGCGATCGTATTCGAGAATTATTGTAATGACATAAGGGGGGGGGGGGTGTAACCCTCTGCTTCCGGGGCAATCTTGTTATGTAATTTATTGGCTTGTTACACAATTTAAATTAATATATTTTAATGATTGTAGAATTTTAATTTTAATATCGACACCCCTAATTCGCTATAATTTCGATGATACTAAAACTGACCGTAAAAAGACATTGCCACATTTCAATGGAGCTTTGCCCCACCTACAAAACTACGTGACCATTAGTGTACCTATCATTTTGTTGGGGACTTATTACAGGTTTCATATTGCATAATCATAATCAGTATCATTTTCTACTACTCTCGCAACTCCTATAGAAGAATAACAAAAACAATGAATAAATAGCTTCGACTTCTTACTATTTTCTGAATTCTTAATTAAGCTGTTTTTTTCGACTCGCAACTTGTACAAAACTTTAATTTAAACCAATAATTTTAATAAAAAACGAAGATATTTTTACATTTACATTTATTCGTTATCTTGTAATACTTGCGGTTGATGGTGGGGCAGAATCTGGCATTGTCATTTGTTTAATCCTTTCACTAGTAGATAGTTTAAAGTGACTTTAAATGGATATGGTATGTTGCACGCACGCACCCTCCCTTATACACATACATACATACATACATAAGTACACTCGAAAAACACAACCCTCCTTCTTACTCGACTAAAAATCAACTTAAGAGTTCCAAATATGTACAACCTGTTATTTAACAGGTTACCTGGTATCAGTTACTATTCCCACCCCTATGTGACCTCCCTCTCGGTGGGGCCGCGATCAAAGGGTGCCGACGCCTGTAATAAACTGTGAGAAAAATAGGCCAAAGCTCTGAAATAGAGCGCTTTTGAAATACTAGAGCTTTCTTAATCAAATGAAAAGACCTGAAAAGTATTTAATACATATGAACAATAAGAGACAAGTATTTCAATAAAGGAACACTTGTTAAGAAGGCGTATTACAGGATAGATGACTATTTAAACGATGAACATGCATGGTGTGTGTCGTCGGTTCCGGATGAGGGATAAACTTACTAACAATAGTAATAGTTACGTACTGTATAGTTATTAAGTAATCATTGTAATATCATTGTTTTAAAAGATGTGCTGCTGAGAGTTTTTTGCCACTTTTTCTCCTCAGTGTTGGCACCTTTTCCACCTTTTCCTTGCAAAGTGGTGTAAATGTAAATCCCAAAAAATATATTGACGTGCAAAAATGTACTCAACGTGCTTACTTGCAATAAAGAAATTTGACTTTGACTTTGTATATAGGGAGCCTCAATAAGGTTGAGATTTGCTCAAGAACAATACTTTTATTGCCAGAAGCTGTAGCCCGCAACTTCGTTTGCGTAGAGGAGGAGGATGGAGGAGATCAGGAGGCAGATCTTCATCTCTGGATCCTTGTTTCCACATCACATACCGCCATGGCGTATAGCCTATGAGCTGTCCGGATATTTCAGCTATCTCCTAGTGAAACTCCCATTAAAATCCCTTCAGTAGTTATGGCGTGATACAAAGTCACAGACAAACAGACAAAAATTCTAAAAATTAGTGTTTTGGCATCAGTATCGATCCTAAAACACATTACAATTATTCTTTTCAAAAAATATCCAATGTACAGACACAACTTTTATACAGTCTTATTATATATATAGATAGTTTAATGTACACAAAAGAATTTTCAAAAATCATTGAGAAAATCTCATCCTTAATCTCCTGTACATCTTTAAATAAACATTATTATTATCTAGTTTTAGACTCGACAGATTTTTTGGCATTATCCTTCCATTTGGCACCCCCTCTTTTAATTAATTTAATCAAAATTTGTATTACGCATTATCCATGCTCGGTGAATAAATTAGAACATGATGAAGATATTCTTGCCGTGGGCAGGACTTGAACCATGCAGAACGTTGCAGGTTCAAGTCCTGCCCAGGGCAAGAAATTTTTCATCACGTTCTAATTTAATCAAATTTTAATATCCTATGTCCCTTCTACAGTCCCGCCGAATCTACCGACACCTCATATGTTACAATCCATCAAGCCGTTTAGGCTGCAGGGCGGGACTAAGAATTACACATACATACTTACTCTCACTCACATACATACATACACAAACACATACACTCCGAAAAACATAACCCTTCTTCTTGCGCAGTCGGGTAAAAAATACGCAATTGTAATTGTATATGGAGCTTAAAAAGCCTCTTTACAACTGCTCTGTTCAGATTGCACCAGATCTCTAGTTTATAACAAGTTCCCGTTTGCCCCGGCGATGACGGGGCTGACCCGGGATGTCGGGTCAGCGGGGCTGGACCGACCCCAATCGGCCCCGGGTCCGACAACTGTTACCATGGGTCAAGCGACCTTTGGTGTCAATGTCGACTGAATTAATTCATGTCTTTAGTGCATAATTGGATTTATTATGCGATATTAAATTAATAATTTATATTATTACTAGCTTTTACCTCGCATTTTCATACAAATATGCGAGAAAATGCGACATAAACGGCCATATCTTTTGATTGCATTGACGTAGAAGTTTGATTTTTTCACGGCTGCATGAGGTTGCAGACCTGAGTATTTGGTATTAATTTCAACTTGATCCGTCCACGCGTTTCTGAGATATAGGTCTTGACAGACAGACGGACAACAAAGTGATCCTATAAGGGTTCCTTTTTTCTTCTTGAGATTCTAAAAATATCCAATGTACAGAATCAACATTTAACCTTATCAAAAGTCTCTTTCGGTTACGAAAAAACAGATTATCAAACAAAAACCACCCAAAACTAAACCAACAAAGGATTCAATTTCCTATACACCTATCGCAGCTCTCATCAAACCGCCCAAAGGGCTATCCAAACGAGCGTTTGTTACAGAAACTTTAATTAACAAAATTGCAGTCCTCGCGACACGTATGACGCAAAAACATTGTGACGTCACGCTTCTTCAAAAGCTTTAAAAAACGACTCTGCAAGGCCTTTGTTTGATGTAGAATATGCATGTAAGCGGAATTTATAAACAGTATTACAACTTTGAACAGAAGTTAAACATTACATTAACTGTTTCTTGAACGCAATAAAGATGCTGATGTTTCTGTCGATCCATGGTGTTCTCTGTATAAAAAAAAATATATATATATATATATGTCTTAATAGTAACTCTAATTTACACAAATTTTATTGTATATTTAATTATTTTAAGAATTATTATTATATTGTATCCACTGACTCGGTGCTTTGATGATATCTGTAAACCAGTCAGTTATATATTGAATGAATAAATAAATAATTAGATGTTCAAATACCAGGTTAGCATAAATTGAAATAGTTACTGCACGGTGTGACAGCGGGCCTTATGACTAGGAGGTCGCCACTAAGAGCCATTATCGCACAAAACGCAACGCTTTCGCGACACTCCTTGCCTCTCTTCACCCCTCACCTTTCACTATACATTGCTGGCTACTCGTTATACATGGATGGTATTTACAGTTTCAAATTCAAAGTCAAATTTCTTTATTGCAAGTATGTTATGTACATTTTCGCACGTCAACATATTTTTGAATTGACTACACAAACTCACACTTGAGAACGTATTTGCTGATTGCAGGCGAACCGCGACTTGAGATAGACATCGCATGATACGCACTCAAGATTGGTTAATCACTAAATGACATACTTGAGGTGGTGATCACGTCTTGAGAGTGTATCAGCTGAATTCGCTCCTACAATTGGGTTTGAGCTCAGACTATTAATACGGGCCTCAGAGTTGGTGATGAGTTGACATCTCTGCTTAGAGATGGCGCTGAGTTGTGTATCCTGCTGATTGCATGGGGTGCTGCAGCATCAGGGCAGGGTAAACTCTAAGGTCAATGTGCTGGTAAAACGGACAGCGAACTTTTAATTGATGATCGTCGATTGGTTTTTGAATTGATTTTTAATTGATTCCTGTGGAAGTTGCTATTAAACTAAGAAAAGAACTGCTCTTCAAACTGACTTAACTTAACTTAAAATATAATGACTATACAATTACATAAGATTAAATTCAACCAAATATTTGCACACCACCTTGTGGTAGAGTATAGTGGAACTGTAAACGATAATTTTAAAGAACCATGTAACCTATATTCTTGCGAATAAATGAATTTTACTTTACTTCACCTTTTCGAAATTAAACCACACATGGCAATTTACATACTTCGTCTTTGCCTATTTACACCAAAATTTACATACCTGCTACGGAGTTGCCCTGTGTGGTATTTTCATTCCATAACTGTTTTGGTCGATACTATTTTGAAAGACACCATAATCAAAATTTTAAATCTCCCATTAGATGATCGTTCGTGGGCACAGGCCACCCTTCCCATCTCCTTCGGCGGCCTAGGCATCCGTCGCACCTCAAGTGTGGCTCTCCCGGCCTTCTTGTCCTCTTGTCACGGCTCGCTAGCCCTCATCGGCAATATTCTTAATATTCCCATAGCCGATGTTCGGATTGCGGGCTTGACAGAGGCCTTGGCGGCCTGGAGCGCCTCATGCCCAGGTGTCGACGTCCCGACCGAGACTGGGAGGCAGAGTCAATGGGACCTACCGCTCACAAAAATCATTCATACTTCACTTTTGGGAGAAGCTGAAGATGACACCGAACGAGCGAGGCTTCTTGCCGTAACGGAGAAGGAGTCAGGTCACTGGCTCCATGCCCTACCATCCGACAACCTGGGCACCGTACTAGATCCCAATAGCCTGCGCATTGCAGCGGGCCTGCGTTTGGGGGCCTACATTTGCGAGGCTCATCACTGCTCGTGCGGCCGAGGCGTGGATCGTTTCGGACGCCACGGACTGTCCTGTGTGAGGAGCGCCGGCCGCCTGTACCGCCATTGGGCAATCAACGACTTGGTCAGGCGGGCGCTCGCCACGGCTTCCATACCCTCCACACTCGAACCGAGCGGGATGCTGAGGGATGACGGCAAGAGACCAGATGGGGCCACCCTGGTGCCATGGTGCCTCGGGCGGTCCTTGATATGGGACGCCACCTGTGTGGACACTCTGGCGCCGTCACACCTCAGCATCTCCGCTCGCAGGGCGGGAGCCGCGGCTGAGCAGGCGCAGCTCCTAAAAAGCCGAAAGTATTCACAGCTCAGTGCTCATCACGAGTTCGTTGCACTGGCTGTGGAGACTTTCGGCCCGTGGTCGTCCGACGCGAAGAAATTTTGTAGAGATATTTCCACCCGCCTGATCCTCGCCTCGGGTGACCCCAGAGCTGGCGCCTACTTCAGGCAAAGGCTGAGCCTCGCTATTCAGCGGGGCAACGCCGCCAGCGTGCTGGGGTCCCTGCCGCGCAGTGCGGAGTTAGACGGCGTGTTCGGACTTTAATTGTCTATTTTACAATTTAGGTACCTAAGTATTTATTTTATTTTGTAAATAGCTTTTTTTTAATTTATAAGCAGTAATGTATATATTGTGTAATTGTATTTAATATATAAAAATATATATAACTTTACTTCACTGAATTATAGCTAAGAGCACTCGATCCCCTTTCACACAAATCGTAATCCATTCAATCGTTTGCGAGCTACGATGCTAAATACAGAACCTTGTAATATTTTTAAAACAGCTAAAGTTGAGTTATTGTTCGTTGTTTCACCGACTGTGGCTTCAAAACTGAGGTAAAATTGAATATCTGCGGCGCGGCCAGCGCTCTCATATATCAGAGGGAACTGAATTAGTGTATGCCCACTCTGACCCGGCTCCGAACATGGAACGACCAGTTCTTTGAACTACTCTACTTCACTTAGTTGGTTAATCGATTTCCTAGTAATAAATAGGCTTTATACGTTCATCTCCTTGGCTATGTATTACCACAGAGACATCGATAAAATGCATTATTTTATAAGTCAATAATTTGAAAACTATTATTTATATGTAAATTACTGGCCTTGTATATTATTGTGTTTTCCCATTGATCTCCTATGAACAACTAGATACACAGTCTGCCTTCTAAGAATTTCCGAGCGCAAAGAAGGTCCAAACGGATGAATGGACCCTCATTTGCTTCATTGGACATTATTTGGACGTTAACAATAATAACAATGGACCCTTACATGGACGTTTTTAAAATTGTTTTAGTAAGACCTTTGTGTATCTAGTTGTTTATAGGAGATCAATGTGTTTTCCTAATAAAATAAAATAAAAAATTAGCAATGTCAACCACTTTTGTCTTCTGGCGGATATACTTATATATATATCTTATTCTATCCAGAGAAATGCCAAGCATAGCTCTTTCTCTCGCTGAGCGACTTTGAACTTGTGGGCCAGTCGCACCGTCAATGTCCAGGTTTCGGCTCCGTAGGTCATCACTGTCTCATCTATGTCAAGGTGCTTTTTGAGAAAATCTCAACCTTAAAACAGTCATATACCCATTTATCTGTGTTAGAATAGATCGTACAACAACACTGAACTGGCAACAACTGAAGTGTCAGTGTGCTGGTCACTGTCGTAGAACCGATAACCGATGGGGGAGACGAGTTCTCGAATGGAGGCCACGAACGGGTACACGTAGTGTGGGACCAGACCTTCGCAAGGTGGCTGTCAGGGACTGGATGCAGAGGGCTGAGAGCAGTGTTGAGTGGCGCGCTTTAGGAGAGGCCTACGTCCAGCAGTAGACTGATACGGGCTGATGATAATGATGTACAACAACACAGCATAAATAAAGAATAGACTCTAGGAATATTTAAAGTTTTTAAAAGCTTACGTCACACCGAGTTCACTGCCCTACCGATAGGTGGCGCTCGCAGGCGGTTCGAACGCTCGTCTGGGTAAGTTGTGGTCATTAACAGAATAATACACTGCACCACAATTCCCATTACGAGTAATTATAAAGTAAGCGATTTCTTGAAGTATGACAAAAAATACATATCGTGAGTTTTGATTTTTTTCTTTCATAAGCGCTATGAGAAATGAAACTCTGAATATTAAATTAAGAAAAATTACCTTTAATTATTTTTCTTGACAGTGATTTATAATGAATTGGTCGATATTCATAACACTATAAAATAAACTTCCAGAAATATTTAGAAAATCGCCAATAAATGCCAATCAGCACACAGCAATTTAAACCATATTGTCCATAAATTCCAATCATTTCACGTATAAAATGGCGTAATCCATCTTTCTGTTTTACGCTATAATATATTAGGAAAACATAATCCTGAATCCTATTAGCAACTTTCCGCAAGGGAAGATAGAATCAACAATGAGGCCTTTTTACGTACCGAGGTTGATTGATGACCACGCGATGTGCGAGGCAGACGAGCGGTTAGAAAACGACGCGTTTTTCCAATGCACATAAATTCTAAGCGCTGCTTTTTGTAACTAATTTGTGAATTATTTATAGTTGTTCAATGAAGTATATTTTAAATGACAATGCCAGATTTTGCCCCACCATCAACCGCAAGTTGTACAAGATAGCGAATAAATGTAAAAATATCTCCGTTTTTTATTAAAATTATTGGTTTAAAATAAAGTTTTGTACAAGTTGCGATTCGAAAAAAAACAGTTTAATTAAGAATTCAGAAAATAGTAAGAAACCGAAGCGATTTATTCATTGTTTTTGTTATTCTTCTATAGGAGTTGCGAGAGTAGTAGAAAATGATACTGATTATGATTATGCAATATGAAACCTGTAATAAGTCCCCAACAAAATTATAGGTACAGCTTAAATGGTCACGTAGTTTTGTAGGTGGGTCAAAGCTCCATTGAAATGTAGCAATGTCTTTTCCTCCAATGTTTTATAAATACAGTCTCGTGTGGTTTAACCAAACCTATTTATCAAAGTTATTCAGGCCGCCCGTAAACGTGCTTTCAAAGTGTCATTAGCGGTCACCCATCCAGATCCTGACCTCGCCTAACGTTGCTTAACTTGTACGATCGTTTTCAACGTGTACTCGCAACTGGACTATGGGCCCCTAAATACAGTTAAAAGTTTTATTAATTGACGTCTATAGTATGACCGTCTAAACCAGTCTTCGCCTGCGCGGTACAGGGACGCGGGGGTAGGACGATAACGGGGACCGACAGAGGTGCGGGAGGGGGTGTAACAGAAATGTTGTCGTCATACCCCCGCGTCCCTGTACCGCGCAGGCGAAGACTGATTTAGACGGTCATACTATAGACGTCAAGTATAGTATAGTATCGTGATGAAACCTGCATGTCGTAGAAGAAGAAGAAAAAAAAAATCTAAGGCATGTGAAATCCGCCAACCCGCACTGGGCCCGCGTGGTGGATTATGGCCCGAGCTCCCTCGATGTAAGGGAAGGTCTGTGCCCGAGCAGTGGGGCAATATAAATAGACTGATGATGATGATGATGATGATAGTATAGTATGCCTATGTATGACGTTATCAGTTTCGAAAACGCAAAGATAAGTTTGTCCCTAAATCTAGTTTATCTTTCAATTTTAGTTACACCAAAAGTTATGGTGAAGTTGCACGGACGGAACCCTCGGCGTCCGATAGCTGACTCACACTTTACCAGTTTTATTTAAGACAATCTCTACCTTAGGTTCTCTTGAAAATCGCGGGAAACGACGGTTGCAAAATTTTTTTTTTTTTGTTAACCTATATATTGTCCCACTGCTGGGCAAAGGTCTCCCCCCTCCTCTTCCATCCATCCCTGTCCTGAGCCTCATCCAGCCACCCATCCCTGTATCTAACGATATCGTCTCTCCACCTACGCCGAGGTCTGCCCCGACGCCGGAGTCGGTTGCAAAATTATTTGATAATTTTAGTTTTATTGTCTACAGTGGTTATTTTGAGATTAATATCACGTTAAATTAATCAGAAAATGTTCGCGAGTGACAGTATGGTGAATTTGTTGGATAATTTGAGCAAGATCTGGGGTTTCAAGCTTTTATCAAGAGTCCCGCTACAAGCTCGGGAGTGAACGTGACTGTCGAGCTGCTTCGTCCAGAGTGATGACGCTACGGCGACTCCTCTGGAGGAAGATAGAGGACTATTACATATTGCTTTTTAAACTTTCACGGTTTGTATACATATTAATTAGAAATTACCGTGTTTTTATTCTTGATGTCTCGATATTTCGACAGCATTGCAGCCATCATGGTCACGAGTAGACTGAAGTCGGTGAGTGTTAATGGTGAACACGGTAGTTCCCGTTTTTATCTAATTAATATGTATTACATATTGAATTTTCTGTAACATGACATTGGCAAATGACGAACTGTCGAGTCCATTAATAAAATAAGTAAATAAATCTCTACCTTAAGAACTCATGTACCTCTGTGTTATACCGTAAACATTTCATGCAATTAAACAATTTTAGTTTGCAAAATGTTCAGAAATAAAGCGATTTCAGTTTGGTTTTCAAAGCTAATTAAATTACTAAAGTTTGTGAACTGTATCGCTGTTTCAAACGCTGGTGTGTAGTTTGTTGATAACTTTCAGTGGGTTTCAGTTGTCAGTGGTGTTGTGTGTCTTGTTGGCTGTTTCAGCGACATTTCAGAGGTTTCAGGTTGATGAAATTTTAAGGTAATTCATCCTCTATTCTATTTCAGGCAGCTGTACCACCGCCGGCGAGTAAGCGAGTAACTATCGGCTGTTTTATCGCTCAAGAAACGCAAGATAAGTTTGAACATAAATTTTTTAAAGTTAAAAAAAAGTTTATCAACGCAATCAAAAGATATATCAGTTTATGTCGCATTTACTCCCATATTTGTATGAAAATGAAAGAAAACTAAAACCTATAGGGCACTTCCCGTTGACCTAGAATCATGAAATTTGGCAAGAAGCTAGGTCTTATAGCACATTTATTCTCTTTATTATTATTAAATTTACTTATATTATTTATTCCCTTTAGGAAATATCCGAAAACTCTAAATTTGAAAAGACAATGCCAGATTCTGCCCCACCATCAACCGCAAGTTGTACAAGATAACGAATAAATGTAAAAATATCTCAGTTTTTTATTAAAATTATTGGCTTAAAATAAAGTTTTGTACAAGATGCGATTCGAAGAAAACAGCTTAATTAAGAATTCAGAAAATAGTAAGAAATCGAAGCGATTTATTCATTGTTTTTGTTATTCTTCTATAGGAGTTCCGAGAGTAGTAGAAAATGATACTGATTATGATTATGCAATATGAAACCTGTAATAAGTCCCCAACAAAATGATAGGTACAGCTTAAATGGTCACGTAGTTTTGTAGGTGGGGCAAAGCTCCATTGAAATGTGGCAATGTCTTTTGAAATTAAATTTTCTTATTACAAACTTATATTTGCAGATGATGAACTAATCAGGAGTATATCGATGTATGGACATAAAATTTTGATAATAGCAAAGATAAGTTGGTTTCTAAATCTAGTTTATTTTTCGTTTATTACAGCAAAGTTACGGTTAAGTTGCGTTGCACTCGCTTTAGCCGTTTTCTTATACATAAACCAATCTCTAGGCATAATTATGACGTTAAAAGCTATTTATATTAGAAAACCAACTTGTAATCTGCCTTCAGATAACAGCAAAGTGTTACAGAGAAGTTTCCACTTACACGATTTCATACAAAAGGGAATAAAAGTTAATAAAGGCGACGCGAGCGGCGAATAATGGCAATAAAACGAACATGCCCCGACGGAGGACGCTATATTTAGGAACGTACTGTATATGCTCAAATGACATACGTAAGTTTAATATTACAGAGTGCGAAACTAAACCACAGATTATTCTTATGCTTAAAAGGAGAAAACGCAGAGCTCAAATTATCATCATCCCGTATCAGTCCCAAGGCGCGCGTGTCAATGAGACTCCCGCCGTGTCATAGTGTCCTGGTACTGGTAATGCTACTTACAGAGCCGGGGCTTCTGACCGAGTGGACACAGCAGGGGTTGGAGCATACTGGACCGTAGTATCATGACACTCCGCGCCAGTCATGGGATCCTGGTACTGGCAGTGCAACTTCATCATCATGAGCCCGTATCAGTCCCCTGCTGGCCGCAGTCCCAAGGCGCGCGTGTTAATGAGAGTCCATGCGTGTCATAGTGTCCTGGTACTGGTAATGCCACTTACAGAGCCGGGGCTTCTGACCGAGTGGACGCAGCAGGTGTTGGAGCATACTGGACCGTATTATCATGACACTAAGCGCTAGTCATCATTATTTTTTAATATCCAAATACCTTATACGCGCCATAGGTCAGTGACCGCTACAAGAATATAATACCCAAAAGGGTGACCATATTATTTTATTTTCCGGAATATTTTTTTTATTAATGACATTAATTTATAATGGGTTTAGTTTATTTTTACTATTTGTGAAAACATAATACTTAATTGGCTTTTCTTTCCAAAATTTTGTATATCCTGTTCATACTATAGTATGACCGTCTAAATACCTGTACCGCGCAGGCGAAGACTGATTTAGACGGTCATACTATAGTGCTATTGGTTTTTCTATTAAAATAAATAGGATGCTGAATATCTATTTTCAAGGTCAACGGTGTTGATTTTGACATATTGATTTAAATAAATATAAGAATCCTAATTTATATCAACGACTCCATATTAACAGACTTACCTTTCTCAGCCGACGCGAGTTGCCACCCGATGACAGCCAACATGACAACTGTCAGTTTGAACGCCATCGTGTCTGTCACCTGTCACGGCACTGTCACACCATTGGACCACTTCACTCACACTGTGACCTGTCACTATCACGACACTATCAATGGTCCACTTACACTAATGCATGGTGAGTCGATTGTCGTTCGGGGTATCTGGAAAATAAAAAAAAATGATTTTAATTTATTAGGAATTAATACAAAACAAAAACGACTGCATAAAAACTATCCCCGTTTAATTAATTTTTTTATATCCTATGACATCGTAATCAAGACGAATCAGGGTTGTCTCCACCGATTAGACACATGAATAAAAGTCGGAATAAAATCAAATTTAGCGCATTTGGAAAACAATTGAAAATGAAAAATTTGCTTATAAATGACATTGCCACATTTTAATGGACAATGGACACCTACAATGTACCTATCATTTTGTTGGGGACTTATTACATTTTTCATATTGCATAATCATAATCAGTATCATTTTCTACTACTCTCGCAACTCCTATAGAAGAATAACAAAAACAATGAATAAATCGCTTCGATTTCTTACTATTTTCTGAATTCTGAATTAAGCTGTTTTTTTCGACTCGCATGATGTACAAAATTTTATTTTAAACCAAAAATTTTAATAAAAAACGGAGACATTTTTACATTTATTCGTTATCTTGTACATCATGCAGTTGATGGTGGGGCAGAATCTGGCATTGTCATTTGTTATTCTTTCAAACTTGTACAAAATTAGACAGTTACTTAATACAAAAGATCTCTATGCATTTCAATGTTATTGTTTTATTACATCTCAAAACGTAATGGCCACATGTGCGTTTCTGGATCACTGACGCGGCTCTAAATATATCTGGAATTAGCGGTTATTATTATACTGCAGAATGCAATTTGTATTCAAATGTGGTCTGTTCCTAGCAGGTATAATGTTACAATCTTCTCGTGTAGTTTAGCGACGGCACCTATTGTCGGAGTTATTCCAGCCACTAAGGATGGTTTTACCGAGGTCAGTACCTCAATAGGTGACCGCTAGTGACACTCTAGGGTGGTTTTACAGTGACGCTTTCGCCAGCGCGGTTGGTAAGCGTGCCCCGTAAGACTATTACGTTAAACTATGTAACGATCCAAGAGACTCAAAGCTCGTGTCCCGCGACGCTTACCAACCGCGCTGGCGAAAGCGTCACTGCAAAACCACCCTAGAGTGTCACTAGCGGTCACCTATTCAGGTACTGACCTCGGTAAAACCATCCTTAGTCACAGCCCTCCATGTCAAGCAGTCAGTCCCGGTCGCTGTCGCTCGGCAGCAGTCGTCAGGCCACGGCAGAGGCCTACTGACGTCTCTAATAACTCTGAGGCCCGTATTAATAAATCACTCTCAGAATCTCAGCTCAAAAGTCAATGTTGAGGACGACCTCAAGATGGCGCTCCTATTAATAAACGTAACTTAGGTGCGCGTTTAGGAATCGGGTATCACGTAAGTAACGCCGTATTAATAAACAAAACTCAGTTCTCAAGAGAACTGTGAAAATTACACTTGAGAACGTATTTGCTGATTGCAGGCGAACCGCGACTTGAGAAAGACATCACGTGATACGCCCTCAAGATTGGTTTATTAATAAATGACATGCTTGAGATGGTGATCACGTCTTGAGAGTGTAGGTACAGTGCGCGAGGCGTAAGCTCAGGTTTACATTTGTGTGAGTGATAGCGGTACAAGAGGTGAAGTGCGGTGCGTGCGCGGCAGGGTGTATTTTGTTGCGTTTGTATTGGACGCGTCGCGCCTTAGGACGAATATCACTCTACACTATCTGTGTGCACTCACACAAATGCAAACCTGAGCTTACACCTCGCGCACTGTATCAGCTGAATTCGCTCTTGAGCTCAGACTATTAATACGAGCCTGACAATAGGTGCGCTCACTGACCCACGAAGATAATGTCTTAGCCAGTCAGTTAACCCTGAATCCCGGTGCAAACGATCAATATTCCCAATCCATCGTCACGTGTCGTTGCGAGATCCGGCTGTGTTCCGCAACAGAAATAGCCGCGTGGATTCGGCCGGCAACAGTTTATACCGCCGGGTATAAATAGGCATATGTATGTGCGTTTGAATCTTTTTACTGCGGAACCGAGCTTCGATTGTTTAGGTCTGGGGTATCCCACGCAACTTTCGATCATCGGATTTATTTAATTAGAACCGCTAATAGATGATAGGTTCGTAACACAGAGCACTTCCCCCCATAGCCCTGTAACAGGAGGGCGCCCGTGTCTGCCCTGCCGTGGGCCTGCGGCCAGCAGTGGCCTGACACGGGCTGATAATGATGATGAAGTTGCACTGCCAGTACCAGGAGCCCATGACTAGCGAGGAGTGTCATGATAATACGGTCCAGTATGCTCCAACCCCTGCTGTGTCCACTCGGTCAGAAGCCCCGGCTCTGTAAGTAACATTACCAGTACCAGGACACTATGACACGCATGGAGTCTCATTTTACGTGCCTTGGGACTGCGGCCAGCGGTGGACTGATGCGAGTGACAGGCCTTTGAGAGCATTCTAGGTGACTTGAATGTAACCAACATTTAAATCCCCTAGAATCCTCTGTGAGTCCTGTTATACTACTACTGTTCGAGCCTCCTCCAAGCAACCTCTGCACATTTCTGTAATCCTGATTGTAAAGATGTTTTAGATGAGGAAGATGTGAAACACAACTCCTGACGTTTAGAATTGTAACCGCTGTGAGACCAAGTGAATCTAAAGTGCTCTGAAAATACCACAGCCCACTTACTCCATAGACCTGTACCAGGAGGGCGCCCGTGTCTGCCCGCACATGAGCGCAACATTGCTTCGCGACACGTGGCACCTAGAGATATTAAAGACATGGACGCATCTCTTTAATACGGCATACCTGTCCCCCGCTTCGTCTCTATGCGCTCATCGTTGACAGAAGTTTTCGCTTGCAAATGACAATGCCAGATTCTGCCCCACCATCTAGTCTAGTCTGTGTGCAGTTAATATATTAAATACAGCTCTAAACTCAAACAAAGCGTTGCATTAATGCATATTCAAGGATAACCAACGCAGTTCAAGAGATAAATAGAACATTTGTGTACTCTTTGAATAAACACCGCGCATTGTAGCTGGGAATATAGGTTGTGTGGAGTGACCTGGATTAGCTGGGGACTGTTTTGGACAAATACCTGCAGTGCCTTGATATACGGGGTATGAAAAAATCCCCTAAATAGGGCTGCTTTTCCACCAGAGGAGTGCTGCGACGATGAGACAGCTAAGCTACGAAACTATGTACCAGTTTCCACAAAAACAATGAATAATTCGCTTCGATTTCTTACTATTTTCTGAATTATTAATTAAGCTGATTTTTTCGACTCAAACCAATAATTTTAAAAAAAACGGAGATATTTTTACATTTATTCGTTTTATTGTACAACTTTCGGTTGATGGTGGGGCAGAATCTGGCATTGTCATTTGTAACATATGAGGTGTCATTGATTCGTCTGGATTGTAAGGACATAGGATATAAAAATTTAATCAAAGTAATGAGAGGTTAAAAGTTTCTTTCTGTTATTGATGGTGGGGCAGAATCTGGCATTGTCATTTTAGTAAAACATGAAGCCAGCGAAACCTGGCTCTCACTGGATAATAAAACCGTGGTAAAACAAAAGCGAATCGTTGTACAACACACTGCGTTATACCAGGAGCCGCAAAGCGCGATGTCCCGATATTAACTCCCTTTGTGCAGAAACCATGGCCTATGGCATGAGATAACAGCGGATAATGATCAGTTTTGTACCTAAGTTTTGAAGATAATTATAATGATTCTTAGGCATTGATCAACAACTAGATACACAGTCTGCTTTCTAAAAATGTCCGAGCGCAAAGAAGGTCCAAACAAATGAATGGTCATTTGCTTTATTGGACATTATTTGGACGTTAACAATGGATGTTTCATTTTTAGAAATCTTAAAAATGAAACCAATCCTAATCTTAAAAAGCAATGAGTCACAACTGTAATTGCCTCCTGGTGGCCTACCTGGAAATAATTTCTGTTCCGCTCACACTTAGCAAAATAGCGTCACTACCTGTTTCACTCAAATTTGAAGTAAGAAAAATTTGCCTAGTTTTGGGGATAGTTTACAAAAATAAATCAAAATGGCCTTGTTAAAACAATATTTTGGTAAGTGTTATACCATTTTGGAATCGTCATGAATTGAGATCACATGCCAGAAAAGCGTAGTACATTTTTTTTTCAGGGTAGTTGATTAAAGTTGGGTAAAGTAAAAAATTTCAAAACTTGATAGGTCACAAAGTGATCATTTTCTTCTGAACTGGGGCAGTTGGCTTTCCGTTTTAGACTAGAATTTAGAAAAGCATTATTAAGGGTTACATCAAAGAAATTAAAAAAAAAAGATAAGATTTGTAATAATTGTACTTAAAAAACCATCAAAGGATGTCGATTTTCTCGAATTTTTTTAAATGCCAATAATTATCAAAATACATGACTTGGATTTTTATTTTTTATTTTTCTGATAACTGTTATCACGCGTTTCCGGTTTGACGTCGATTTCTGGGACACCCTGTATATAATAATTTGCAGTAATGGTTCACTATAGTTTTAATTCTAAAACATATGAATAATTATGTACAATAAAGAAAAAGATTATCCATAGGCATTCGCCACTGTCTTACTCCATTCTTAGACCGGAATGAGGAACCAGGAACACCAAGGCAGGTGTGGAGGAATTGTCATTTGTCCCTCCCTCCCTCCCCAGTCGTCCTCGCCCCCCTTGGCCTTACGTCGCGTGAGTTCGGTCAGGCGTGAAGTGGCGGGGTCCCACAGGGTAACGGTCTCGGCCCGCTGTTTGTATATGTGTTTTTATTGGTGTTTTTAAGTTTCGCAATGAGTTATAGGGAAGTTTGATGGCTAAGAATTTGAGATATGGCTTTTATTATGTGTATGTATAAGAAAATATTCTTTTTTTTGCAGAAAAAAGTATTACACAAAAGAAACAGCTTCGTCTTATCTTATCTTATCCTGATTGTGTGCCAATGTGGCGTCACTTCGACCCATTGGTATCTTTTGTGCGATTTTGACACAGACTTCTTATCTAGCCAGGTGGCGTCACAGACTTCTTATCTAGCCAGGTGGCGCCATCTATGTAACTCAATAGGTCCGCTATGCAGCTCATGGGAAGGAGCCTGTAGTCTTCTGGTTCCGGATAGGCCGACCCCAGGAGACTCATTCGCTTTCTAGCCAGTGAGTCAACAGCTTCATAGTTCATATCGACATTTTAAAAGATTTGCTAGGTACTGAAATTTTTTGGCCATATTTTGCAAAAAGAACTGATTATGTCCTCTAGTTTGCACGCACTCGCCTTCTAAAGATTTTACAGTTTCCATTATGGGCCTTCCATGAGCCAACTAGCGCCGCCAATCCTAAAAAAATAATATCTTACAAATTATTATTTTTTTTGTTAAAAAAGCTATGTACATAATATTTATTAGTATACAATACATGTCATAATTGCGACAAGCAAAGTTGTAGTTCACAAATGTGCCAAAAACGGTAGTTTTTCGCAATTATGCGAACTACAACTTACCGACATTGAATCACGTTATAAACATTACGTACATAGGTTTTTTAATAAAATTGATTAAATTGGAAGATATTATTTTTCAAAGATTGCCGGCGCTAGTTTGCTCATGGAAGGCCCTTAAGATTTAACTTTGTATCTCCAGAACGAACAAAAGGTATAATCTAGTTACCAAAGCCGATTGCGAGTAAATTGGCAACACGTTACAACTGATTGCGGAGTCAGAAACCCCTCAACTTGACGAAATTAGAGGATTCCCGACGACAATTTAACAAAGTCGCGACTAGCTGGGAGATAGGGAGGTGCAAGTATAAGAAATACGGGTCTGAGACCCATAAGTATTGCTTATATTTCAAATAAAGTCAAAGTTCAAAAGTCAAAGTCAAATTTCATTATTGCAAGTTAGCACGTTGTGTACATTTTTGCACGTCTAAATATTTTTGAATTTACATTTACACCACTTTGCGAGGAAAAGGTGCCAACGCTGAGGAGAGATAAAATCTTCGATGTCACAGTGGTTGGGTCGTTGGTCTTATTTATTTATTTTATTAATGGACTCGACTGTTCGTCATTTGCCAATGTCATGTTACAGAAAATTCAATATATCCAATAGTCTTCTATCTTCCTCCAGGGGAGTCGCAGTAGCGTCTTCACCCTGGGTAGCCGGGTCTTCATGTCTTCATCCAGAGGAGACGCCGTAGCGTCGTCACTCTGGACGAAGCAGCTCGACAGTCACTCCCGAGCTCGGAGCGGGACTCTTGATAAAAGCTTGAAACTTCAGATCTTGCATAAATAATCCAATAACTTCACCGTACTGTCATTCGCGAACATTTTCTGATTAATTTAACGTGATATTAAACACAAAATCGTCCCTGTAGACATTAAAAGGAAAATTATCAAATAATTTCGCAACCGTCGTTTCACGCCATTTTCAAGAGGACCTCTCGTCGTTGGTCTTATGATACGAAGGTCCCAGGTTAGATGGATCCCCGACGAGATCCAGCCATGTACGAAGACAGAGATAAGTATCCAAGGGATCTCAATATGGATGATATTTCCTCAAAACCTACTGGACCGAATTTAATAATTCTTTTACAGTTACATAGTTTTAACTTTTATCTCTCTAACAGTGAAAGAATTTACAATCGGTCAAGTAGTTTTTCAGAAAGTCTCAACCTTAAATTTAATACCTAGTTATCAAGAAATTGTGATATTATTATTTTAAAAGATGTGCTGCTGAGAGTTTTTTGCCACTTTTTCTCCTCAACGTTGGATTTTATGTTGACGTGCAAAAATTTACACAACGTGCTTACTTGCAATAAAGAGATTTGACTTTTTTGACATTTAAAAACTGTCCTGTACACCTTTCTTTGTCTTCGACTGTACTATGCCTATGTACTTTATAAATACCCTATTACCTCGACACCCGAGAGCGAGCATACCCGAGGAGGCCCAAGCCCAGCGGTCGTGGGACGACGTCAGGTGCAAGAGTATTCTTGACAGACTTGTGGGAGAGGCGACAGGAGCGGACGTCGCGAGGTTGAGGGCTGTGACGCGGGTAGAGTCGGGAGCGTGGTTACACGCCATACCCTCTCCACACCTGGGCACCCTACTCGACAGCGACTCACTCCGTGTTGCCGTAGCTCTCCGCCTGGGCTGCAATGTATGTGAACCTCACCGATGCATTTGCGGGTCCATGGTGGAAGCCGATGGGCGTCACGCATTGAGCTGCTGTCGGTGCTCAGGGAGGTTCGGATGCCATACAATTTGTCGCAGACATTGGCCGTCGCCTTAGAGAGAGGGGTTGTGACTCTCGCTCCGGGTCCTACCTGGTGCAAAGGTTAGCCATAGCTATACAGCGCGGTAACGCCGCAAGCGTTATGGGTACCTTTGCACCGGGTATGACAAGGGGCGGGTTATTTGACTGACGAAGGTTTACCGGATATTTTAGTTTTAAGTTTGACATTGTATTAAATTGCTATTTTAATAATTTTGTTTATTACCTAACCCACATTTTTTTCGGGTTATTTTCCCCATCCCTGCTCGGAAGGGAAGTTAATAATTGTGACACTGGATTGACAAAACAGTCGCCTGGCAATCTCCAGCGAGCTCAGTCGTATTATTAATATCTCGGATGAGGAGACATTGTCCAATTAAACGAGCAGCTCATCAGTTAAAGAGTTTTACGACTAAGATTAGGGGGTAACTGAATAATGGCTAATAACTGCTGAAATAGAGGTCCTTATTGACTCGACGAGTTGAACAGAAGAGAGTGCTGACTGTGTGTGAAGCGAGAGTGGTGTACCAGGAGCGCAGCAGATGGAAGGACTGCGTCTGCCTGCCGCTACGGGAGACAGGCGGGAGTTTATACCTATAGCATGTCCTATGCGAGAGTGCTGACTGTGTGTGAAGCGAGAGTGGTGTACCAGGAGCGCAGCAGATGGAAGGACAGCGTCTGCCGGCCGCTACGGGAGACAGGCGGGAGTTTATACCTATAGCATGTCCTATGCGAGAGTGCTGACTGTGTGTGAAGCGAGAGTGGTGTACCAGGAGCGCAGCAGATGGAAGGACAGCGTCTGCCGGCCGCTACGGGAGACAGGCGGGAGTTTATACCTATAGCATGTCCTATGCGAGAGTGCTGACTGTGTGTGAAGCGAGAGTGGTGTACCAGGAGCGCAGCAGATGGAAGGACAGCGTCTGCCGGCCGCTACGGGAGACAGGCGGGAGTTTATACCTATAGCATGTCCTATGCGAGAGTGCTGACTGTGTGTGAAGCGAGAGTGGTGTACCAGGAGCGCAGCAGATGGAAGGACAGCGTCTGCCGGCCGCTACGGGAGACAGGCGGGAGTTTATACCTATAGCATGTCCTATGCGAGAGTGCTGACTGTGTGTGAAGCGAGAGTGGTGTACCAGGAGCGCAGCAGATGGAAGGACAGCGTCTGCCGGCCGCTACGGGAGACAGGCGGGAGTTTATACCTATAGCATGTCCTATGCGAGAGTGCTGACTGTGTGTGAAGCGAGAGTGGTGTACCAGGAGCGCAGCAGATGGAAGGACAGCGTCTGCCGGCCGCTACGGGAGACAGGCGGGAGTTTATACCATAGCATGTCCTATGCGAGAGTGCTGACTGTGTGTGAAGCGAGAGTGGTGTACCAGGAGCGCAGCAGATGGAAGGACAGCGTCTGCCGGCCGCTACGGGAGACAGGCGGGAGTTTATACCTATAGCATGTCCTATGCGAGAGTGCTGACTGTGTGTTAATCTTGAGAACGACCTTAAGATGGCGTTCCTATTAATAAACGTAACTTAGGTTTAGGAATCGGGTATCACGTGAGTAACGCCGTATTAATAAACAAAACTCAGTTCTCAAGAGAACTGTCAAACTCACACTTGAGAATGTATTTGCTGATTGCAGGTGAACCGCAACTTGAGAAAGACATTATGTGATACGCCCTCAAGATTGGTTTATTAATAAATGACATACTTAAGATGGTGATCAAGTCTTGAGAGTGTATCAGCTAATTTCGCTCTTGAGGCGGCTTTGAGCTCAGACTATTAATACAAGCCTAAGTGATGAAGAAACTTGACTCTCAGGAACCGCTCTTAAGTCGTCGCTACGACTCCTCAAGCCATAATTCCCGTTTCTAAACCAACACTAGGTAACTTTTTAGAGTCAACACAAGTTGAGATTTCCTCAAATGATTTATCCTCATCAAAACTTGATAAGAGTTGAGTGAGCGAGCAAACTAATCAGCGGGCACAAATAACGCGCCTTCGGGTGGGGGGGGGGTGGGAGGGGAGGGGGGAGGCTAGGGGGGGGGGCAGGTAAACAAATTGATTAATGGTTTAATTCGCAACTTTAATGCCGCTTGGAGTGGAGTGGTGATATAGAGGCACTGGATGAGACATCTAATGGAGGTCTGAAGGAGACCTCATATCTCTGAAAAAGCAGCTTTAGGGTGCTTTTCCATCAGAGGTGTCCTATGCTATGTTTATTCTTCTTGCATTTCTAGCTCTACCTCTTGCTATTTAAAATTCTTAATTTCCCTAAATAGTTGCCTGGAAGAGATCGCTTTTAGCGATAAGGCCGCCAAAATTGTACATTATGTCTGTATTATTCTGTAATCTTTTTCTGTAATTGTTGTGTTTTATGTACAATAAAGTGTATTTGAATTGAATTGCTATATTGCTATGGATGCGATTGATATCTAAAAATCTACAAATTTCTAGAGTACCGCGACACAGGTTCGCCTAGTGCGGAGTCCAATTGTAATATAAATAAATGTAAATATTTTATGGAAATAAAGAAATTTGAATTTGAATCCTGTTCATTGGCCAAGATAGCATAGCACTGACTGAATGAATTATTGGCTTTTGAAAATTCCGGAAAACGACGGTTGCAAAATTATTCATGACATTGGCAAATGACGAACTATCGAGTTTATTAATAAATAAATAATTGGATAATGCGTAATAGAAATTCTGAGTAAAAATAGGAGCGCATCATCATAAATCATGTTTCTTAGACATGGTTGTCGGAATACTACTACTATTGTCCGATATATGGAGTTGCGCAACATACCCTTTAAGTATGTATAAAGCGATGAAGATTTTCGGTGGGCGTGGCGTGGCCTGTGGTGGCTCAGTTGGTAAGAGCGTGTCACGGAATGACAAGGTCGCAGATTCAAGGCTGTACTAGCCCACAAGTGGAAAGGCAGCCTGCTTCCAGTACCGTTTCCAGCCACTCTATGTCAATCTGTCTGACATCTCAACCGGTGATATTTCATTACGAACTTGGTCCCAGATCTCAGCGACATTAAGCCGTCTCCGAGCATTATCGGTTTAAACTTCAGCGCAAATCAAAAATTAATGGAAATCATTTGATGCCCACCGCTTCAGAACCGATTAAATATTCATGGTTATAATTTACTACTATCAAAGAGAGCTTTCATAGAAAAAGTTGAAGCTTAATTCGAAATTTCTATGCAACATTAGCTCGGTGTCCCAGGTTGGATTTCCAGCCAAGGCAGACATGTACGGTGGAACACAGAGAAAGGTGTACAGGAGAGTTTTTAAGGTTGAGATTTTCTCATAAACTACTTGACCTATTGCAATAATTCTTTCACTGTTAGATAGATAAAAGTTAAGGCAATGTAACTGTAAAATAATGATTAAATTTGGTCCAGTAGTTTTTGAGAAAATCTCAACCTTATTGAGACCATCTTGTATACTTATCTCTGAAGTTATACTCGGTTTTTTCGACGGAAAACTTACGTACATTTACCGAGTGCTCTCAAAACGGTGAAGGAAAATATCGTGATGAAACCTGCATGCCGTAGAAGAAGAAAATCTATGGCATGTGAAATCCGCCAATTCGCAGTGGACTCGCGTGGTGGATCATGACCCGAGCTCCCTCGATATAAGGGAATAGTGCCCGAGCAGTATAAATAGACTGATGATGATGTAACATTATGTCTTATTGAGAATGGGTGTCCCCCGACCAGGAGGGCTGCCCTTCGCAAGGTGACTGGCAGAGACTGGATACAAAGGGCCGAGGGTTGAGGGGCGCGCTTTGGGAGAGGTCTGCGTCCAGCAGTGGACTGATACGGGCTGATGATGATGAAGATGAGCCTGTAGTTTTGGTTATATTCAATTTACTATGACCAAACCTATTTTAAAGTACCAGGAGCATATAAGTCGAAAGCGCTTCACCCATAAAGTCCCGGTATAAGTTATCACAGTAATTGTCAAACGCTAAGTTTGTGTAGCGAGTCTGTTTTGCCAGCATCTTGCGTAGTATTAAATCAACGGGAGACCAGGAGTTTACAACAATAGAACGCACAGGCCATACTGTATGTAGCTGTACTTTGCCGTTAGCTCCTTGGACGGCGGGTAGGGATGTAATGAATTAAAAATTAATCGGTCTTTTTTTCAGGTAAATAAATTGTAGTCTGAAAATTAAAAAATATAAAATTTACAATACTATAAAAGCAAATAAAATCTGCAAATCTATACATATAATAAGGCTGTAAACAAGTTGTATCTGTACATTAAATATTTTAAAAAAAAAAAAAATTGTAATGTGTTTTAGGATCGATAGTGATGCCAAAACACTAATTTTTGTCTGTTTGTCTGTGACTTTGTGCAAGTATCACGCCATAAATACTGGAGGGATTTTAATGAGAGTTTCACTAGGAGATAGCTGAAATATCCGGACAGCTCATAGGCTATAAGCCATGACGGTATGTGATGTGGAAACAAGGATCCAGAGAGGAAGATCTGCCTCCTGATCTCCTCCATCCTCCTCTACGCAAACCAAGTTGCGGGGCACAGCTAGTACGGAGTATGTGTGTTCTACATATTATTTATTGCCGACATTCATTGATTATTTAAATGTATTTATTAGGAGCGAATTAGTTTAATGGTGTGTTACAAGTTTGTCCAAATATCAGCTCAAAATGACAGCATAAAAATTTCAAACTTAGATTAATTTAGGAAAAGTACATTGGAATATTAAGTCGTGTGTTTATTTATTTATTACTTTTGTATTGAATATTGTGTATGACAATACGCAATGCAGTAGCTAAAAATGACAGTTAAGTGAACCGAATAAAAGTAATGAGATGGCAGAATACAAACAGATAACAAAAATAATAAGTATAATAATACACCTATTGTTTTTCTGCGTTTTCCTTTTTGCATTAAAGAATATTTTTAAGCCCTCTGCATCCAGTCCCTGCCAAGGTCATCCCTCCATCAGGTCCCACACTACGTTTACCCGTTCGTGGCCTCTATTCGAGAACTCGTCTCCCCCATCGGTTATCAGTTCTACGACAGATGTGACCAGCACACTGACACTTCAGTTTTCTGATGTTTTTTTTCGAATCGCAACTTGTTCAAAACTTTATTTTAAACCAATAATTTTAATAAAAAACGGTGATACTTTTATATTTATTCGCTATATTGTACAACTTGCGGTTGATGGAGGGGCAGAATCTGGCAATGTCATTTGTACCGATTTCATGTCTATTGGGTAAGTGGTCTGTGAGAAATTCGGTCTTGGTCTTCACCTAGACAGCTATGTCCCCTCCCTAGTGGTATCTCCCGCACAGTATAGGTATAATTGGTAGGTTGTTTTGTGAATAAAGCCACCTGGCTTAATTAACGATACCTTCGCTCTTACAATCGGGCCTTTTGGGGAATACCACGATCTTAAAGGAATTTCGGACAGAAATACCGCATTGTCTAGATCGACAGGGCATAATGGAAAGGTTAAGTAAATCGAAGAGAATTTAGTATCGATAACAGCTTTTGTTCTACTTTTTGAAAAAAGTTAAATCTCGCCCAAATCAGTACGAACCGACAGCGCAACACGAAATACTAGATACTAGTATTATAGTAAGTATTATAGTATTCGTACCGCCGTACGAAATATATGAAAATTACAATTATTTTGGAGCGAATATCATGAAGTCGTAGAAGTAAATTTTTTATATTAATTATTTCATAATAATTTCACAATTCATTTATTCATTGCCTTATGTGGTACAATAGGTGTTACGGCTCGTTACAGTGCTCACATAAACCCTGAAAGGGCACTGCAACATTACATTGTATAATAATACAACTTATAATAATTCAATTCGGTCTTAAATGTCACATTATAATTATGTTATCTATCTAGCTTACAAAAATACATAGTCTATTTATAATTGGTTTGTAATACAAATTCAAATTCAAATTCAAATACACTTTATTGTACATAAAAGACAAACAATTACAATACAGAAATACAAAACAATATGTACAAATTTGGCGGCCTTATCGCTAAAAGCGATTTCTTCCAGGCAACCACCTGTTGATGGAATTTAGCATAGTAAAGTGAAAGAGGTAGAGGTAGAAATACAAGAAGAATAAAATGAAAAATAATTGAAAAACAAATGGTATTTACAAAGAGCAGGAGTAGGTATACAATACTTACATTAAAAAATTTTATGTTTTATTCCTCATAACAAAAGCTATAAATGACCCTATTTTTTTATAAGTAGGCGGCTTCTTCTCTCGCATGGTTTAGTAACCAAACCTATTTGTCAGAGTTATTTAGGCCGCCCGTAGGCCTATGACGACTGCTGTCCAGCGACAACAACCGGGACCAACTGCTTAACGGTCATCCCGAGGCACGGACTAGGCGGCGAAATGTAATGTACAGCTACCAGCAGATCAAGAGTAACACTTTGGATTTCGGACCCTTCTTATTATCTGCGTCGTAAGATTTAAAATCGTACTGTAAATTATTGGTTTAAAATAAAGTTTTGTACAAGTTGCGATTCGAAAAAAACAGCCTAATTAAGAATTCAGAAAATAGTAAGAAATCGAAGCGATTTATTCATTGTTTTTGTTATTCTTCTATAGGAGTTGCGAGAGTAGTAGAAAATGATACTGATTATGATTATGCAATATGAAACCTGTAATAAGTCCCCAACAAAATGATAGGTACAGCTTAAATGGTCAAGTAGTAGTCTGTCAACGATGAGCGCATAAAGACGAAGCGGGGGACAGGGGTGCCGTATTAAAGAGACCGTCCATGTCGATAATATCTCTAGGTTACACGTGTCGCGAAGCAATGTAGCGCTCATGTGCGGGGCAGAAACAGGCGCCCCCTGTTACAGGTCTATGGGGTTAGTGGTCTGTGTTATACAATAATCTAATTGTATCAATTTTTTATAAACCAATTTTTTGGTAATTTGAACTTAGGGGCCCATAAATACTTTTATCTGAGTAAGGACTATGTCCTAAATTACTCACAAAGCCTGCCCACCGTCCCAGATCTAAGCAGGCTCATTGTGTCACCCGCAAAGGCCTGTCCGAACAATTATGGTAGTTGTTTTACGAAAAGCAGACGCCTTCGAGGCCTGCGCTACGCAATTTGTTTGGGTAATTATATGAAATATTGGGTAAATTGGGAAAGTTTTGAAAATATACCCATCTACAGGGGTAATTATATAGCTATACAACGTGTTTCAGTGCTTGTATTTATTCTCGGTAGTACAGTCGAAGACAGAGATAAGTATACAGGGGGCCTCAATAAGGTTGAGATTTTCTCAAGAACCACTGGACCGATTTTAATAATTCTTTTACAGTACATAGTATTAAATTTGATCTATCTAACAGTGAAAGAATTATTGCAATAGGTCGTAGTAGTTTTTGATAAAATCTCAACCTTAAAAACTCTCCTGTACACCTTTCTCTGTGTTCCATCGTACTATTGATTTATTAAAATGTGTATTTTTCTTATGAACAAGTGAATTGCTGACGGCAAAATTCTCGACCTGGGTACGATATCACGATGGCTCTGTTGGAGCATAATAGAGCATGCCATGGAATGGCGAGGTCATTTCTTTATTTAATTCAATTCAATATATTTATTGCATTCCATAAGTTATAACACAGATGTTCATATACTTAACATTAAAATGCTACAATGTTCTTTATGGACCTTGTTTAGGCACAGCAATATAAGAGAGAGACGACATTTTTTGCTCAAATATTATGCAATTTGTAGTAACTAAGAAGTAGGCAATAATTGTTTATTATTTTTTCTCATTTTTTCTCTAATTAACCTGTCGGCTCCCGAGATCTAGACTCAAAAACAGGCTCAAACCCGAGCTTCTTTTTGCTTCTATCAGATGGCTCCCATGGGAGCCGGCGGGTTTTCTAGTACTAATTGTTACACTATTCCTTATTTTAGTGATCATATTATTAGTGATATTATAATAAAAACCGATTATGGAAGAAGAAACATTTTAAATTATAATAAATTATTTCACTTCACGTGGCCGTTCGTATTCGCTATTGGATGTTTGTCGTATTTGTCAAATACTTGACAAATAAGACGAATATTTTGTCAAGAATACCAACCACACATGGCAATTATGACAAATACGAAGTGCCGCCGTTACACAAATCGCATTTCGAATTTCCTCCAAACTGTCATCTTCCTCCAGTGTAAGTAAACCCGTAAGTTCCCTTCTGCTGTAAACTGTATAATTAGTGCTGAGTACAATTTGTTTTGGCTATAAAGTATGCACGCGGCCTGCTTAGTAATGAAAGCGCTTGAACTACGGCGAGATTTCATGGTGTCCTGGTACATTGGAACTGTTTTTCTTACAATTTAATTAGTTTTTCTAATAGTTTTAGCATTCCATGAGACAACTAGCGCCGCCAACCTTAAAAATATAATATCTTACAAGTTATTAATTTTTTATTAAAAAAGCTATGTACGGTGGAACACAGAGAAAGGTGTACAGGAGAGTTTTTAAGGTTGAGATTATCTCAATAACTACTTGACCTATTGCAAGAATTTTTTCACTGTGTGATAGATAAAAGTAAAAACTATGTAACTGTAAAAGAATTATTAAATTCGGTCCAGTAGTTTTTGAGAAAATCTCAACCTTATTGAGGCCCCCTGTGTACTTATCTCTGTCGTCGACTGTACACAATCTTTATTAGGATAAACACTATTTTTCAATATACAATACATGGTATAATTGCGACAAGCTAAGTTGTAGTTCTCAAATGTGCCAAAAATTGCCGTTTTTCGCAATTATGCGAACTACAACTTACCTACATTGAATCACGGTATAAATAAGCATTTAAAAATAGTATTTATCATAATATACATTATGTACATAGCTTTTTTAATAAAATTGATTAAATTGGAAGATATAATTTTCAATGATTGGCGACGCTAGTTGGCTCATGGAAGGCTCTTAAATCAAAACTCTATTATTGCTAAACACGTTATTGTACATTCAACATTTTTTTTATCCGACTGCGCAAGAAGGAGGGTTATGTTTTTCGAATGTAGGGCGTCCTGAGGCGTCCCTCTCACTCTTACGGACGACAGTGATAGGTGCGTTTAGGATTTGAATTGGATTAAAATTAATAATTATAATTACCCGTATTAATAGTCTGAGCTTAAATTCAACTGATACACTCTCAAGACGTGATCACCATCTCAGGTGTGTCATTTATTAATAAACCAATCTTGAGGGCGTATTATGACGTCTTTCACAAGTCGAGGTTCGCCTGCAATCAGCAAATACGTTCTCAAGTGTGAGTTTGACAGTCTTAAGAACTAAATTTTGTTTATTAATACGGCGTTACTCACGTGATACCCGGTTCCTAAACGCGCACCTAAGTTACGTTTATTAATAGGAACGCAATCTTGAGGTCGTTCACAAGATTGCCTTTTGAGCTAAGAGTGATTTATTAATTTAACGACGCAGACATCTTCTTTCTCACTCGCAATCAATTCACAACATACATCATTCGACAACTCAACCATAACACATAGGAACATCACCATTTATCTTATTCAGTTTAAAAGTAATTTATTAACAGCCTCTCTCTCTCTCTCTCACTCAACCAACATCACACACATCATACCACACATACTTTGACAACACTGCAGCTCCCCTTTGTCTTTTTTTACTCTTTTAGTACTCATATAATTTCCTTATTTTATATATATAAATTGTAATATGTCAAATTTCATTATTGGCTTTATCCATTTAAAATTAAATGATTTAGTAATTTAATTGTAATAAGCTGTGAAGTATGCTCAATAAAGATAAAATAAAATAAAACTAATACGGGCCTAAAACACTGATGACATCACTAAACTCAACTATTCAAATTACTCGCTCTGACTCCCGGCCTATCCGTTTTGGCGACATGTCAAAACTTGTACACACGGCACGTTTAGTAACAACACTCCTAACCCTTATGTCATCGACATAAAGCTGCAAATTGCTATACAATAACGATGCATCTCCCAATGTTTCTGCTATGGTGTCACTGCTAAAAGCATGTGTCGGTTAACATAATCAGATCAGCTTCTATCCAAGTGACATTGATCAGTAACGCTTGTAGAATAGACGGGGATCGCTCTTGAGAGCGGGTTTGAGCTCAGACTATTAATACGGGCTCTAGAGTCCCACCTTTGTTGTCAGGGATCGTGATATTGAAGACAAGAATTGACGTAACTTTCTAAGGACCGTCTGTCAAACCCGCCCTCAAGAGCGAATTCAGCCGATACACTCTCAAGATCAAGACATGATCAACATAATATATCAAGTATGTCTTTAATAATAAACCAATCTTGAGGGCGTATCACGTGATGTCCTTCTCAAGTCGCGGTTCGCCTGCAATCAGCAAATACGTTCTCGAGTGTGAGTTTGACAAACTTGAGAACTGAGTTTTGTTTATTAATACGGCGTTACTCACGTGATACCCGATTCCTAAACGCGCACCTAAGTTACGTTTATTAATAGGAACGCCATCTTGAGGTGGTTCTCAAGATTGACTTTTGAGCTGAGAGTGATTTATTAATACGGGCCTAAGCTCCTATATGAGAAATGTCAACTATTTTTGTTATCTGGTGGATAAATCTATTTCTTATATTACAGTAATTAAAAGAATCAAAACTTTTAATTACAACCCCAAGCAAACTGCATCCCTTATCTCGCAATCATTCATTGTCACAGGGGTAAGGGTAGAGCGTCACTTAGGGGGAGTAATGAATGATCCAAATGTAAGTACCGTGACATTACCACTTAATGCTTAGCATTACGGGGATGCATTAACTGTATTCTGAAATACTGTATAGAGTGCCTTGTAAGAGGAGATACGGGCTGATGATGATGCAGTTGCACTGACAGTACCAGGAACCCATGACTAGCCTCCGCGCTAGTCATGGGTTCCTGGTACTGGCAGTGCAACTGCATCATCATTCTGTACCAGTCCACTGCTGGCCGCAGTCCCAAGCCGCGTGTCAATGAGACTCCAGGCGTATCATAGTGTCCTGGTACTAGTAATGCTACTTAAAGATAGATAGATAGATAGATAAAGCATTTATTCATTTCTACAACACACAATACATATACACAGAAGAAATACACAATTGGTAGATAAATATAGATAACTAGAATAAAGAAGGTTACAAGAAGGTTACAATATAAATAGAAAGAATACAATTATACAATAATGAAAGTTCTACAAAACAAACAATATTTTAGGTATTGTCTGTGTGTCGCAGTAATGAATGGGCGCTGACTCAGCATGTTGCTGCGCGCGCGCACGCACGGGGCGGCGCGCGCGCAGCGCTGGTATTCTGTCAGTGCCGCCTATAGTGACGTCACGGTCACTCCGTTGCAGCGACTCTTTGTGTTTAGACAGTATGTGATAGTGCTAGAAATGAAAGGATGGGTATAAGGTGTGTGATGATGTGTGTGTGGTGTCGTAGTGTAATAATAATAATAATAATTAATAATAATAATAATTTATTTATTTGGTATCTAAATAAAAAATGTGGTGTGAATGAGGGTGTATTGGTGTGTGTGAGTGTACCTATACTTGTGTGTATGGATCAGGAAAATAAATGGGGACGAATCCGTATCAATAACGAGCGATCAGTGCAATGCGAGCCGTAAAACTGAGTGAGTGAATATTTGTATATAAGTGCAGGTTTTTATGTCAGCATATATGTTGTGTGTAAGATAAGATGATAATAATAATAAGAGTGTATATGTTTCCGTAAAATATGGGGTCGGGAAGCCATTATAAATGGAATTATAAATGTCTTAAAGTGTGTACAGTTTACTTTTTCTGAATTTCCAACAGGTATGCACGAAATTTTGTTCTGAAACCATTCTTCGATTTTTGTTCTCTAATGGGAGGGGGAAGATTGTTCCAGCACTTCGTGGCTAAGTATCGGAAACTACCACGAAATGCCGCTGTAGCACACCGGGGTACAGTTTGGAGACAATCCGAAGATCTTGTGCTGTAAATATTTCCAGAACGTGATCGGAACCAAGACAGCTTCGCATACAGGTATTCTGGTTTTTGGAATTTTATTACACCGAATAGTAAGGTCGCGAAAAGGAGATCTCGGCGGGCCACAATTTTGAGAATCCCTGCGTCGTTAAAATATGGTGTAACATGTGTACGAGGAGGTATGCGGAAACAATACCGAGCACAGGCATTTTGCACACGCTGAATGAGCCGGTGCGTTCTAGCTAGTAAGCAGGGACCATACGCCGTAATGCAGTAGCTAAGTTTTGACAGAATCAGCGTCTCGCATAACCTGATGCGTAAGTCAACGCTGAGATATTCTCGAGCACCGTACAGTACCTTCAGTCTGTAGAAGCATCCCCTGACAAGTTCAGCCACATGCCCTTCAAATTGCAATCTGCTGTCCATAAGTAGACCCAGGTTCCGAGCTTCCGTCACCATATCCACGGGACTGTTCATTATAGAAATCACAGGATTCTTCATTAAAATGTTATGGATCTGATTTTTGGACCCGAGGACCAGGTATTTTGATTTAGACGGGTTAAGTACCAATGAGTTTTCAGATGACCAAGCGGAAATACGATTTAGGTCGTCATTTAAAAGTTGTATTGAAGAATCGGTATCCTTGGGCAGGAAAGAAATATAGAGTTGTAAGTCGTCTGCATAAATGTGATAATTACAATTCTTAATACACCCCGTAATATCCGAACTGTATAGAATGAACAATAATGGTCCCAGGATCGACCCCTGAGGTACTCCTCGTTCCACAGGACACAGACTTGACATCAAATTCCTACCATCAGATTTTGATATATGGACCTGTTGCGTACGGTGACCAAGATAGCTAGCAAACCATAATACTGTCGAACTATCAAATCCGTAGTACCTCAATTTAGCAAGTAATAAAGAGATGTTAATAGCGTCAAAAGCTCGTGAGAAGTCAAGTAGCGCCAGTATTGTTCCCATGCCAGCGTTCTGAGCAGTTAGAATGTTGTCGATAACATCTAATAATGCAGTGTTTGTACTACGGCCTTTCCTGAAACCGGACTGTAGACGGGGTAGAATATTGTTAACTTCCAAATACTTAGAAACCTGATCATATACTACTTTTTCTAATATTTTGGATAGGTAGGGCAGGATACTTATAGGTCGTAAGTCTTTAACGTCTATTGGATTACCTTTCTTAGGAATAGGACGAACCAACGCTGTCTTCCATAATTGAGGAAAGGTCGAATTTACAATGGACGAATTAACGATGTCGGTTATTACTCCTAAGGTTCGAGGTAGTGTCATTAAAATCATATCCATGAAAATTTCATCCTTCCCCACAGCATTGGACTTGATTCCGAAGATGTATTTCGCAACCACATTTTCATCCACTGGCCTTAGCTTAAAAATGGTGTCACTGTGACGGTGGTATTCGAAATAAGTAATGGCCGATACATTGTCATTATTATCTCCTGGTACATTTAAGAAGTGACGATTTATTACATCTGGGTCATTAAAATGGTCTGGAAGTTCTGAACAAGGTTTGAAATTTGGAAGGTCCATCTTTAGATTTTTCCAAAGCTTTTTAGAGTTATTAATATTACTATTAATTTTATGTTCAAAGTATGACTTCTTCTCGAAATGCAAACTGGTATTTACGAGACTTTTTAAAGTTTTATAACTGTCCCTGTCGCCCTCAGAGCGAGAACTTCGAAACTTGTTATGAGCTTCATCACGTAGTCTCATCATGTAACGCACGTTGTCAGTCAGCCATGGCTTCGTCTTTTCCCTGATAACCCTTTTCTGAACGGGAGCATGCATATCAAAGATATTGAGTATCATCAAGTTGAAAGTGGCGACCTTATCATCAACGGTGCCTAGGGCGCATACACTTTCCCAGTCAACACAATGAAGGTCTCTGTTAAAAGTGTCCGTTACTACGTTTTTCAGAGGCCTATACACTATTTCTCTTGGTTTAGGTTTTTCCTTTCTCACCTTTAGTTCAACAAATACCATTGCATGACCACCCAGTGCGGGGATATGATCCACGGTAACGTGTAGTACGGGAGCGTCTGTCAGTATAACGTCAATGAGAGTAGATGATGTGGTACTACAGGTATCCGTAAAGTGTGTAGCCTGATGTACGTGATTAGTTAAATTAGTATAATTAATGAACTCATTTAAACGTTTAGTTTTACTGTCGTTATTATCTAATAAATCCGCGTTAAAATCACCGGTAAGTATAATGCGATCATACTGTGTGAAAGAGGCAATAGAATCTGTCAAAGCATCAAGGAACATCTCCATATTCACCCATTGGGGTCTGTAGGCAGTGCCAATGATAAATTTGGTTGAGTTAACGGTGATTCGTAACCACATTTGCTCTATGCTCGGGACTGGTGGGTGCGGGCACGTTCGTACACGAAGACCTCGTTTGATATAAAAGCCGACTCCTCCCCCACCCTTCCGAGGGCCGAGCTCGCGCGGCACGTGTCGCAACCGATACCCCGGCACGGTGGGCGCGCGCGCATCTTGACCATCCTTTAGCCAGGTCTCGTTTATTGCTAGAATGTCCGCGTCATGACGTTCCACCGCTACCTGAAACTCGTCGTGATTTGTTCCGAGAGAACCGGCATTAAAGAGACCTACTTTTAAGTACTTTGATTTCATCATTTTATATTATAAATAAAATAAGATAGTTTGTAATGTGACATAACGTGTAAAAATACTGCCGGTTTCAAGATAAAATGCGAGCTCGGGTAGTATGGTGTTATAAATAATATATTATATGTGTGTGAGTGTGTACATATTATATGTGTTATAGATATGATATGAGAGGGTGAGTTTGAAGAGTGTGAAAATTTGACAATAGGACCGATTTTGATTTTTACTGCGACACACAGAGCTACCAAATTAAAAAAAGTACAAAAAAGAAACATTACAATGAATATTACACTACAAAGTATACATGTATTTAAACATAAACAAGTTTTTGCAACAGAGAACGAAACTACATAACTATTGAGCATTCTATGTCGCCTGGACATCGGGACCAACCACTCCAAAAATACGCTCTATATCAGTATCGCTTCGTATCTGATGCACTGTCGTATCGCCTTCATTCCGTTTAGCCAGAATTCTTCCCTCCTTTGTCCAAATAAATTTCCAGTTACTGGCTTTCCCAGCCACGCGCGACTTTCCATAAAGCGACCTATTGGCCTTGGTTAGACGTTCATTGATGTAGAACGCGCGCGGCACATGTGCTGGTAGATCTAGATCGGCAGTGGTGGCCCCCCTCCGCACACGGGCACCCTTGAGGAGATCGTCGCGCAGCGCGCGACGCGCCAGGCGCACAACTATAGGTCGCGCGGTGCTCGCGGGGAGGCGCGCCGCGTCCGCGGAAGTCGCCGGCGCACGCCTCCGGCCAGCCCGAGCCACGCTCACAATATCACGGGCCTCCAGTGCGACCCCCAGCTTAGCGGCCACCAACGCGACGACATGTCCCAGCGATTCGCCCTGGTTTTCCGGTATACATGTTATCTCCACGTCGTTTCCCAGGCTCGCCTGGTCGCGATCGTTAAGCTCACTTTGAAGGCGCGAGACAGTCTCCAGCAGCTCGGTGACGTTTTGCACGTTACAGGTGTCGATCTTTCTCTCAATAGTATCCATTCTGAGGTCCAGTGCGTCCAGTCGTGTATTGCACAACTTAACAGAAGACATCACCTCCGCCATCTCCTGTCGGAACGTGTTGAGATCGTCGCGCACAGCTTGAAGCTCGTTGCGGAACAGCTTCAGGTCCTCAGTCGCACCAGCCAGTCCGGGTACCATCACACGGTACTCCTCACTTATTCCCTTCACCGGGGTGCCTGCCTCATTGTCCCTAGGCTCGTTCCGCCTACACTCGGGGCACTGCCAGCCCGCCTTAGGTGACGTGCCCGGAGGCATATTTACGCACGCATCGTGGTACTTGAGGGGACATCTAGTGCAGACCACGGAACCCGAGGCTGGCACAAACTTGCCGCAACCTCCACAGTTCACAGGCATAGTTAGTGTTTTATTAGTACTCCGCTTCCGGTACGGATGGCGCTGTAAGTATTTATCGACGAGATGGCGCCGGCGCAACCAGGTAATTGTCTCGTCTCACCACGAGTGTACTGCGCGAGCACGAGGTGCTTGAGTTCAAGGTCAGGTGGCGCCACAAGTGATTGCAGAGAAAAAGCTCCAGATGTCGCCAGCACGCCCCACAGCAGAGCTCACCCCCGATGTACTAAGGTAAGTGTCCCAAGGCAGATGGCCCGGCAGGTGTTGTAGAACAATATCTCGAGATGTCGCTGATTGTATCTATAAATCCCGAGTTACCCGCTCTTAGATCGGGGTGCAATTTAAATGCAATCTGAGACTAATCACTATTGCCACTAATCGCCATTAAAGAGCTGGGGCTTCTGACCGAGTGGACACAGCAGGGGTTGGAGCATACTGGACCGTGTTAGGTGTGATTCTGTCATGGCTACCAAGTCTAAGCCTAAATCTAAACGCAACTGGGTACCACCTGTCACTCATATACATGATTAATCTTAATAATTTTAGAATTTTTTTCGAAAGTATCTGTGTACTGACACCTTCCCATGTAAAACATGCCAACCATGTACCACCACGCCCGGGGGAGGGTGTTGATTATGTCGGGCTCGCCACCCTGAAGGGGCGGAATACCGACTAAACATCCTGGGGTATTCCACCTCGTGCCATTCTTGCCGAGCCACGGGAACTGTGATACATCCACTTACTATTTCGCAAAGCGGCAAAACTGAGCAAAGTATATAAATTCCAGTATCAGCTGACTGTATAAAAATGAGAATTGGCGACCAGAGTCGCCTTGGGGGTTAATAATTTTGAACTCTGTGCTTCAGTTAATAAAACCGATTATTAGTCACGCTTGGGAGCTGAAAATTTTTCATTACTTTCCGCGTTTCATTTCGGTGCCACGTTTGTTTTCTATCATGGTGCAAGGTTTAAGAGAATCGCCTGTTTCTTTAATTTGTGTCTTAAGTCTTTGCTATCAGAGTGTTGGTTCAATCAAGCAAGAGTCACTGCGGCCTCCAAGGTCTATGTGACTGCCCAAAGTCTTTTATATCTCGCTCCAACCTTGCTCCAGCTTTGCCAACGTCCTTCAGGAATCCTATGATGCACTTGGGCGAGAGCTTATATCTTCAAATGTCTATAAGGTTCGGCTTCTGCTGCGAATGAGCGCTTCATACTGGCTTCTTCTTTCATTGCCCTCTTCTTAAGAATGTTAGCGCTCATTATGTCACTCTGCACTCTTGACAGCATGGAGCAGAGACCTGGTACTCTTGTTGTACCATTGGCGTAAGTTCCTGAACCATGATATTATTCGTCTACCCAGTCTCTTTCTGCCTTGGATCTGTCCTTGAAGAGACAGGTAGAAGACTGTACTTTTCATCTCTTTATTATGCTCTAGACCTTATGACCATTTTTCACGGACCACTTAACAATAGACGCGAAATCGGTACTTTGCAAGCGAAAAATTCTGTCAACGATGAGCGCATAGAGACGAAGCGGTCGACAGGTATGCCGTATTAAAGAGATGCGTCCATGTTGATAATATCTCTAGGTTACGTGTCGCGAAGCAATGTTGCTCTCATGTACTGGCAGACACGGGCGCCCTTCTGGTACAGGTCTATGGGGTAAGTGGTCTGTGACATTTTAGAGCACTTTAGACTCACTTGGTCTCACAGCGGTTCCGATTCTAAATGTCAGGACTTGTGTTTCACATCTTTCCTCATCTAAAAACATCTTTACAATCAGGATTACAGAAATGTGCAGAGGTTGCTTGGAGGAGGCTCGAACAGTAGTAGTATAACAGGACTCTCAGAGCATTCTAGGGGATTTAAATGTTGGTTACATTCAAGTCACCTAGAATGCTCTCAAAGGCCTGTCACTCGCATCAGTCCACCGCTGGCCGCAGTCCCAAGGCGCGCGTGTCAATGAGACTCCAGACGTGTCATAGTGTCCTGGTACTGGTAATGCTACTTAAAGAGCCGGGGCTTCAGACCGACTGGACACAGCAGGTGTTGGAGCATACCGGACCGTATCATGATACTCCAGGTTAGCTATGGGCTCCTGGTACTTTCAGTGCAACTTCATCATCATTATCAGCCCGTGTCAGGCCACTGCTGGAAGCATGCCTCTCCCAAAGCCATTCAACTTGGTTCTTGGTCGTTTCAGTCCCTGAAAGCTACCTTGCACAGGGCATTCCTCCATCTTTTCAGGGGCGTCGCACACGTCGTATAATGTATTTTTATTTATATCTTTTTTTATCGACACAGTAGCGATTCCAGATTTCGTAAGGTAATATCAGTCGCCGCTAAGCGAGGCGTCCCGCTCGCTCTTACGCGAATGTAACTCACTGGCTAGAAAGCGAAGTCTCCTGGGGTCGGCCTATCCGGAACCAGAAGACTGCAGGCTCCTTCCCATGAGCTGCATAGCGGACCTACTGAGTTATATTTTAGGGAGGAGGAAGGAGCATAAAGGAAAGGGGAGAGCACAAAAGATCCCAATGGGTCGAAGTGACGCCACATTGGCAACCAATCAGGATAAGATAAGCATATGAAGGACAGAGACAGCTGCGTTTAGGATTAGAATACGACTTCGTAGCCGCTACAGAGTGATAGGATCAAGGTTCCTTTTCTCCTCTTGAGGAAACCGTTGAGGAACCGTTAAAATGGATTTCAGGCAGAGATTCTGATATAATTTGTAGAATGTGCCACTTGTTGTAGTAATGTATTTATTTATTCTATGATATTATTATATATATTATGTATATGTACGTGGTATATATGTAGTGTATGCATTTAATATTTGTAAGTATGTAGTGTAAACTGTAATATTATTATTTATCCTTTTATATGTAGCTGTATTATTCCTACTCTCTGTGAAAACCATTTATTTTTTGATTGTTTTACTTTTTATTCTTCTTGCATTTCTAGCTCTACCTCTCGCTATTTAAAATTCTTAATTTCCCTAAATAGTTGGTTGCCTGGAAGAGATCGCTTTTAGCGATAAGGCCGCCAAAATTGTACATTATGTTTGTATTATTCGGTAATCTTTTTCTGTAATTGTTGTGTTTTATGTACAATAATGATATGATAATTAATTGAATACGTATTAAATTGAGTACTGACATGAATAAATAAATAAAGTAAATTAAGACTGATATAATATATAAGTGTGCATGCGACAAAAACTGTGAAAGGACAATAAAGGCTTTTTTATTTTTATTATTTTATTTATGTACAATAAAGTGTATTTGATTTGATTTTGATTTGATTTGTTTGATACAACTACGCCCGCTGTCAGTTCATGCCTTGACCGCCGAGACTCTCTGAGGCGACCATTGGCGGCGAGCCAGCGACCCCTACCATTGGTGTAGTCAGTTCACTCGAAAAGGACTACGTAATTTCGTTAGCAACAAGATTAGTCGCGGGTGGGATTTTTGGTCCACCCTTATTCTGCCATCTCATCACAATACATCAAGGAGAGGCTTTTGAAAATGGCGGTAATCGACGGTCTACAGTGGTTGTTTTGTGTTTAATGTCACGTTAAATTAATCAAAAAATGTTCGCGAAGTATGGTGAAATTATTGAAGGATTCAAGCAGGATCTGAACTTTGGCGCTATGGTCAAGAGTCCCGCTACGAGCTCGGGAGTGAACGTGACTGTCGAGCTGCTTCGTCCAGAGTGATGACGGTACGGCGACTCCTCTGGGAGAAGACTATAATATTTTGAATATTCTGTAACATGACATTGGCAAATGACGAAGAAACGTCACCGCCGCCGCGGGCGTGGCGCGCTCACCTTGAAAAAGACCGTCGAAATCAGTCGAAACTGACGGTCTAATTGACGACTTCAACAATATAAGTGAGTGATATCCGTTTATATATAAATGACAATGCCAGATACTGCCCCACCATCAACCGCAAGTTGTACAAGATAACGAATAAAATATGTAAAAGTATCTCCGTTTTTTATTAAAATTATTGGATTAAATTAAAGTTGCGATTCGAAAAAAACAGCTTAATTAAGAAATCAGACAATAGTAAGAAATCGAAGCGAATTATTCATAGTTTTTGTTATTCTTCTATAGGAGTTGCGAGAGTAGTAGAAAATGATACTGATTATGATTATGCAATATGAAACCTGTAATAAGTCCCCAACAAAATGATAGGTACAGCTTAAATGATCACGTAGTTTTGTAGGTGGGGCAATGCTCCATTGAAATGTGGCAATGTCATTTGCGATAGAGGCCAGTAGTGAAACTTAAATTCCTCCATTCAAGTTCTTGCTACGACGCAGTCACTATCGAGAGACTTTACTACAAACTCGTGGTAGTGGTATAGTTGACCGTCGGCTCAACGGTATTATTTTCACTGTTACCGAGTTCATTTCTGTGCAGTTCATTGATTAGTAATTATCCACTCATATCCAGAGTTCAGAGAGCTCGGTGGCTCAGTGGTTGGGTCAATGGACTTGCAATATGGAGGTCCCAGGTTCGATTCCCAGCCAGGGCAGCCATGTACCAATGAGTTATCCTCGGTTTTTTCGACGGAAAAACTTACGTACATTTACTGAGTGCTCTCAAAACGGTGAAGGAAAACATCGTGATGAAACCTGCATGTCGTAGAAGAAAAAAAATCTACAGCATGTGAAATCCGCCAACCCGCACTGGGATCGCGTGGTAAGGGAAGGTCTGTGCCCGAGCAGTGGGGCAATATAAATAGACTGATGATGATCCAGAGTTTATTTGTATGAATTTAACTGACATTTATAGCATTTTTGTGAAAGTGTCAGTTATGCATGTTTCACACAGGCGCCGTCTCGGGGCACTCTTTATAGACTGATCTCAAGACTGCTAAGCGAACTCTCAAGACATGATCAGCATCTCAGGTACAGTAGAAGACAGAGATAAGTATACAGGGGGCCTCAATAAGGTTGAGATTTTCTCAAAAACTACTGGACCGAATTTAATAATTCTTTTACAGTTACATAGTCTTAACTTTTATCTATCAAATAGTGAAAGAATTTTTGCAATAGGTCAAGTAGTTTTTGAGAAAATCTCAACCTTAAAAACTCTCCTGTACACCTTTCTCTGTGTTCCACCGTACGTCGGTAATTAATAGACCAATCTTGAGCAAATACGCACTCCAGTCGATCAATACGATCTCAAATGTGAGCTTTAGAGTGCTGAGTTTTGCTGGCGTTACTCACGTGATACCCGAATCGTGCACTTAAGTTGCGTTTATTAATAGGAACGCCGTTCTCTGATCTTCTTTTACAGTACATACTGTAGGAAATAAAGAAAGCTCATGGATATCTAGATGGTCTGGATTTATTTTCAACGCACAGTATTTATTTATTTTATTAATGGACTCGACTGTTCGTCATTTGCCAATGTCATGTTACAGAAAATTCAATATATTCAATAGTCTTCTATCTTCCTCCAGGGGAGTCGCAGTAGCGTTTTCACCCTGGGTAGCCGCGTCTTCATGTCTTCCTCCCTCGCAGTCGCCGTAGCGTCGTCACTCTGGACGAAGCAGCTCGACAGTCACGCTCACTCCCGAGCTTGTAGCGGGACTCTTGATAAAAGCTTGAAACTTCAGATCTTGCATAAATAATCCAATAACTTCACCGTACTGTCATTCGCGAACATTTTCTGATTAATTTAACGTGATATTAAACACAAAATAGCCCCTGTAGACATTACATGGAAAATTATCAAATATTCTCGCAACCGTCGTTTCCCGCCATTTTCAAGAGAACCCACGATCGATATTACAACGATATGTCAAACTTATTCTTCTTCTACCATAGATAATAATATGCAGTATGCAAGTTTATACTCGAACACATACATAGTTATAACTTTTATCTATCTAACAATGAAAGAATTCTTGCAATAGGTCAAGTAGTTTTTGAGATAATCTCAACCTTACAAACTCTCTGTACACCATTCTCTGTTTTCAAAATACCAGGAGCGCAGCAAATGGAAGGAGATCTTTTGTACCTCAAATCCCAATCTTACAAACTCTCTGTACACCTTTCTCTGTTTCCGAAGTACCAGGAGCGCAGCAGATGGAAGGAGATCGTTTGTGCCAAAGTCTCAACCTTAAGACATTGCCACATTTCAATGGAGCTTTGCCCCACCTACAAATCTACGTGACAATTTAAGCTGTACCTATCACTTTGTTGGGGACTTATTACAGGTTTCATATTGCATAATCATAATCAGTATCAGTTTCTACTACTCTCGCAACTCCTATAGAAGAATAACAAAAACAATGAATAATTCGCTTCAATTTCTTACTATTTTCTGAATTCTTAATTAAGCTGTTTTTTTCGAATCGCAACTTGTACAAAACTTTATTTTAAACCAATAATTTTAATCGAAAACGGAGATATTTTTACATTTATTCGTTATCTTGTACAACTTGCGGTTATTGGTGGGGCAGAATCTGGCATTGTCATTTGTTCGCCGAGCATAGCATAAATGCATAAAACAAATCCTAAGTATGTAATTATTCAGTTATTAAGTAAGTGATTTGATTGTTATTATTTTAATGGTGGCACTTCATGCGAAAGCAGACCGCATCGCTGCTGGCCAGAGTGCGGGCTAGCACCAACAGCATACTGAGCGTAATTGCCGACAAGTACGACTGCCCGATTATGCGTCACTGGGCGCGCGTGTTGGTGGGCTTTGGTAACATACTTGGCCTACCAACGCCGCGTCTATAGTGATGTATATTACAATATACATACCCAAGACAAATGTACTAACTTAGCTTTTAAATTGTTACTAACACAAATGGACCTAGTTGTCTGAATAAATAAATATTATTATTACTTCACTTGGCTATTCGTATTTGCGTATTTGTCATAAATGTCATGAGTGGTTGGTAATCTTGACAAACTATTCGTCTTATTGGTACGTCAAGAATTTGACAAATATGACAAACAGCCAATAGCGAATACGAATAGCCAAGTTTAGTGTCACCATAAAAGATGTGCTGCTAAAAGTTTTTTGCCACTTTTTCTCCTCGGCTTTTCCTTGCAAAGTGGTGTAAATGTAAAATCAAATAAATGTTGACGTGCAAAAATGTACACAACGTGCTTACTTGCAATAAAGAGATTTGATTTGTACAGTCGACGACAGAGATAAGTATACAGGGGGCCTCAACAAGGATGAGATTTTCTCAAAAACCACTGGATCAAATTTAATAATTCTTTTACAGTACATAGTTTTAACTTTTATCTATCTAACAGTGAAAGAATTTTTGCAACAGGTCAAGTAGTTTTTGAGAAAATCTCAACCTTAAAAACTCTCCTGTACACCTTTCTCTGTGTTCCACCGTACACAGAGCACAGAAGGCAAAACAGACTGGGATAGCATATTGCCAAGGTCGTTAGTGAGATATATATTGAAGGTAAACAATATAATAACGACCCGAACTGACAGTTCCCATAAATATTGGTTTAACCAAATTGTACTAAAGCAGACCGCTCAAAGTCGGTCAGAGTTTTAGGTCAAATGCGCACCGTTCCGAGAATTTTATAAATAGGCTTTGCATATAAATTATAACTAACTTTGAACAGATAGACACTATTTAATTAATTTACTAAACTTACAATATAAAACTAAAAACAAAAGTACTTACTAAAATATAACTAAAATAAAATAAAACTATATGTACAAAATAGGTCGGTTGAACTATCTGAATGGCTTGCATTACAGATAGTTCAACCGATCCCCGCTGTCCGGCAACGTGCCCAAAATGCTGGCGGCATAGATATTTATATGAATAGGGTAGTTTCATCATCATCATCATCAGTCTATTTATATTGCCCCACTGTTCGGGCACAGACCTTCCCTTATATCGAGGGAGCTCGGGCCATAATCCACCACGCGGGCCCAGTGCGGGTTGGCGGATTTCACATGCCTTAGATTTTTTCTTCTTCTACGACATGCAGGTTTCATCACGATGTTTTCCTTCACCGTTTTGAGAGCACTCGGTAAATGTACGTAAGTTTTTCCGTCGAAAAAACCGAGTATAACTCATTGGTACATGGCTGCCCTGGCTGGGAATCCTCCATATTGCAAGTCCATTGACCCAACCACTGAGCCACCGAGAATAGGGTAGTTTACCAATACCCAACATAGGTTCTACGACAGATGTGACCAGCACACTGACACTTCAGTTCAGCGCTGACATAATGTTGGCTTATTCATAAACAGTTTTGTCATTAAGTCGTAAGTTATGTAGGGATTAAGTTGCAGTTGAAGACTTTTTATTGTGATTACTCGACTGCGCAAGAAGGAGGGTTATTAGAACATGATGAAAAAATTCGTGTCACGGAATGACAAGGTCGCAGGTTCAAGTCCTGCCCACGGCAAGAAGTTTTTCATCGTGTTCTAATTTATTCACCGAGCATGGATAATGCGCAATACAAATTCTAAGGAAGGTTATGTATTTCGAGTGTATGTATGTATGTGTAATTATTTGTCCCGCCCCGCAGTCTAAACGGCTTGATGGACTGTATGTAACATATGAGGTGTCGTTGGATTCGTCTTGATTGTAGGAGGGACATAGGTTATAAGGGGGCTTAAATTCTTTACGTATTTTTTATAAATAAATTCTTACAGCCTTACTTATAATCGATGATTAAAATTAATACCTTGTTAACACTTGGTAACACTATTTAAAGTTAACCAACTCCTGAAGAACCGAATAAGTAGCTGTCAGTTTAAACAACGTCGTATGCTAAATTAACAAAATGGCGGACCAAATTCGGAACAGCTGATTCCATTTGATACTGCTGCTTACTTTTTTAAGGACTTTGGAGTAGGCATTACCCCAATTTAGGGCAAATTTTCGTTCTTTTTTTGAATTCATTCAGCAGTGTTACCGTACCTGAATATTTTTTGGTGTTTAAAATGACGATTATCTAATCACTGCTTAAATAACGTTTATAAGTAAAAAAAAAGGTTAATCACTTATTAAGAGTTTAAATAATGATTAGTTAATATGTTGCTCAGTGCTTGATTAGTGTTTTTTATAAGTAAGAGGGTTATTGCTTATTTTATTTAGTATGAAATAAATCGCGCTCCCGTGCTATCGCATAATAGTCTGTGATTCGTGGAAGCGCGGCATTTCACTCGCGGCCGCGGCGAGTATTTATACAGTCATACCGCGGCCGGCGACCTCAATACTGAACCGATATTGAAGCGATTTGGGAAAGAATTGGTTGTAAATTATAATTTATAAAAATATGGCCTAGTACAGCCATCAGTTATATTTCTTTCTCGTGTGGTTTAGTGACCGCACCTATTTGTCAGAGTTATTCAGGCGACAACAACCGGGACCAACTGCTTGCCGTGCGCCCCGAGGCACGGAGGGGCTCAGATGAAAGTGTCACTAGCGGTCACCCATCTAGGTACTGACCTCGCCTAGCGTTGCTTAACTTGTACGATCGTGTTCAATGTGTACTCGCAACTGGACTACGAGCCCCTCGCCATCAGTTATAGGGCTTAGTTAATATTTTTTTTAAATATACCGTAATATTACAGACCCTAGCCTGACTATTAGAGACCTTAGCCTGACTATTAGAGACCCTAACCTGACTAATAGATACCCTAGCATGACTATTAGGGACCCTAGCCTGACTATTAGAGACCCTAACCTGATTATTAGAGACCCTAACCTGACTATTAGAGACCCTAGCATGACTATTAGGGACCCTAGCCTGACTATTAGAGACCCTAACCTGATTATTAGAGACCCTAACATGACTAATAGATACCCTAGCATGACTATTAGGGACCCTAGCCTGACTATTAGAGACCCTAACCTGATTATTAGAGACCCTAGCCTGACTATTAGAGACCCTAACCTGACTAATAGATACCCTAGTATGACTTTCGTTAAGGTTAGTAAAATGTAAAGAAAAATGTATGGAACTGTCATTTGCTTTTTCGTTAACGTGGTCTGACACGGGCCGATGATGATGAAGTTGCACTGCCAGTACCAGGAGCCCATGACTAGCGCGGAGTATCATGATGATAATCCGGTCCAGTATGCTCCAACACCTGCTGTATCCACTCGGTCAGAAGCCCCAGCTCTTTACAAGTACCAGGGCCCCATAACCCAGCTGGAGTCTCATTTACACGCGTGCCTTGGGGCTGCGTCCAGCAGTGGCCTGACACGGGACTGATGTTGCTCTAAAAGTACTAGGAGCCCATGACTAGCGCGGAGTGTCATGATAATACGGTCCAGTATGCTCCAACCCCTGCTGTGTCCACTCGGTCAGAAGCCCCGGCTCTGTAAGTAGCATTACCAGTACCAGGACACTATGACACGCATGGAGTCTCATTGACACGCGCCTTGGGACTGCGGCCAGCAGGGGACTGATACGGGATGATGAATTGATTCTAAGGCTTGTTTAAATAGGTACTAAAATAAACGATTATCATGCTCGGATGAATATGAGCAATTTTTCGTTGAAAAGAGGCTTTATTCCGTTGCTAAGGGCAACTTCTCGATGGCTAACTAACAACATAACTAAAGGTTCTCTTGAAAATGGCGGGAAACGGTTGCAAAATTATTTGATAATTTTTATTTTAATGTCTACAGGTGGTTATTTTGTGCTTAATATCACGTTAAATTAATGACAGTACGGTGAATTTATTGGATAATTTGAGCAAGATCTGAAGTTTCAAGCTTTTATCAAGAGTCCCGCTACAAGCTCGGGAGTGAACGTGACTGTCGAGCTGCTTCGTCCAGAGTGATGACGCTACGGAGACTGCGAGGGAGGAAGAGAAGACTTTAATATATTGGCAAATGACGAACTGTCGAGTCCATTAATAAAAAAATAACAGAACTATTTAGACACTCATTATAATGGTGATAGAAAATTCGTCGAAAGAAATAACTAGTCCTTGGGAATGGATATCAAACAAAATAATAGAGTTCTCAGAAGTAATTACTTACTAATGTTTACAAAATTATCTATTTTGAGGAGCTCAGTGGCGCAGTGGTTGGGGCAATGGACTTGTGATACGGAGGTCACAGGTACGATCCCCGGCCATCATTCTTCATTTTTTTCCAAGGCATAACTTACGTACATTTACCGAATGCTCTCAAAATGGTAAAGGAAAATATCGTGATGAAACCTGCATGCCATAGATAAAATCTAATGTGTAAGTTTAATCTGCCAATCTGCACTGTGTCCGCGTGGTGGATCATAGTCCGAGCTCCCTCGATGTTAGGGAAGGTCTGTGCCCGAGCAGAGACATACAGACTGATGATACAAATTGATCATGTAAGTTTTTTTTTTGTTTACATAAAACCACAGACCACTTACCCAATAGACATAAAATCGGTACAAAGTTGCATTCTGTCAACGATAAGCGCATAGAGACGAAGCGGGGGACAGGGGTGCCGTATTAAAGAGATGCGTCCATGTCGATAATATCTCTATGTGCCACGTGTCGCTAGGCAATGTTGCGCTCATTTGCGGGCAGACACGGGCGCACTCCTGCTACAAGGATAGGGGGGAAGTGGTCTGTGTGTAAAACAAAATGTCGTATCATAAAAGCTGTTAGGTTACCGACATTAAACATATGTAGGTACATTGCAAATAGTCGCTGTGACTCAACAATCGAAAGCTCAACTATTTATACTTCACTGTTTACATGACTTCATTACTATTCGTTCACTGTCTCGTGGTATGCCAAAATACCAACGCGACCTAACATAGAGAAATGACATTGCCAGATTCTGCCCCACCATCAACCGCAAGTTGTACAAGATAACGAATAAATGTAAAAATATCTCCGTTTTTTATTAAAATTATTGGTTTAAAATAAAGTTTTGTACAAGTTGCGATTCGAAAAAAACAGCTTAATAAAGAATTCAGAAAATAGTAAGAAATCGAAGCGATTTATTCATTGTTTTTGTTATTCTTCTATAGGAGTTGCGAGAGTAGTAGAAAATGATACTGATTATGATTATGCAATATGAAACCTGTAATACGTCCCCAACAAAATGATAGGTACAGCTTAAATGGTCACATAGTTTTGTAGGTGGGGCAAAGCTCCATAGAAATGTGGCAATGTCTAAATCGCTTTTATGAATACGCTCCCAAACCTGTTAGCTACAAACCTAGTTTAACCATACTTCCCTTGAACTGTTGTTAAAAGCGACTTTTATGCATACCAAGTTTTGGGTACAGCTAGTTATATATATGTAAGTAAATAATCCTGGTAAGGCGTGTCAGGGGGCCGGGGCGGGGCGGGGGCGATGATAGATGATCGTTCATTCATTAATAATGATGAAAAATAATGACCGGTGACCGAGATTGTAGAAAATTGGGCTAAAATTGTAAAAGTCATGCCGACGGTACGTGAGCCTTGGAGCGACGATACTTCTTTGGAATAATACGGCCTTTAGACTAATTACGTATGTTTTATTTATTTGTCTTATTAATGAACTCGACAGTTCGTCATTTGCCAATGTCATGTTACATATGTATTATTATATTATTTTAAAAGATGTGCTGCTGAGAGTTTTTTGCCACTTTTTCTCCTCAGCGTTGGCACCTTTTCCTTGCAAAGTGGTGTAAATGTAAATTCAAAAATATGTTGACGTGCAAAAATGTACACAACGTGCTTACTTGCAATAAAGAAATTTGACTTTGACTTTGACAGAATATTCAAAATATCATAGTCATCTCTTCCTCCCTCGCAGTCGCCGTCGCGTCGTCACTATGGACGAAGCAGCTCGACAGTCACGCTCACTCCCGAGTTCGGAGCGGGACTCTTCACTACAGCGCCAAACTTCAGATCCTGCATGAATCTTCCAATAATTTCACCATACTGTCATGCGCGAACATTTTCTGATTAATTTAACGTGATATTAAACACAAAACCACTGTAGACATTAAACTGAAAATTATCAAATAATTTCACAACCGTCTTTTCCCGACATTTTCAAAAGCCTCCTCCGCCACTTTTCGCTTTTCGAGAAGTTTAATTTTTGCTTTTTTTAACTTACGTACAGTCGAAGACAGAGATAAGTATACAGAAGGCGGTCAATAAGGTTAAGAATTTCTCAAAAACTACCGAATTTAATAATTCTTTTACAGTTAGGTACATAGTTTTCGTTTGTATCTATAAAACAGTGAAATAATTTTTGCAAAAGGTCAAGTAGTTGTCGATAAAATCTCAACCTTAAAAACTCTCCTGTACACCATTCATTGACGGTGAGACTGGCCCACAGGTTCAAGGTCGTTCAGCGAGCTATGGAAAGAGCTATGCTTGGAATTTCTCTGTTAGATAGAATAAGAAACGAGTATATCCGTCAGAAGACTAAAGTGGTTGACATTGCTCATAGAATCAGTACACTGATGTGTCAGCGTGCTGGTCACATCTGTCGTAGAACCGATAACCGATGGGGGAGACGAGTTCTCGAATGGAGGCCACGAACGGGTACACGTAGTGTGGGACCAGATGGAGGGATGACCTTCGCAAGATGGCTGTCAGGGACTGGATGCAGAGGGCCGAGAGTAGGGTTGATTGGCGCGCTTTGGGAGAGGCCTACGTCCAGCAGTGGACTGATACGGGCTGATGATGAGTTTGTCCATTTTACCACAGGAAAATAGTCAGTACATAGTTGAGTACACCCCCAGGCAATTGGTATACATTTGTAAGCTCAGCTGTTCTATAAGGCCTTCGGTTTTACGAGGGTTTATATTGGTCCGGGCCGTATTATCGCCTGAATCAGCGCTTCGAGAAAATGAAGAGTTTTTTATGTTTTCTTTTAAAAATACTGTATTCCCAAATATACAAGTAGGTCAAGTTATGGTCTTCCAGTTTAAATATCTTATTTTTTTAGTAGGTAGATGGCACTGACTGGTCTGATGTCAACATTAAATGCGTTGTTATTGCTAGCAAATTGGGCTTTTCGTATTTTATACCTAGTACTAATTTGGATTGTGTTGTTTAAATTACACAAACAAACCTATAATAATAAATTATTCAGCTGACATTGATTTTTTTTCATGGTGCTGTTTTACGATGACATCGCACTTCGGTGCAACGCCATCTATTATCAACTTAAAAAGGTTTTTTTTGTCTTACAACTGTCACTTTTATAAACCGTCATTAGTTGACAATTTCCAATACATAGATGTTATCGAATATTTTCAGTTTAATTAATTTTATTTACATTCAAAACTTTGAATTTTAATTCAATAGTTGAGCGTTCATAATTAAATTACTCAATGCCTTTATTGAAATAAATTGCTAAGAATTTCGTGATAAATGATACTCGGACTTCTGTCATTGTCTGTCTCTGCTTTCGTCTCTGTCTGTCTCGTTCTATTTATAGATCTTAAGCAAATAATAGAAGAATAAACGCAAATATTCAAATAGTTATTTACTTCGTTAGTCCCTGTTGGTTTATTTGCTAACCTTTAACGCACAGACAAAAATCAAGTGTATACGGGAACTCTACGTCACGGTAATACTGCCTATATTGCAATGGTTAAGTTAGTTTCATATGCTATTGAATTTCCAAAAAAAAAAAAAGGTGAGATTTAGGAAATAGGTTGTTGCAGAAAAACTAACCATAATCACCACCAAACACGACTGAGTTTCAAATGTGAAATAAACGTGATTATTGGTTAATTTAAAATGAACTTTATCACTAATTAAAGAGATTTCATTTCGAATGAAAAGCAGAAAAAATATTTATAGCTACTTTTCGTGGACACAATTACCATTGCAATCTGGGCCGTATTACCACGCCATAGAGTTCCAGTGGCTTATAAGTACTTGATTATGTTCTTTTGACTGTAAATAAGTATAATATTTTATTCCAACCCCTTTTTAATTAAAGAACCATTAAGGCAGTTAGAAAAGGGGCACCCCTCAAACAAATTATTATCGTATTGCGTAAGCTAATATCAGTCGCTTGCTCTTACGCGATGTGGCATATGAGCGACAGGGACAGCTGCGTTTAGAATTAGGTTTAGACTTAGCCGCTTCAGAATAAGCTACAATGTCTACTTATTTATTCATAATTTACAAAAAAAAATCTCGTGTGGTTTAGTGACCAAACCTATTTGTCAAAGTTATTCAGGCCGCCCGTAGGCCTTTGACGTGGCCTAACGACTGCTGTCAAGCGACAGCGACCGGGACCAACTGCTTGTGTCTCGGGGCTCAGATGAAAGTGTCACTAGCGGTCACCCAGGTACTGACCTCGCCCAACGTTGCTTAACTAATACGATCGTTTTCAACGTGTACTCGCAACTGGCCCCTTTATAATTTACAATAACTTCTGCATCATCATCACCAGTCTATTTATATCGCCCCACTGCTCGGGCACAGACCTTCCCTTACATCGAGGGAGCTCGGGCCATAATCCACCACGCGGGCCCAGTGCGGATGCCTTAGAGTTCTTTTTTCTTCTACGGCATGCAGATTTCATCACGATGTTTTCCTTCACCGTTTTGAGAGCACTCGGTAAATGTACGTAAGTTTTTCCGTCGAAAAAACCGAGGATAACTCATTGGTACATGGCTGCCCTGGCTGGGAATCGAACCTGGGACCTCCATATTGCAAGTCCATTGACCCAACCACTGAGCCACCGAGCTCTTTCCGAGAACTTCTGCTCATAAAGTTTAAAATGTATGTTTAGATCACAATTCATATAGAGGGTCTCCCGTCTCTCTTAAATGGGCTTTGTTAATTCTTTTTGTTTTTAATTTGGATCATTAAAGTAACGGTTTAACTTATGTTTGGGGAATATTTACATTCCCTCAAAGCCTCCAAGTAGGAAGTTTTCTAACTTCTATCATTTATGATTTTAACAAAGTCATTGGTTAAAGGGCCATGGCCAAAAGACATTGCAACATTTCAATGGAGCTTTGCCCCACCTACAAAACTACGTGACCATTGAAGCTGTACTTATCATTTTGTTGGGGACTTATTACAGGTTTCATATTGCATAATCATAATCAGTATCATTTTCTACTACTCTCGCAACTCCTATAGAAGAATAACAAAAACAATGAATAATTCGTTTCGATTTCTTACTATTTTCTGAATTTTTAATTAAGCTGTTTTTTTGACTCGCAACTTGTACATAACTTTATTTTAAACCAATATTTTTAATAAAAATCGAAAATATTTTTACATTTATTCGTTATCTTGTACATCATGCGGTTGATAGTGGGGCATAATCTGGCATTGTCATTTGTAACATATGAGGTGTCGTTGATTCGTCTGGATTGTAGGGACATAGGATATAAAAATTTAATCAAAGTAATGAGAGGTTAAAAGTTTATTTTACGCTGTTATTATTTTCATTCCAGCTAAATATATTTACAGTCTTATAAATACACACAGAAACTAACAATATTTCCGCGAAATGGAAAGCAAGCAAATAATAACATAAAGGGTACCGGCAAATATTTGACGACATTACGGAACGGCACTAGTCCACATGAATAGGAAATCTTCATCATCAATAGCGGAGACTGTAGTCTATTTTTAAATCCAACAGAATCTTAGCAATCATTGAATGCTTTTAAAAATAAATGCTGTTGTCATGCTCTTTTTATATATAGTTTTACAGAGACTCTCATATCTTCGTATCGTCTTCTCTTCCGCCGTAGCGTCGTCACTCTGGACGAAGGACTCCATTGAAATGTGGCAATGTCATTTACAATCCATCAAGCCGTTTAAGCTGCGGGGCGGGATAAAGAATTACACATACACTCGAAAAACATAACCCTCCTTGCGCAGTCGGGTATATAATACACAATGTATTTAGTTGCAATAAAGAGTTATATTCTGATGATTCTGATTCGTTATGTAAACGTAATTGGACGAACACATAATATGAATTGCAAATGCCGCCGGCTGCAATGGCAGCCAAAAACATGATGTGATGATATCATACTGAAATCGAAATATTCGTGTTCGCAATTTGGACATAAATAATTTAATTTATGCTCTGTATTCTGCTGATGCGGCAGGAGGCAGCTCTTCCTCTCTGGATCATTGTTTCCACATCACATACCGCAATGGCTTATAGCCTATGAGCTGTCCGGATATTTCAGCTATCTCCTAGTGAAACTCCCATCAAAATCCCTTCAGTAGTTATGGCGTGATACTTGCACAAAGTCACAGACAAACATTCTAAAAATTAGTGTTTTGGCATCAGTATCGATCCTAAAACACATTACAATTATTCTTTTCAAAAATATCCAACACAACTTTTTTACAGTCTTATTATATGTATAGACTAGCTGTATCCAAAACTTCATATGCATAGAAGTCGCTGGTTACTATAGACCTCCACTAGTACGTTCAATGTGTTGGGAGGCAGGTCTTCCTCTCTGGTCCCGTGGCTCCACATCACATACCGCAATGGCTCATAGCCTATGTGCTGCCCGGGTATTGGAGCTATCCCTAGTGAAAGTCCCATCAAGATCCTGCCAGTAGTTTTGGCGTGATGCAGGAACATCGACACAGACCAAAATTCTAAAAATTGGTGTTTTGGCATCAGTATCGATCCTAAAACTTTAAAAAGACATTGCCACATTTCAATGGAGCTTTGCCCCACCTATAAAACTGCGTTACCATTTAAGCTGTACCTATCATTTTGTTGGTTTTACAGGTTTCATATTGCATACCTAATGATAATCAGTATCATTTTCTACTACTCTCGCAACTCCTGTAGAAGAATAACAAAAACAATGAATAAACCGCTTCGATTTCTTACTATTTTATGAATTCTTAATTAAGCTGTTTTTTTCGAATCGCAACTTGTACAAAATTTTATTTTAAACCAATAATTTTAATAAAAACGGAGATATTTTTTTACATTTATTCGTTATTTTGTACAACTTGCGATTGATGGTGGGGCAGAATCTGGCATTGTTATTTCATTAAAGGAGTACATGTTATGAGAGCTGATTACAGAATATATGACTATTTGATCTATTAGAGATACTATCCTAAAACATATTACAATTATTCTTTTCAAAAAATATCCAATGTATACATTCTACATTTATACAGTCGATATTAGAAGTAAGTATAGCGTAGATTTTTTTAAATTAGAGGCGATATTTAGGTTTGATATCTTCCAATTTAATCAATTTTATTAAAAAAGCTATTTCCAAAATGTATATTACGATAAATACTATTTTTAAAATGCTTATTTATAACGTGATTCAATGTCGGTAAGTTGTAGTTCGCATAATTGCGAAAAACGGCCGTTTTTGGCACATTTGTGAACTACAACTTAGCTTGTCGCAATTATGCCATGTATTGTATATTGAAAAATAGTATTCATCCTAAACATTTTGTAAGTAGCTTTTGTAATAAAATTGATTAAAGTCAAAGTCAAATTTCTTTATTGCAAGTAAGCACGTTGTGTAAATTTTTGCACGGTGTACATTTTTGCACGATTAAATTGGATGATATTATTTTTTCAAGATTGGCGGCGCTAGTTGGCTCATGGAAGGCTCTTAATAAAATACTTCAAATAATAATATGTCTGCTGGAATATAATCAAAGCAACAGTATTATTTGTTGAGGTATTTGCGTCTGTAAAGACTCGTCCGTTGCGAGCCGCTGTGACCCAGTTCTGAATTAAATAGTAGCAGCTCAGCTGTTCTGCTGTTTACAGGAATATTATTAGTTTCAGTTCACAAATACGTGCATTGTAAAAGACATTGCCACTTTTCAATGGAGCTTTGCACCACCTACAAAATTTAAGCTGTAATCATTTTGTTGGGGACTTATTACAGGTTTCATATTGCATAATCATAATCAGTATCATTTTCTACTACTCTCGCAACTCCTATAGAAGAATAACAAAACAATGAATAATTCGCTTCGATTTCTTACTATTTTCTGAATTCTTAATTAAGCTGTTATTTCCAACTCGAAACTTGTACATAACTTTAATTTAAACCAATAACTTTAATAAAAATCGGAGATACTTTTACATTTATTCGTTATCTTGTACAACTTACGGTTGATGGTGGGGCAGAATCTGGCATTGTCATTTTCGTTCATTCTTCAAGACGTACCAAAGACAGAAAAGTATACAGCCTCAATAAGGTTGAGATTTTCTCAAAAACTACTGGATCGAATTCAATAACTGTTTCATAGATACATAGTTTTAACTTTTATCTATCTAACTATGAAATAATTATTGCAATATGGTAAGTAGTTTTTGAGATAATCTCAACCTTAAAAGCTCTCCTGTACACTTTTCTCTGTATTAGATCGTATATAATAATTATATTCCAATATAAATGTGATATAAACTATTCGATTTTGAAAATTATTTTAGAATTGCACTTTAGTCAAAGTCAAATTTCTTTATTGCAGGTAAGCACGTTGTGTACATTTTTGCACGTCAACTTTTTTTGAATGTAAATTTACACCACTTTGCAAGGAAAAGCCAACGCTGAGGAGAAAAAGTGGCAAAATCAGCAGCACATTATTTAAAATATTGATAAGCTTCAAATAATTTTTTCACGAAATCTCAATCTTAATACCTACATACGAATGTAACTATTGACTCCAATATCAATTAAGTAAACGGCTTTGTGACAGAAACATAATCACGATTGATGTGTTCAATGCCTGCTACAGTATGCGAGGGGTAGGTATAGTTTGTATGGCAATGCTCATGGTATTAATTAAATACCGTACAGAATGGAAGACAAAGAAACGTGTACAGGAGAGTTTTTAAGGTTGAGATTTCAGGTACAAACGATCTCCTACCATTTGCTGCGCTCCTGGTATTTTGAAAACAGAGAAAGGTGGACAGAGAGTTTGAAGGTTGAGATTATCTCAAAAACTACTTGACCTATTGCAAGAATTCTTTCGCTGTTAGATAGATAAAAGTTGAAACTATGTAAATGTTAAGAATTATTAAATTCGGTCCAGTAGTTCTAGAGAAATCTTATCGAGATCCCCGTATACTTATCTCTTATCTCTATATCTTCGACTGTACTATTTAATGTACGGTTTATACAAGGAAAAGTTGAAAAAGGATTTTGTTCAAAACTACTCGACTTATTTTTAAATCAAATCTCTCTCTATTGCAAGTAAGCACGTTGTGTAAACTTTTGCACGTCAACATTTTTTGAATTTACTCTTACACCACTTTACAAGGAAAACGTCAATGTTGGGAGAATAAGTGGCAAAAAACTTCCAGCATCTTTTAATAATAGCAATTAAAATACTTAATAACTAGGTACTTTGATTCGGTAAGTAAAATATGTAGATTTGCCTAATTTAATTTTTTTAAACCATATTTCAATGTTCTGAGAGTATTCGATAAATGTACGTAAGTTTCTTCGGAAAAATCGAGGACAACTCATCGAACCTGGGACCTCCGTATCGCTAGTCCAGTGACCCAACCACTGAGCCACCGAGCTCTATATATCTAGTATCAGTGAAATGATGTAAGTAATTAATCCCAACTGGGATGTTTACAAGAATTATGCCTTTGCCTTGGAGTGGGTAAGTAATGTTGGTAATGTGTTTTCATTTGCGAATGGAAATGTCTGAGCGAGGCATCTGCCTCGTGGAGGGATCGTAATTGGAAACAGACTTGTCATTAAGCATTAGTGGTCATATTATGTTGCTTTTGCGTTATGATAAAGTAATTTAAAGCATTGAGAATGCTTCTTTACAGCCGCTAAATGATAATATTAGATTATAATCCCACATTCCATGGGTCTGTTCTTTGTCGTTTCTCTGTTTGTTCATTCATCTGTAGCTAAATTCCTAATTAAGTATTGATTATTAATAGGAAGAATAGTATAGCTAATTTAATACTTTTATTTAGTTTTAGCCTAGGTATTCGGTATTCTGCCGAATATGACAAAAGTGGCCGAATACCGAATAGTTGCCGAATATTCGTTGCAAGCCTAATTAACATGTATTGATATTATGTACTTATATTATTATTATTATATAGCATTCTCATATGTATTCGTATCTTCGTCGGTGTCCGTACGTCATTGCATCAGCGGCTCCACTGAGAACCAGCGCTGCAGTAATGGCCAATCACTGCAGCACATGCTGTGCTGGAGACCTGTGCGACACCACACCACTGCACTATGTATCTCTTTTCTTTGTAATTTTTATTCTATGTATCTCTTATGTACTGTGCTCTGTGTGTGTCAAATAAATGTTTTCTATTCTATTAAAAATATAATTGTAATTATTTTAAAAGATGTGATTCTGAGGCTTTTATACCACTTTTTGTCCTCAAGGTTGACACATTTACTTGCAAAGTGGTGTAAATATAAAATTTGACGTGCAAAAATATACACAGTGCATTATAAACAGATTCTGATGAAGCTACTTACAGCTACAGCTTAATAAATAATAAATAATTTTGTTATTTTAGAATTAAAATGTTGACGTGCAAAAATTATGCATTTACTTGCAAAAAAAATTGAACCATTACAAATAAAAAGTGAGTTTAATACGTGTACTGTACATATATAATAAATTATAACTTTTCATTGAACACAACATGGATCCACGTTTCTTTGTAAAAAGCTCAAATCAATTGCAAGTAAGCACGTTGTGTACATTTTTGCACGTCAACATTTTTTGAATTTACATTTACACCACTTTGCAAATAAACGCTCACATGGCAACATTATTAATCACGCACCAATATCTTTTTAGATATGACCGATATATTTTCAGTGTTATTTCTATCGTTTGCCGAAACGACCCAATTCTACTGCGATTCATTTGACAAATTGTGTTCGAATCTCCAAATAGACGCAACCTTCTAACGCAAGGTCGCGTCTTAAAATTACAGATTTCATCCGTCGATTCATTTCCCTGAAAATATCGAGGCGTTGAAGAAATAATATTATTTATTTATTTAGTTTTATTAATGGACTTCAAAGTTTTGTCATTTGCCAATTATTTTGTTAAAGAGTTTTGTTAATTTAGACACTTGCAATAAAGAGATAATGATTATCTTTATTGCTAGTATTAGTTACTTTATTTAATTAACAATACATTCTTTGTAATTTCAAAAGTATTATAATAATAATTTTCTATTGTAAATTACTCTTACATCGACAAGAAACTAGTATTCAAAGTTCTCTCTTTATTACAGGTAAGCACGTTGTGTACATTTTTGCACGTCAACGTTTTTTTGAATTTTAATTCACACCACTTTGCAAGGAAAAGGTGCCAACGCTGAGGAGAAAAAGTAGCAAAAATCTTTCAGCAGCACATTAATTTATTTTTATATACAAACGGATATCACTCACTTTAAAGTTGAAGCCAGCAATTAGACCAACAGTTTCGACCGACTTCGACGGTCTTTAATTTATAGTAATGGCTTAAATATAATAATACCTAAGTAGTTATTATTCTAAAGTAATAATAGTATTATCATAGTCTGATTGGAGAAGAGTCGCCAAAAAGCTAAGACTATTGAATCTATCTCGAAACTGCAGACTTTGAAAATTATTCGATAACTCCTGGAACATTATTGATATACGATAGCTGTAATATTATTATAACAAGAACAAAAATAGCTTACGGTTTTACGTCAAATTCGATCCCGAAAAACAGTCACTTCCTCAGTTACATCCCATTACACATCACTAAAAAATCCAAAAATTAGTAACCACTACCAAAATGGTAAAAAAAACTATATTTTTGGCACACAAAACTATTAATGTTTTTTTTGGATACACTTAATTATGACGTCAATATTTCGATGCCGGCGTTCGGCTCCGTTCGGCTATATTCGATTCCGTTCGCGCGGGCGACCGCTGCGGAGTCCCGACCGGTACTGGCGAAATAATACACGGGCCCTGGCAATGTAGCCGAGTGTAGCCAACCCTATTGTTTTAACAGTATTTTGCGGTTTTTTCAACGGCTTTTGGTTATTTTTGAGCTGCAATTCTGGTTACATAAAATATAGCAAGTCTAGATTTAAAATCGAAAGCTCTGAAAGTCCTAACATCCAAATTAGATCTTTATTTATTTATAATCTCACGCCTGATTCCCGTAGGGGTAGGCAGAGATGATGGACTTCCATCTGCTGCGATCCTGGCACACAACCCTTGCCTCCTCCACATTCATCAATCTCTTCATGCACGCTCGTCGGTTTGTAGTAGATTAAATTAGATCTTTGTTTGTTTTAATTGGAAATTTATATTCACGTAGGTAAATTACTAATAATGAACAATTTATAACATAAACTACATAAAAAGGAACGGAAATGCAACGGCAGCGGCAGTAGTCGTAATGTGTGAAACTCTATGAAAGATGTCAGACTGAACGCCGCGCTGGTGCCGCTCCTTTGCTGTGCCGCTGACGCTCCGTTCCTGCGTACAAGCTGCCATCTTTCATAGAGTTTCATACATGCTACATATTACATTATGTTTCAGCTTTAAGTCGGTATTTATACTGCAGCAACAGAACATAACAAATTTAAAGATATCATTTAACTTGTAGCGGCCCGAAAAGTGTATTAAAAAATCGAAAGTTGTGTACATTATTGCACGTCAACATATTTTTTGAATTTACATTTACACCACTTTGCATGGAAAAGGTGCCAACGCTGAGGAGAAAAAGTGGCAAAAAAACTCTGATATTATGTAAGTACCTACTTACTAATTCAAAGATTTTTTAATCAGAGAATGTCAAAGGTAAAAATTTAAAAAAAATCACTACTGTATCTATTTCTTGTGTACTATATATAGATAGTTCAACCGACCTATTTTGTACATACAGTTTTAGTTTAGTTTAGTTATATTTTAGTAAGTACTTTTATTTTTAGTTTAACAATGTAAGTTTTCTTGTGTACTTAAATGATAATTTTGAATGAATTAACTAATATGGTTTATAGGGAACTCCCCAAAACAAACCCTGCGTGATTTTTTTTTGTCAAAAATGGAAAATATTCAATGTGTACCATTTTCCATTTGTTAGTAAATATAACAAATTACCAAAAATGTGCAAGAAAATGTAGGCATGTGTAATCCGCCAATCCGTACTAGACCTTCGTGGTGGACTATGCCCCAAACTCCCTCGATGTTAAGGAAGGCCTGTGTCCGAAATCCAAAAATATTATGAAATTACCAAAACAATGTATATGAATTGTTTTGGCAGAAATAACTATTTTACTATTTTCCATTGTTTTATTACAGTTTGCTGTTTTTCAGTTCCGTAAGTTGGCAACCCCGGGCCCAGGGCTGTCTGTGTCTGTGTGCTGTACACACGAGAGGGTGGTGCGCCTGTGTGCTCTCCAGGTCACCAGAATTCGGTAAGACAAGTGGCATGGCCTATATTTTTTGGAGATGCGCTTTTGGAGGATTAATAACGTTTTTTGAGGCATTTATGAGTCTGTAATTAAATGACAATGCCAGATTCTGCCCCACCATCAACCGCAAGTTGTACAAGATAACGAATAAATGTAAAAATATCTCCGTTTTTTATTAAAATTATTGGTTTAAAATAAAGTTTTGTACAAGTTGCGATTCGAAAAAAAACAGCTTAATTAAGAATTCAGAAAATAGTAAGAAATCGAAGATTTATTCATTGTTTTTGTTATTCTTCTATAGGAGTTGCGAGAGTAGTAGAAAATGATACTGATTATGATTATGCAATATGAAACCTGTAATAAGTCCCCAACAAAATTATAGGTACAGCTTAAATGGTCACGTAATTTTGTAGGTGGGGCAAATCTCCATTGAAATGTGGCAATGTCTTTTTCTCGAAAAGTATTCGACAGATTTTTGTAATTATGTTACAATTCATTAGGTAATTATTTGAAGTATTTTTACCCGACTGCGCAAGAGGAGGGTTATGTTTTTGGAGTGTATGTAAGTCTAATTCTTAGCGGGGCGGGACCCCGCAGCCCAAACGGCTTGATGGATGGTAACATATGAGGTGTCGGTAGATTCGGCTGGATTGCAGGAGTGACATAGGATATAAAAATTTAGTCAAAGCAGCCTAAATTTTTGGCAGTCGGGTTTTTCGTAAAAAATTTAATTTATTATCGATCTTCGAGAAAATATTTTTGTTTTCTAAGCAGTAGTTATTTTATTCCTAACAGATAGCTATTTTTTTATATACCAAAGTAAGTACATAATTCACGCTCTAAGCTACTAGTGAAAGAATTTTTACAATCAGTCAAGTAGTTCTTGAGCAAATATCAACCTTATTGACTCTCCTTTATACTTACTTTTCTCCTATTTTCTTGTGTAGTCTTCACTTGTTCTTTATTTTGAACTTCTTGTTTTATTTACCAAAAGCATTGATCCCCAACCGGTCGCAGGCGGGAACCAAACCCGAGTCACACGCACCCAACCGTCACTAACTAACCGCTATGATAGCAAGGAACCGATGATGGAGATGGCCACAATTACATCGTAGACTAGCGCATCGTAGATCATAATTATAGAGCTCGGTGGCGCAGAGGTTGGGTCACTGGACTTGCGATACGGAGGGCCCAGGTTCGATTCCCAGCCAGGGCAGCCATGTACCAACGAGTTATCCTCGGTTTTTTAGACGTAAAACCTTATACTTACTTTTACCGAATGCTCTCAAAACGGTGAAGGAAGACATCGTAGACGCGTCTAAAGGATAATATCCTCTATTATCCTAAAGGAAAATTTGAAAATTTGAAAAATCTACATTATTACATCATATCAATACTGTTACAAAGTCAAATCTCTTTATTGCAAGTAAGCACGTTGTGTACATTTTTGCACGTCAAAATTTATTTGGATTTACATTTACACCACTTTGCAAGGAAAAGGTGCCAACGCTGAGGAGAAAAAGTGGCAAAAAACTCTTTTAAAATAAATAAATAAATAAAGAGACATTTATTCATCTGCACAATTTTGTAGGCAGGTACATGGTTGTCTTACATATAGAAATAACATAACATATACAGATGAATAGGACTGACCTCAGCTGTACGCTGCTTTTCAGGCCGCTCCTAATCTCGGTAACCTCGCTAATCTCAGAGTACATAGGTACTCGCTAATTTTCGCATAAGTACTTAATTTAAAATCTTAAATTTAAAGCCCATTATTAAAACTAAAGTAAAGGTAAAAAGCAACATTTCCACACAAGCGACAAACAGGAAAACAGGATGACAGTGTCCATCTGACGGTAAGGAAGGTAAATAAGAGAACAGATGTCTCTTTCTGACGTATGAGAGTGACAGTGACAAGGGCGAAGCCCCCATACAAATTAAAATTTAGGCTCTCTCCATAGAGCGCGACGTATTTTCCTTCATGCTCTCCATCAACGAACTTACACGGCTAGTCTCTTGATAGAGTTAAACGAACTTTTAGCCAGCTGTCGTAAAAGGGAGGATAATGTTGTTTTCTTTGTGTATTCTAGCCTAAACTGCTTGATGTATCGTTAAATTAATTTAGATCACGAGACTCTTAGACTTTTGTAGGAGAGAAAAAAGTGTTTTTTTTGCCTGACTTATCAAGGAGGGTTATGTTTTTCGAGTGTATGTAAATGTATGTCTAAACGGCTTTATGGATTGTAACATATGAGGTGTCGTTAGATTCGTATGGATTGTAGGAGGGACATAAATATTTTGCAGTCGTTTTTTAAATAATTTATGTACTAATTATTATATGTAAACGGATATCACTCACTTATATTGTTGAAGTCGGCAATTAGACCGACAGTTTCGACCGATTTCGACGGTCTTTTTCAAGGTGAGCCACGCCCGCGTCGCCGGTGACCGGACCGTCGAAATCGGTCGAAACTGTCGGTCTAATTGCCGACTTCAACAATATAAATGAGTGATATCCGTTTATATATAATAATTTGTAGTAATGGCTCACTATAGTTTTAATTCTAAAATTTATGTACTTGTTGTAATATAAGTACTTATTAGTTAATCCTATTAATAGACAAAAACCGTCAAGTCCATTAATAAATATAAAATTGGAACTGCAAGGAATTTAACTTCGTATAGTCTTGAAACTAAGTTTAATTCTAGACTTGCAAAGTTTTGTAATATTATACTTAATTAAAGTGGAAGGACTAAGTTAGTTAATTTTATGATATACCAGCTATTTGCCCCGCGGCTTTGCTTGTGCTCTACCCTGTTAGCCATAAACGTTTACTTTAATCTACGGTTTAATTAAAGCTATCGATCTATTACTAACTTAATATTTTTAACAACAGTTCAAGGCAAGTATGATTAAACTAGGTTTATAGCTAACAGGTTTGGGCGCGTATTCATAAACGTGATTTAAATTAACGCCACCGTTTCGGCCCCCGATAGGAACACCATTTAAGGAAAGTGCGGTTTAACTAACTTTATGAATAACAGCATAGGTCTTTAACTTTCGTTTAAGCTAAGCTAGTATAATAAAAAGAAAAAAGTATGAAATTAACATTTAGAAACGAAAATTTAACTATTATGATGATTAATTTGCACTGACAGTACCAGGAGCCCATGACTCGCGCGGAGTATCATGATAATACGGTCCAGTATGCTCCAACACCTGCTGTGTCCACTCGGTCAGAAGCCCCGGCTCTGTAAGTAGCATTACCAGTACCAGGACACTATGACATGCATAGAGTCTCATTGACACTGCGGCCAGCAGGGGACTGATAATGATGACGATGTTGTACTAAAAGTACCAGGAGACCATAGCTAAACAGGAGTCTCATGATAATACTTAGTTACTAAGGTTGTTGATGTAGCTAATCGTTCGTTATTGCTGACGTCTTGCAAGTGGGTTCATTGAGTTAGTACGGGCAATCCGTCTGCGAGATAAGTACGAACGGCGAGATAATTATAGATGATGATAATTATGAAGGGTATACGTTAAGTATAGATATTTAAACACAGTATTTACATTCAAGTTAATAATTAATTTCAAAGTGAAATTATGTACATCGTTAATTATGAATTTTCATTCAAGGATTTCAATTTAACTGTAAATTAAGTTGCGGGCGGGTTTGTTCTGTTATAATCTAAACCATGTATGAGGGCGAGGGGGGGTCATCTTTAGAACAAGAATACTCCTGACCTGAATGTCACTGCTTAGAATAAGATGGGTCCAGAGAGTCACGACTGTCGAAATCCTGGGACGCGCCGGTAAGTCCCGGGAACTCCATCAAGAGGAGAACAGTAGGCCTCGGACACGTGCTGAGACACGACCAACTCCTCCAACTCATAATGATGGGCAAGATTGAGGGGGAGAGGCGGATTGGCAGAAGGAAGGCATCGTGGCTCCGCAATATGAGGGAGTGGAGAGTTATAGCCAGCGGCGATGAGCTGTTTCTGGCTCAGGACAGAGGGAGATATGAGGAGCTGACGACCAGCCTTCAGGAGTGGAGAGGCACTGCAAGAAGAAGAAGGAATGACGAATCTTGCAATTTCTTTTAAACCAAAAACCATCCTGACCTTTCGCTATTGAAGCTATTCACTAAATCATAAAAGTTAAACTTACTTTTTTCATGCCTCTCTACCATTCCACAATAACCCTTATTAAGCTACGAAATAAAGCCGAAAGGAAATGCATGAGATATCGCTGTAAGTTTATAATAAATGAGGGTAGTCCAGTATTGTTTCGTCCGGGAAATGGAAGTGTCAATACAAAATGCCAAACAAGGGTTGGATTTGGGGGATCCGGTGTCATTGGAGGGCTTCTCGCGATTGGCACAAATACTCAATTGGTACCTTTAGAAATAATACTTAAATGGGGACTTTTGATAACGGCGAGAATGTGAAATTAAATGAGTTTGTTTGCTCGAAACACAGTAAAAAGATGACAGTTATAAACATTGTACAGTCGAAAGCAGATCAATGGTAACACTTGCAGTACGATTTCAAGTCTTACGACGCAAATAATAAGAACTGTCAAAAGTAAAAAGTGTTACCATTGATCTGTTGTCGACTGTACATGTTTCGCATACAAAACTTTCATAGTGGGAGTCTACTAAATCCCGCAATATTACAGTAATTCAACTTTCATTTGCAAACGGTGTTACAATTGTGACGATTGCAAAATTATTCGAGAATATTGATTTTATTATAAATAGTTGTTGTTGTTTTGTGAAATGTGTAGGTACGGAATTAGATTATTATGAGACTCCTGAATTTCAAAGGCCTGTGATGATTTATTTTTCAACTATTTTTAATTCGTTTCCCACAGGTAGCTTGGTTATTTTGTCCACTTTCTAAAATAAAAAATAATCTAATTGTCAAAAAATTGGTCATAATCAGCTAGAATTACTGGCTTAGCAACGATTAAAATTAATGTTCCTTACTCCGGAATCCCTTCAATTATATATTTTAGATTTAACTGTTGTGTAACAATGACACAAAGTATTGTGTATGAAGATTGAGGGTAGTTGTAACAACAACAATGCTAATTCCGAACTACCTGTCTTGCCTGTCAAATAAAATACGTTGTGCTAAGAGCTGTGCTTTTCATTAATTCATCAATTAATATAAATATACCATACAAAGGAATAATCTAAATATGTAATCTTTGCGACCATGTAACGTCGCGTTCAGACGAACGTTAATTTTAGATTTTTAAGCTAGTTTAACAATAATAAATATTACTAATTATCTATTTACTATTATATTTTACTTAAATATCTATCTATATATTAATTATAACACAAACTGCACACATAAAATCCTAACAATTATAATTTCTAATATATATCCAACTACCTACATGGCTGTGTATCCGAATGCAGCATTGACTCGCGCCTAAATTGAGCAAAATGACAGATGTCAGATTTGAAAACGGCTCGTCATTACGCTGCAAACGGACAATCGAAATGGACTGACATAATATTTTAATACTTATTTAATTTCTACCTAATCTAAAACTATTTCAATGTGATTACAAGTGCTGTGTATCCCCTCTAGGGTGAGTTGTCAATATTATTATCTCTTAGCTACCTATTCTGTGCTTTCTCTTCCTTAGCCGTTAGACAGACTCAGTAGTTGCATATAGCTTCCGGGTATGGACTGTGCTGATGCAACTGCTGAGACTGTGGAGACGTGCTGGTCGAGAGCTTAGACCTGGATGATCATTCCAGGGATCCAGTACTAGCTGCAGTAGAGGGCTCCAGTGCTAGCTGCAGTGCAAGATCCGGTACTACCTCCAACACTATCACCAGTGCTAGCTCCAGCTCCGACTCCAGCTCCAGTAGAAGACGACTGGCTGCCCTGCAGACCCTCGGCACAGAGCAGGCCAGTCCTACCCAATCTACAACCTAGCTAGACTAAAGATCTAGACCGACCAAGTACCCTCGACCCTGAGCACTATTTGTAATAAATTCTATTTTTAAACTACCTACTCTATTATTTCTATTCTATTCTAAATTCTATCTATATTCTAAATTCTACCTGTCTACGGAACTAACTTCCGTAACAGTGGCGCCCATACTCGGTTAACGGTCAGTCTAGGTCTTAATCTAGTGTTTTCTCGCACTACTGAGTCGTTTATTTAACTATATTTGTAAACGATTCGGTCTTGCAGCTGATTTTGTTGCGAACTAATGAGTTGTAAAAACTAACTACCATTTGTTCTCACTCTCGTAACATTCTCGAACGTAACTCACTTTTTGTTAATTTAAATTCATACTTGCTGATTAAATTCTTGATATTACAACTTAACTTCTATTATAACTTAATTTTAACTTAAAACTAGATTCTAAATTACTTAAACTTAATACTAAATTCTTAATTTTGCTAAATTTTTACTACTGTAAAACTCATTAGTTCGAATCCCTAATGATAGACGCTTTCGATTTAGTCCAATAGTAGTGCATGTTGCTTACGTACTTCTATTGTTCTTTTACACTTTTATATCTATATCTTCATTGCGGAAACAACATAATCTTTTAGCAACCGTCTCGGTCTTTGTTTTAACTTCATTTTATTGTAAAACGGCTAATTTTAACTTCATTTTTATCGAAAAAATTTTACCCTCCGTAATAATTTTTTCGGAAAAAATTCTGCCCTCATTTTTTTCCTAGAGCATATTTTTACCCTCAAATTTTAACTTTATTTTTGTCTAACTTAATTCCACCCTCAAATTGTTGTATATTTCTAACGAAGTATTTTGTTGTTTCTTATTTGTTTAATTGTGTTTGCTTATTGTGCTGGCATCTCACTCTAGTTTAACTTCTAATATGACTCGAATTAATGTTGACCTACTCGATTCTGTTCGAATGTTCTCGCGTTTGCAGCGCAGTTACTTACGAGTAAGACGGACATCGTACTTACGAGTAATAGGGACATTTTTATTTATTTATGATGACGATTTAATTAATGACATGTTTATTCTATACTTACTAATTAAATAATCTATTTTATATTAAACTAATAATTATTAAATTGAACATGTTGACATAAATAATTGACTAACTAATTTATCGTATTCCTAATAGTATCTACTAATCTAATGACGTCATCATAATGCTTATTGAATCTGATTAAAATTTAACTAATTTCTAACAATTATCTACCTACACTACACATCTATACTTACATTCTATACCTACTCTAAAAATCCTACCATAGTTTCTATCTACTGCCTATTTATCTATCTACGTACATAATATATGTTATGTATTCAAGTATTTGATTGAATGTATGTATATTCATTATATCTAAATTATTTAAACTACCTATGCACTACCAATATTCTAATCTAAGTAAATTATTGTAACTATCTGGCCCTACACCGTTAGTTATACATAGTTGAACTATCTAACTAAAATACGGTAACATTATTGGCCCTACACCAATAATTGGTACTACTGTATCTACCTACCTACACTAGGAACCATTTGGCCCTACACCAATGGTTACCACCTCCTGCTGCGCAATGAAGCTATTGGCCCTACACCTCTAGTCATTCAGCGTGCCCTACGATATCAATGGCCCTACACCATTATATCAAATCTACATGAGCGGATTGTAACTCACTAAATAAGCCCCAAGACTACTACTTACACTTACTATACATACTTACTTACCTACCTACTACACAACTTATTATACTAACACATGAGCGGAAGTAACTCAATAAATAAGCCTATATACTAACATACATCTATTACTATACATACACTACACTGTCATAGTTATTGGTCAGTGCATAATATTTCCTACCTAATAAACTACCTAAGACTAAGAATATCAGCTTACTGTTTCTTTTGAGTATTCAACGCTAACTAAAGTTGTTTACTCTGTGTGACAGGAGTCTTATGAATGACCTAAACATTTATAAGACATTATGATTTTGAAGAATGGATGAATATGGATGAGGAAGTATAGATGAGTCTGAGTGAAAGTGGAGATTCAGTTAGGTTTTTCTGAGTTTTAGGCGAATTTTACATAGGTAAAATCCTACCCAAAAAGGGCGGGTATTGTAACGTCGCGTTCAGACGAACGTTAATTTTAGATTTTTAAGCTAGTTTAACAATAATAAATATTACTAATTATCTATTTACTATTATATTTTACTTAAATATCTATCTATATATTAATTATAACACAAACTGCACACATAAAATCCTAACAATTATAATTTCTAATATATATCCAACTACCTACATGGCTGTGTATCCGAATGCAGCATTGACTCGCGCCTAAATTGAGCAAAATGACAGATGTCAGATTTGAAAACGGCTCGTCATTACGCTGCAAACGGACAATCGAAATGGACTGACATAATATTTTAATACTTATTTAATTTCTACCTAATCTAAAACTATTTCAATGTGATTACAAGTGCTGTGTATCCCCTCTAGGGTGAGTTGTCAATATTATTATCTCTTAGCTACCTATTCTGTGCTTTCTCTTCCTTAGCCGTTAGACAGACTCAGTAGTTGCATATAGCTTCCGGGTATGGACTGTGCTGATGCAACTGCTGAGACTGTGGAGACGTGCTGGTCGAGAGCTTAGACCTGGATGATCATTCCAGGGATCCAGTACTAGCTGCAGTAGAGGGCTCCAGTGCTAGCTGCAGTGCAAGATCCGGTACTACCTCCAACACTATCACCAGTGCTAGCTCCAGCTCCGACTCCAGCTCCAGTAGAAGACGACTGGCTGCCCTGCAGACCCTCGGCACAGAGCAGGCCAGTCCTACCCAATCTACAACCTAGCTAGACTAAAGATCTAGACCGACCAAGTACCCTCGACCCTGAGCACTATTTGTAATAAATTCTATTTTTAAACTACCTACTCTATTATTTCTATTCTATTCTAAATTCTATCTATATTCTAAATTCTACCTGTCTACGGAACTAACTTCCGTAACAACCAATTTCACTTAAATATATTTCTATGTTTCCCAAATGCGAAATCACAAACTGAGAACGCACCTAAGGGTAGACCTGAGTCGGGGGTGTGGGTGCAGGGGGTTGGGGGGCCATAAAAAGGTCTCGGGTGACGGATCGTCGCGAAAAAATAATAGAATAATAATGACAGATCGCCGCGGGCATAGGTTTCGACGATTTGAGATGGTTGATTTGATATGCTATCTGATATTTAGTTAGTTAATACTTGGCAGCGGGGTTTATGATAATAATAAATATACGATGATAGAAACATGACCCAAAAGTTATTAGGTACACAATTTAAGTGACGTCTCTAATTCTTTCTTTAATGTACACAAAGTTGATTACAATACAAGACATGGAATAAGATGTACTAAAGGTGTGCTTGCGGAGGTCCCAGGTTCGATTCCCAGCCAGGGCAGCCATGTACCAATGAGTTATCCTCGGTTTTTTCGATAGAAAATCTTACTGTGTTCCAAAACGGTAAAGGAAAACATCGTGATGAAACCTGCATGCCGTAGAAGAAAAAAATCTAAGGCATGCTGAAATCCGCCAATCCGCAGTGGGCCCGCGTGGTGGATCATGGCCCCAGCTCCCTCGATGTAAGGGAAGGTCTGTGCCCGAGCAGTGGGGCAATATAAATAGACTGATGATGATGAAAGGTGTGCTTAACCCTAGGTTAGAGTTCTCTACCAGCAAACCAGTGTGAGATGAGATCTGGAGCAGGCAGAGCAAGTGTACACAAAATTAATATTTTATATTAATTTATAAAACTTATAAAATAGGTACGGTGGAACACAGTGAAAGGTGTACAGGAGAGTTTTTAGGGTTGAGATTTTCTCAAAAACTACTTGACCGATTGCAAGAATTATTTGGCTCTGTTGGAATAGAGCGTGCCACGGAATGACGAGGTCCCTGGTTCGAATCCCGGTCGTGATGAAATGACATTGCCACATTTCAATGGAGCTTTGACCCACCTACAAAACTACGAGACCATTGAAGCTGTACCAATCATTTTGTTGGGGACTTATTACAGGTTTCATATTGCATAATCATAATCAGTAGTAGTTGCGAGAGTAGTAGAAAATGATAACATAAACAATGAATAATTCGCTTCCATTTCATACTATTTTCTAAATTCTTAATTAAGCGGTTTTTTTCGACTCGCAACTTGTACAAAACTTTATTTTAAACCAATAATTTTAATAAAAAACGGAGGTATTTTTACATTTATTCGTTATCTTGTTCATCATGCGATTGTATTGGGCAGAATCTAGCATTGTTATTTATGCTGACATAGTTTTGTATGCAGACCTACTAGCATTTCACCTTAATATGTTAATCATATGTGAAATTAGATAGACCCTATTAAAGCTCAAAATGCATCCTAACCTAATTAAACCGAAATAGGTCCCTTAGAATATTTTCCTCCAGTTGCCAGGGAAAAAATGCCCCGAGGCCGACCTTAAGTATTAACTGTATTCCTTAATTAGCAGGACAACTAATTATTTTTGTGATTATTATTATCATTATTATACCTCCTGCCGGAGGCAATGTCTTGTGAAACAAGTTTGTAGGTACCTATACAGGGTGATTGGAAATTCAATACATTCCTACATACATTAGTGTTTTTAAATGACATTGCCACATTTCAATGGAGCTTTGCCCCACCTACAAAACTACGTGCCATTTAAGCTGTACCTATCATTTTGTTGGGGACTTATTACAGGTTTCATATTGCATAATCATAATCAGTATCAGTTTCTACTACTCTCGCAACTCCTATAGAAGAATAACAAAAACAATAAAATAATTCGCTTTGATTTCTTACTATTTTCTGAATTCTTAATTAGGCTGTTTTTTTCGAATCGCAAACTTGTACAAGACTTTGTTTTAAACCAATAATTTTTATAAAAAACGTAGATATTTTTACATTTATTCGTTATCTTGTACAACTTGCGGTTGATGGTGGGGCAGAATCTGGCATTGTCATTTGTATGCCTTAGGGCCGAATATGGTGATACTACCACAACTGTATAATATCTGCATTAACCCGTATTTACAAATAAATGACATTTCATTTCCTTGAAAGGGATGATACTAGAGGTGGTTTGCAACAAATTAGGCCCTAGTAACGAGGGGTCGAAAGTCACATTTATTTAGAGATCGATTTAAACATAACATTGATAAAAAAAATCAAATATCGTGATTATAACCTTATATTTTTGGGTTAATGGGAATTTTAGGCATGCATTTTTTTAAGGTAATCTCTACTTTATCAGCTTTCAGAAAAGTATTATTTCAATGCTCAGAGTAGAGCAGTTATTGAACATCAATTTTTTTTGTGAACAAGTCAGAAAATTCCTAAATAAAATTAAAACTACCGTAAATCAGAAACCACTCAATTTCGACCCCTCGTTAATAGGCCTAATTTGTTGCAAACCACCTCCAGTATCACCCCTTTCAAGGAATGTATTGAATTTCCAATCACCTGTATGCAATTTATTTGCAATAAAAGATATGAATTTAAACCTGAATAAAAAGCTTTTATGTTTCGTGACATTTCCTAAAGGCTGTAAATGATGTTTTGACATATAAGTAAGTATTCCTAAGCTTTATTAGTAAGTCCGCACATATGAGTTAGTTTACTCAGTACTCAGTGGGTGCGGTGTCAGAGTGTCACGTTCCCAAATGGAAGTGTCAGTCAAACGAGAGCAGACCGCGCTCGACGGAGCGGCTGATTGGCGTGACACAGGCACTCTATGCTACGGTAATACGGGTTATATTGCAATGTGTGTTTGTTGACGTGATGTCGACTGTTTTACCCCTACTAGATAGGTTTCTGTAGTAATAGTAAGTGTTCGATAGCTTCTATGTAAAAACCTTTACTTGTCTGGTGAGATTTTTGTATGGGCCTATAGCGGAACTAAAATTTTAATTCCAATTTAAATTCCCCCAATCAAAAGCCTCGTAGCCATAGAAAGAACGAACGCACCGCGTAATTTATAGTTATAAAAATATTGTATTGCAAACAAATGGCAAAAAAATCGTTTTCTTAATTTTTATCGATAAAAGTACTAGATAAGATACTTAGTAGGGACGTCAACATTGTCCGGGGGGGGGGGGGGGGGGGGGGGGGGGCAGCCAAGTACTCGCTTGCTTGTACAGTCGACAGGAGATCAATGGTAACACTTTAAACTTTGGACCGTTCTTATTTGCGTCGTAAGACTTGAAATCGTACTGCAAGAGTTACCATTGATCGGCTGTCGACTATACTTACTGTAAAATTTTTGACGTTGACGTAGAAGCTTGATTTTATCACTGCTGCCTGAGGCTGCAGACCTGAGTATTTGGTATTAATTTCAACTTGATCCGTCCACGCGTTTCTGAGATATAGGTCTTGACAGACAAGTGATCCTATAAGGGTTCCTTTTTTCCTCTTGAAATGAAATGAAATGTCATGTCATTTATTTGTAAATATGGGTTAATGCAGATATTAAAAAATTATAATATTAAAAATGAAAATAATATTAAAAATGTACTCAACGTGCTTACTTGCAATAAACAAATTTGAATTTTGACTTTGATTAATTTCACTATCATCAAGAAAGTCAGTCAATTTATAATAACATTTATCTAAAAGGGTTCTCTTGAAAATGGCGGGAAACGACGGTTGTGAAATTATTTGATAATTTTCCTTTTAATGTCTACAGGAACTATTTTGTGTTTAATATCACGTTAAATTAATCAGAAAATGTTCGCGAATGACAGTACGGTGAAGTTATTGGATTATTTATGCAAGATCTGAAGTTTCAAGCTTTTATTAAGAGTTCCCGCTACAAGCTCGGGAGTGAGCGTGACTGTCGAGCTGCTTCGTCCAGAGTGACGACGCTACGGCGTCTCCTCTGGATGAAGACATGAAGACGCGGCTACCCAGGGTGAAGACGCCACTGTGACTCCCCTGGAGGAAGATAGAAGACTATTGAATTGAATATATTGAATTTTCTGTAACATGACATTGGCAAATGACGAACTGTCGAGTCCATTAAATTAATAAAATAAATAAAATTTATCTAAAAGCAATTTCAGTTGGAGGTACGGAACCTATCACCAAAAACAAGTCACGTACCTACAGTTTTTACGTATTCGCTATCGAGCAAAGTTACTACAGAAACTCAAAGTAATGGTAGTGACCTTGAAGAACGCTTATAAAGTATTTAAACATACGTTAAGTGTTTTGTAACTTTGTTTTTAAGGTAGACGGAGTACCGAATACGTCACTAAATTATTACCTACTAGCTGTAGCCCGCGACTTCGTTTGCGTAGAGGAGGATGGAGGAGATCAGGAGGCAGATCTTCCTCTCTGGATCTGGATGGTACATCCTTCATGGGGCACTGTATTCGCTTTTATAACAAGTTGCCAGAAAGTGTCACGACGCTGACAGAGAGGAAATTTAAACAATTTCATTAAAGGAACACTTGTTAAGAAGGCGTATTACAGGATAGATGACTATTTAAACGATGAACATGCATGGTGTGTGTCGCCGGTTCCGCATGAGGGATAAACTTACTAACAATAGTAATATTTGTGTAATACCTAGTTATTTAAGTCTCCACGGAAAGTCTTCTCAAAATCGAATCTTGAGTTGAGAGTACCTACTGCGAATATGTATATATATATTTCTCTTTTGCGCACTTATAAACCCAAGTCTGTAACTGTCCACCTTTTTGTTGTTTGTTTGCTCACTCACTCTCATACACACACACACACACACCTTCTCATACACGCCCTCATCCACACACCCATATACACGTGACTCACAAACTCGCGCACACACACAACACACACACCCTCTCTCTCTCACACACACACACACACTACTTACCATGTAACTGGGTAGCAACCAGCCACCGCGATACAGGCTCGCCTAGTGCAGCGGCTGGTATTGACAAGTGTAACTATTAGATAGATAAAAGTATTAACTATGTACTGTAATATAATTATTACTATAAATACTATTTTTAAATGCTTCGTGATTCAATGTCGGTAAGTTGTGGTTCGCATAATTGCGAAAAACGGCCGTTTTTGGCACATTTGTGAACTACAACTTAGCTTGTCGCAATTATGCCATGTATTGTATATTGAAAAATAGTATTCATCCTAAAAAACATTTTGTAAATAGCTTTTAATAAATTGATAATAATAAATTAAGTAATTGTGTATTATTATTATATTATTTTAAAAGATGTGCTGCTGAGAGTTTTTTGCCACTTTTTCTCCTCAGCGTTGGCACCTTTTCCTTGCAAAGCGTATGGCGTAAATGTACACAACGTGCTTACTTGCAATAAAAAAAATTGACTTTGACTCTGGATCCTTGTTTCCACATCACATACCGCCATGGCTTATAGCCTATGAGCTGTCCGGATATTTCAGCTATCTCCTAGTGAAACTCACATCAAAATCCCTTCAGTAGTTATGGCGTGATACTTGCACAAAGTCACAGACAAAAATTCTAAAAATTATTGTTTTGGCATCAGTGTCGATCCTAAAACACATTACAATTATTCTTTTCAAAAAATATCCAATGTACTGACACAACTTTTTTACAGTCTTATTATATGTATAGATATGAAAACATACCCTTTCCTGCGGAGGTTCCAGGTTCGATTCCCAGCCAGAGCAACCATGCAAAGAGTTATCTTCGGTTTTTTCGACGAAAAAACTTACGTACATTTACCGAGTGCTCTCAAAACGGTGAAGGAAAATGTGATGAAACCTACATGCCGTAGAAAAATATTTAAGCTATGTGTAATCCGCCAACCCGCACTGGGACCGCGTGGTGGATCATGGCCCGAGCTCCCTCGATGTAAGAGATGGTCTGTGCCCGACCAGTGGCGACATATAAATAGATGATGATAATTTCGTTTCTTTGCGCAAGAAAAATACAAAATTCAATACTTTTATATATCTTATCAAATATCTCACAAAAAATACCTTTTACGGTTGAATGCGCGCACCTCCCATCTGTTCCTATATTTTTTAGTCACATACAAAATATACTCCACACTATTCACTATATTCTAGTACAGTGTATTAAAGCATTCTATGGTTAACTTTTACACTGTGGCTACCGTTAACGGTTTTGTAACACCTGTCGTATGTCAGGTGTGTGGGAAAGAGATGGCGTGTGTTTCTGTCCTTGTCGTGTCTAGGGGTCAAGAGCCAATATAAGGACAGCTTGTGTGTTTACTCGACTGCAGGTGGAAGGAGAGTATGGTGTTTCGAGAATTTATTTAACCGAATGATGGAACCTAACTCTACTGCCATTGATCTCCTATAAACAACTAGATACACAAAGGTCTTACTAAAACAATGTAAAAAAACGTCCAAATAAGGGTCCATTGTTAACGTCCAAATAATGTCCAATAAAGCAAATGAGTTCCATTCATCCGTTTGGACCTTCTTTGCGCTCGGACATTTTTAGAAGGCAGACTGTGTATCTAGTTGTTTATACGAGATCAATGAGTACTGTCCTTGAATTTATTCGATAAATTGAAACTGGAGGTTGTACTCATGATAAATATTAAATTAATAAGGTTTTTTTAGTAAATTAAAACTGCAAAAAAATTTAATTACGTCACAAGTCACACAATGACCTTAGAATTGACTATTAGGTCAAATTCCAGTGAAAGAAATCTTTGCAAAAAATCAAAAATACCTTAAAATGTAAAAAAAAAACTCCACAGCACAGTAACGATGCACGTCAAATTAAGATTTTTTTATCTCTGTTGGAATAGAGTGTGATACGGAATGGCGAGGTCCCGGGTTCGAATCCCGGTCGTGATTTTTTTTTCATATATCATTTAGATTTATGTGGCGTAGGTGGAGAGACGATATCGTTAGATACAGGGATGGGTGGCTGGAAGAGGCTCAGGACAGGGATGGATGGAAGAGGAGGGGGGAGACCTTTGCCCAGCAGTGGGACAATTTATAGGTTAAGAAAAAAAATCATTTATATTTTCGTTTCGAATAGCGTATATGCAAGAAAATATCAAAACAGCGATTTTTCATAATTAAATCCTATTTTAGAAATAAAACTATAGTGAGCCATTACTACAAATTATTATATATAAAAACGGATATCACTCACTTATATTGTTAAAAGTCGGCAATTAGACCGACAGTTTCGACCGATTTCATCGAATCGAAACTGTCGGTCTAATTGCAGACTTTAGCAATATAAGTGAGTGATATCCGTTTTTATATATAATAATTAAATCCTACTTCAGACTCTCAGAAATCCTGCCTGAAAGAAATCTCTCTGAGCGATAATACCGCCTTTGTACAAATTGTTTACTCTCTGTTTTCTATGTATATGCTTCTTTGTGCAATAAAGTGTTTATCTATCTATCTATCAGATCACAAATCTAGTTGAGTGACAGACTGTCTGTCTCCCCTCCCTGCCTCCCTCTGCCGGGTGGGGGCTCTCCCACAGCCTGATCCTGGAAGCGGTTGCCCGGACACGTCCATTGCATCACTATAACTGTCGCCAGATTTACTTCGTTACACAATAGAATACTGTATTTAAATATTATATACTAGAATTAAAACTATAGTGAGCCATTACTACAAATTATTATATATAAACGGATATCACTCACTTATATTGTTGAAGTCGGCAATTAGACCGACAGTTTCGACCGATTTCGACGGTCTTTTTCAAGGTGAGCGCGCCTGCCCTTAACAATATAAGTGAGTGATATCCGTTTATATATAATAATTATATACTAGGTTTAAGAGCAGTGTTAGTGTGCTGCTCTTTGCGCTCGCATCACGCAGCCATGTGATTTGATATATAATGAATCAATGTGTACAAACATATGATATGTAAGACACGTGACGTCACCAAGTGTTACATAGTGTACCTAAGGTCGAATAAATGAGTATGAGTATTTACACGACTGTCGGAAAGAGGAGGGTATTACGGAAGTTAGGCCCGTATTAATAGTATATTTAGTATATTTTTATTGAGTATAATTTAATTTACATTTAACTCCATTCATATAAGTATTATTGCATTTCTATATTAACATAACATATTTAATTATAGTACAGATTACAATTCACAATAGTCCGAGCTCATACCCACCCTCAAGAGCGAATTCAGCTGATACACTCTCAAGACGTGATCACCTAGAAGTATGTCATTTATTAATAAACCAATCTTGTTATCACGTGATGTCTTTCTCAAGTCGCGGTTCGCCTGCAATCAGCAAATACGTTCTCAAGTGTGAGTTTGACAGTTCTCTTGAGAACTGAGTTTTGTTTATTAATACGTGATATCCGATTCCTTAACACGCACTTAAGTTCAATTTAATAATATGAACGCTGTCTTGAGATCGCTCTCAAGATCGATATCAGAGTTGAGAGCGTTTTGAATGGCTAAAACAGTCGTCGAAGTTTGATCTAGTTTTGTATTATATTATGCATGTTGATCAAGAATATCATAGCCATCTGGTCACTCCCCCCCACTCGTGCATACACGTCTCTCTGTGCCGGTGGGGGGCTCGGAGCCTTATTAGTGTTTATTTATTTAAGTTCAGCGCTGTATGTAAGTTGTCCGCACGGACCAATGTACGGTGACCATGCGTTGTCCTTTTTACAAGAATACAGTAAATTCAAAAGACAGAAGACGAAGTCAAGATAACTTTATTTAAAGCTTTTTGCCAATGTCTCTACACTTGCCAACTCTGGGTCAAGTACCTGCGGAAATCGTATAGCGTCATGAGGGTGCAATACAATGATGCATTTCGCACCCTCATGCGACTGCCGCGTTTCTGCAGCGCCTCGGGCATGTTCGCTGACGCGCGGGTGCCAGACTTCTTTGCTATTGTCAGAGCTCGTATTGCTTCCTTCTGGAGCAGACTACGTAGCTCTGACAATAGCATACTGATGATGGTGAGTGACGACCTCTCCAGCCAGCAATATTTCGGCATTGGCTGTCTGTGCACCGGAGCGAGAACCGAAAGTAGGTTAAGACTGACGTAAGGACCATTAGGTCCAAATGTAAGCTTTATTTTATTTATTTTGTATTTTTTATGGGTTTTTTATGCCTGCAATAAAGAATTATTATTATTATTATTATTATTGCCACATTTCTATGGACCATCAACCGCAAGTTGTACAAGATAACGAATAAATGTAAAAAATATCTCCGTTTTTTATTAAAATTATTGGTTTAAAATAAAGTTTTGTACAACATGCGAGTCGAAAAAACAGCTTAATTAAGAATTCAGAAAATAGTAAGAAATAGAAGCGATTTATTCATTGTTATTGTTATTCTTCTATAGGAGTTGCGAGAGGAGTAGAAAATGATACTGATTATGATTATGCAATATGAAACCTGTAATAAGTCCCCAACAAAATGATAGGTACAGCTTAAATGGTCACGTAGTTTTGTAGGTGGGGCAAAGCTCCATTGAAATGTGGCAATGTCTTTTAGGTATCATAAAACATCATGATGAAACCCGCATGCTGTAGAAGAAAAAAATATATAAGTCATGTGTAATCCGCCATAAGGATTAGGATTCGACTAGTGGCCGCTACAGAATTAGCTACATTGGCAAATGAGAAACCTGTCGAGTCGATTGACTGCCATAGATTTATGCAATTTTTTTTTATATCTATCTTATTACATGTCCTATATAGAATTTCGCATTTTGGTGGCTGTAGCGGCTATCCTAGAGTCGGTCTCTACATACAATATTCATAGCGCGATCCCCCGGGCCGGCGTGCGAATTAAACCGCTCCGTGTAAGTAACCCCTGTCAACGGGTAAATTAAAAACTGTCCTAGTTTTTCTGATCTCATGGTATTACTAAGTTGTTAAATGACGATAATTTTTTTGTCATTATAATAACGTAACAGATGGGAGGTTTTAAAAATGGTTATTTTGTGTTTAATATCACGTTAAATTAATCCGAAAATGTTCGCGAATGACAGTACGGTGAAGTTATTGGATTATTTATGCATAGGTCTGAAGTTTCAAGCTTTTATTAAGAGTTCCCGCTACAAGCTCGGGAGTGAGCGTGACTGTCGAGCTGCTTCGTCCAGAGTGATGACGCTGCGGCGACTCCTCTGGATGAAGACATGAAGACGCGGCTACCCAGGGTGAAGACGCTACTGCGACTCCCCTGGGGGAAGATAGAAGACTATTGAATATATTGAATTTTCTGTAACATGACATTGGCAAATGATGAACTGTCGAGTCCATTAATAAAATAAATAAATATCAAGAGTTCCGCTACAAGCTCTGGAGTGACCATGACTGTCGAGCTGCTTCGTCCAGAGTGACGACGCTACGGCGACTCCTCTGGAGGAAGAGAGAAGACTATAATATCTTGAATATTATGTAACATGACATTGGCAAATGACGAACTGTCGAGTCTAATAATAAATAAAATAACAATAACAGATGAGGCCTGCGTCCAGCAGTGGACTGACACGAGATGATGCTGAAGTTGCACTGCCAGTACCAGGAGCTCATGACTAGTGCGGAGTGACATGATAATACGGTCCAGTATGCTCCAACACCTGCTGTGTCCACTCGGTCAGAAGCCCCGGCTCTGTAAGTAGCATTACCAGTACCAGGACACTATGACACGCATGGAGTCTCATTGACACTGCGGCCAGCAGGGGACTGATAAAGATGATGATGTTGTACTAAAAGTACCAGGAGACCATAGCTACACAGGAGTCTCATGATAATACTTAGTTACTAAGGTTGTTGATGTAGCTATTCGTTCGTTATTGCTGACGTCTTGCAAGCGGGTTCATTGAGTTAGTACGGGCAATCCGTCTGCGAGATAAGTACGAACGGCGAGAGTGCGCTGCGAGATACGAGATAATCCCATCGTTTATTGCTCAGCAAGTCACCGTCGTCACAGTACGGTGGAACACAGAGAAAGGTGTACAGGAGAGTTTTTAAGGTTGAGATTATCTCAAAAACTACTTGACCTATTGCAAAAATTCTTTCACTGTTTGATAGATAAAAGTGAAAACTATGTAACTGTAAACAAATTACTAAAATCGGTCCAGTAGTTTTTGAGAAAATCGCAACCTTATTGAGGCCCCCTGTATACTTATCTCTGTCGTCGACTGTACAGAGAAACGTATACAGTGGTTTCAATAAGGTTGACAATGCCAGATTCTGGCCCACCATCAACCGTTCGCAATTTTATTTTTAATAATAAATTAAATTTTAATAAACTAATAACATTATAATAATAAAAAATTAAAATTAAAGATAAAAAACCTGCCCCAGGTCCCCCACTATAGGCAGCGTGCCCAAAATTTATTTTTTGATTTTTCATACAATATGTCGATCGATTTGTTTTTGACTTCCTTTGTGTTCCACCGCACATGGCTGGGAATCGAACCTGGGACCTCCGTATCGCAAGTCCATTGACTCAACCACTGAGCCGCCGAGCTCTCGGAGAGTCAATGAGGTGCATATTACCATACATAGTGTTTTTACCATATTTATAGTTTGGTTCCATATTTAGTTCTTAAAGGAAGCTTGTATAAGAAGCTTCTTATATGAAAAGTTCTGATAAGGTTCGTCGGTTAGTTAACAGTTGCAAGAATGTTACCTCACCAAGTTTTCTAAACAGCTCGTTACGTGGAACCGACATACGAACTACTTACTTGAAAAAATAACTTCCCCTTTCGTAGAAAAGATGTTGAAGTGCAAAAATATACCTATAACAATGTAACTTGCATTAATCTTATGAATCTAAATGTTCAGAATTTGAATTACTCATTATCCATGCTCGGTGAATAAATTAGAACTGTCGAGCTGCTTCGTCCAGAGTGACGACGCGACGGCGACTGCGAGGGAGCAAGAGACGACTATGATATCTTGAATATTCTGTAACATGACATTGGCAAACGACGAACTGTCGAGTCCATTAATAAAATAAATAAATAACATTTAGATTAGAACATGATGAAAAAAATATATCCGTGTCACGGAATGACAAGGTCGCAGGTTCAAGTCCTGCCCACGGCAAGAATTTTTTCATCATGTTCTAATCTAAATGTTATTTATTTGTTTATTTTATTAATGGACTCGACAGTTCGTCGTTTGCCAATATCATGTTACAGAATATTCAAGATATCATAGTCTTTGGTCTTGCTCCCTCGCAGTCGCCGTCGCGTCGTCACTCTGGACGAAGCAGCTCGACAGTCACGTTCACTCCCGAGCTCGGAGCGGGACTCGCGACTATAGCGCCTAGCTTCAGATCCTGCATGAATCCTCCAATAATTTCACCATACTGTCATTCGCGAACATTTTCTGGTTAACTTAACGTGATATTAAATACAATACAACCAGTGTAGACATTAAAATGAAAATTTTCAAATAAGTTCGCAACCGTCGTTTTCCGTTATTTTCAAAAGTACTAGGCTTTTGACATTGTACGACAGCCTCCGTATCTTCCAATAGCCAATCAGACGCGCGTGCTCCCGTGCCGCGCTCTGATTGGTCCAGAGTGACGTGAGGCGTGTGCGCACTGCGCTATCACAGCTCACATGATTTAAGGCTTTAGTAGTGGGAGGGGAGTAACTCCCGTTGAATCATTTACAATGAGATAAGTTCTTTATTGCACGGTGGAACACAGAGAAAGGTGTACAGGAGAGTTTTTAAGGTTGAGATTTTCTCAAAAACTACTTGACCTATTGTTCGCGAGTATGGTGAATTTATTAGATGATTCATGCAGGATCTGAAGTTTGGCGCTATAGTCGCGAGTCCCGCTCCGAGCTCGGGAGTGAGCGTGACTGTCGAGCTGCTTCGTCCAGAGTGACGACGCTACGGCGACTGCGAGGGAGGAAGAGAAGACGATATGATATTTTGAATATTCTATAACATGACATTGGCAAATGACGAACTGTCGAGTCCATTAATAAAATAAATACTTTTGAAAATGGCGAGAATGTTGCTAATTATTATTGAGAAGTTATCAATGAGTAAGTGGTGTAAGTACCTACAATAAAATTAAAATTATCAAATTACGGGAATTCATTAAATATTATAAAATAATCCTTGTGTTAAGAATTTTAAAATCTAATGGAATTAGTATTCGAAAAGATTAAATCGCTGTAAGGCTGTATGAGCTGTATGCGCATTTGCCTTACCAAAAAAAAAACATTTATTTTATTGTTACTCCAGCTATAATCTAAAATTAAGATTACTTATAAGTATCACATAAGTGAGTGATAACCGTTGATATACACTATACCTAATAATTTATAGTAATAGCTCACTATAGTTTTAATTCTAAAGTCCTATTCATATATCCTTTCCTTTACATCTTGTATAATATACAAATAGGTACTTATTTATATGTATATAGGGTCCACATTTCAATTCGTGCATAAACGAAGCCTATTCAAAACAAGTGGGTCCGTCCCTTTGAGAACAAAAGTACAAATTAAATGTGGGGACAATCTTCTGGCCACTTACCCGGGCCTTTGAGGGACCTTCTTTGAAACCCCGGGACGTTAGGGTCGCCTCACATCGGACGGAATGACGGACGCCGAAGTATGTCAAGGATCGAAGATACCACAGACCTTATTACATCGAGGCAGCTCGGACCATGATCTACCACGCGGGCACAATGCGGATTGGCGGATATCAATGACTGAAAATTTGTGACTACCGAAGACTTCAAAAGACCACCAAAGACTACCAAAGACTGATAAAGACTACCGAAGACTGCTAAAGACTATGGAAGACTGCTAAAGACTATGGAAGACTGCTATAGACTATCGAAGACTGCTAAAGACTATGGAAGACTGCTATAGACTATCGAAGACTGCTAAAGACTATCAAAGGCTGCTATAGACTACCGAAGACTGCTATAGACTATCAAAGGCTGCTATAGACTACCGAAGACTGCTATAGACTACCGAAGACTGCTAAAGACCACCGAAGACTGCTATAGACTACCGAAGACTGCTATAGGCTATCGAACACTGCTAAAGACTTCCGAAGATTGCTATAGACTATCGAAGGCTACTAAAAACTACCAAAGATTGATAAAGACTACCGAAGACTGCTAAAGACTACCGAAGACTGATAAAGACTATCGAAGACTGCTATAAACTATCGAAGACTGCTATAGACTACTGAAGACTGCTAAAGACTATCGAAGACTGCTAAAGACTACCGAAGACTGCTAAAGACCACCGAAGACTGCTAAAGACCACCGAAGATCACGAAAGACCTCCAAGACCATGAAAGAATAAAGAGTTCCTTGTTCCTTGTAAGACTTGAGAAAGTTATAGGAGATTTAATAAGGTTGAGATTTTCTCAAAAAGTACTGCCTTACTGATTAAAAGAATTTTTACAATCGGTCAAGTAATTCTTGAGAAAATCTCTTTTGAGAATTTTTTGAGGTTCTAAAGTTATAATTCACTTATAATCACTCGATAACGACGACATTTTACGATGTTATCTCTGTATTCCAGTGTACTTCTTATTAATTATTGACATAATATATCTAATAATAATCATTTAAGATAAGTTGACTAAGTAAGTATATTAATAATTAAATTGGACTATAGTGATGTATAATATAATATGAATTGCACAGCGCATTGGTCAAGTGACTGTACTGCTGTGACAATATTGTTTAAATAAATGATTACGCAAGCCATAATTCCTAAAATAATAATTTCAGTTTCCGTTACAGCGTAACCGATTGTACTGTGCGCCTATTACGAAACTCATCCGATAGTTGGTAAGACCCTTATCTATACGGCGAGCGACAAAAAAGTCGCTCGAGCGAAAATTTAACGAGACCTTGTTACGAGACTATTCCCACTCGATATTATGAAAAAAGTTGTTTGTTATTCATATAAAGGGCTTCGGAGAGGTGTAATAGTGGATTTAGTTATACAGGTGTTTTGTTCTACGACTTTTAGATGTTCGCGAATTTAATTTTGACTTTTTTTGGTCGGCTGTTGGATTTATGTGACTTATATGAGACGATTATTTTTAGTTTTTATTCGAAAAGTCGTAGAACAAAAGTTGTTCAACTGCCGATACCTAACACCCTCCTAGATTATAGAGAACTGAAAAAACTCTCAGATTCTGCCCCACCATCAACCCCATGATGAACAAGATAACGAATAAATGTAAAAATATCTCCGTTTTTTATTAAAATTATTGGTTTAAAATAAAGTTTTGTACAAGTTGCGATTCGAAAAAAACAGCTTAATTAAGAATTCAGAAAATAGTAAGAAATCGAAGCGAATTATTCATTGTTTTTGTTATCATTTTCTTCTACTCTCGCAACTCCTACTGATTGTGATTATGCAATATAAAACCTGTAATAAGTCTCCAACAAAATGATAGGTACAGCTAAAATGGTCACGTAGTTTTGTAGGTAGGGCAAAGCTCCATTGAAACGTGGCAATGTCATTTATTTTACGCATTCCTCCACCTACATTCATTGCAGTAAAACATGCTGATTACATTCGTAGAACCGTCAACCGAAGGGGTGACGAGTTCTCTAATGGAGGCCACGAACGGGTAAACGTAGCGTGGTACCAGATGGAGGGATGACCTGCTCAAGGTGGCTGGCAGAGACTGGTGTACAGGAGAATTTTTAAGGTTGAGATTTTCTCAAAAACTACTTGACCTATTGCAAAAATCCTTTCACTGTTTGATAGATAAAAGTTAAAACTATGTAACTGTAAAAGAATTATTAAATTCTGTCCAGTAGTGTTTGAGAAAATCTCAACCTTATTGAGGCCCCCTGTATACTTATCTCTGTCTTCGACTGTACAATGCAGAAGAACAAGAATCGCTTTGTGAGAGGCCTGCGTCCAGCAGTGGACTGACATGAGCTGATGATGATGATGAAGTTGCACTGCCAGTACCAGGAGCCCATGACTAGCGCGGAGTGTCATGATAATACGGTCCAGTATGCTCCAACACCTGCTGTGTCCACTCGGTCAGGAGCCCCGGCTCTGTAAGTAGCATCACCAGTACCAGGACACTATGACACGCCGGGAGTCTCATTGACACCAGCAGGGGACTGATAATGATGATGAAGTTACACTAAAAGTACCAGGAGCCCATGACTAAACCATACATGTGCCTATCAGTACAGTGGCGCACACAAGTCACGCGTCACGTCGTTGTGGTATCGGTAAGGAGACACTTCACTAACAATGCGGTCAGGACACCGCTGTGCGCGACGGTATACATATGCCCTCTGTATAGGCTTGTAACTATTCAGATTCAGAGAGACCTCTAAGCCTTATTGACATATAGGCTGTATCCATTAAGGAAAAAAACATCGTTGGAGGTAGCTATATTTAAACACAGACTTCGCTGTTGCCTGCGTCCGTGTAGCCACTTACTGGGGGATTCATGCTGAGTTGTTTGTTTGTTTTTAAAATATCTTTATTTCACAAAGGAGCATTACAACTTAATTCCTAGTGTACATTTTCATTCCTAGGTCTAAGTAACATGTAATATAGTGTAAGTTTTTTTTCAGGTTATACTTACCTATTATATCATGCTGAGTTGACCGCCCTTTCAATACCACGCTACTAAAATGTGATTTTTTTTAAAGTTAGTGTTAAAACTCTGTGCATGTTGTATTGAATAAATGTGTTTTATTTCATTTCTTGCATGACAATTTTCGAGTGTTTGTGAGTATGTATATGTCTATTTCTTTGTACCCCCCTGCAGCCTATATGTCAAAAATATACTTTAGGCTCTCTCCATAGATTGCTGCGAAATTTATTCCTTCATGAATTTATGATGTATTAGGGAGCTATCACACGACCGACTTTCAGTTGGTGGCCGATTGTTAGGTGTTGCCAATTTATGCCGATTATATGTCAAAACCAGCGAATTTCTATTAGGTAGATTTGTGTGCTACGTATTGTGAAAATAACTATAATTTAAATTCGTCTATTGTATAATATATACAAAAAACTTATGTACTTACTTACGTTATTTTATAAAAATAATGTAAGTAAGCGTGTCATACGCCATGGGGCAACGTTATGTTGGACAAAATTTGAAATAAATAAATTAGGTGGAAATGACAAAATTCCTCTTCAAACAGCTAACGGATTTTCTAACGTAACGTAACAGTTTGTTACAATAAACATTCTTTTGTTTTGCTTACGAAATAATGTTGCTAAATAATGAATCTGTACTTAATTTTGTACTCTGTCGATATATTTGAGCAAAATTCCAAAATAGTTGGCAATACTGCTGAGTTGCTAACAGAAAGTTTGACAGATGGCGCTAGTTTCTTCGGAGAAGCGGTGCAAGGCCACCAACTAAAAGTTGCTGGACTATCGCTCGTGTTCCATGGCTCTGAGAACAAAAGACTATACTTTTAAAAATGGCTGGAAACCACGGTTACGAAATTATTTGATAATTTTCAGTTTGATGTCTACAGTGGTTGTTTTGTATTTCACATCAGAAAATGTTCGCAAATGACAGTTTGGTGAAATTATTGGAGAATTCATGCAGTATCTGAAGTTTGACGCTATAGTCAAGAGTCCCGCTACGAGCTCGGGAGTGAGCGTGACTGTCGAGCTGCTTCGTGAGGAGAGTGACGACGCTACGACGACTCCTCGGAATGAAAATAGAAGACTTTGATATATTGAATTTTCTGTAACATGACATTGGCAAATGACGTACTGTCGAGTCCATTAATAAAATTGACAGATGGCGCTAGTTTCTCCGGAGAAGCAGTCCAATGCCACCAACTAAAAGTTGGTGAACTTATCGTTCGTGTGTCGCTCTGAGAACAAAAGCTACACCACTCGTCCAATGAAATGAAAACCCATAACAAAGACATAACTGCAATTCAAATGAAAAGAGTTACTCATGTGTGTGAGAGAGACACAAGATGTCCCATAAACCGGTTTACGGCGGTTTTAGTGTCCTACGCACTGAACAATTGAAATTATACAGAATGGAGCGGGAATTGAGAATTCCCCATTGTTATGGGGACTTTATGGGGCGTTATTACAGTGCAGGGAATGATAGTGTTGCACGGGATTCAACATTGGTGCGTCCAATTCATATAGTACTCAAATGCAACGCTTTGGATTTTTCACGGCCTGATGCAGAGAAAAGTGTACAGGAGAGTTTTTAAGGTTGAGATTTTCTCAAAAACTACTTGACTGATTTATGAAAATTCTTTACAAATGCATAGACAATACTCTAAACTGTCTACTAGTGAAATAATTTTTATAATCGGTCCAGTAGTTCTTGAGAAAATCTCAATTATAATAAGACCCTCAGTATTACTATTGAGTTATGAGGTTTTAATTTTTTTTTTTCAAATCGAAATCACGACGATAGTAACTCACTAGACGTAGGTACCTACTGCACAGCACGCGCCTCGCAGTGCACCTCGTCCGTCGGCCACTCCGTGCTGTAGCCATGGCGTGATTTCATGTTGTATGTTACATTATCCCATGCATCAGTTGAATCCCCATACAAGCGTGGTGGAAGCATAGCCTGATGTTACGGCTGAATGCTCATTGCAATCTATCCGATGCCTTGTGCTTCCTGCATACAGGGGCGACAGGCGCGGCGGAAATGCAGCTGTTTATTATATGATGAAGCTACATCGTGATATTTTGGTTTGTGTTCCTAATTGATAGATCTAAAAATACTTACATCGCTGGCTCAGCGAGTCGAATTTTTCCTCGAGTTAATAAATTAATAATAGTGGCGAATTCAGAGTCATGCTTCTATTCGTCGCTAAGTGAGTCGCCCCTTCGCTCTTACGCAATGTAGAATTTGTGTGTTAAGGTTTAATATAAATAGAATAATAACCAGACATATGCTAGTTTAAAGTTTTTACTTTAAAGTAAAATACGGAATCGGTACAATTATCTCACTCACTGTGCCGTTTTTGTACATTTAAAAAACTCTTGACAATTATTTGGAATTTTCGACTAAAGCTAGCAAATATTACTTATCCTTTAATTACTGTAGAGACTGTTATTATCCAACTTGAATAAACCCAAGTGTAGCTAATGTTTGTGACGTCATACAAACTGTTGCTTTTCCGCTGTGCCGCACCGCGTCGGTATGGAGAATCCAACTGCACTTTGCTCCTCAGGGCTCTTCACGTCAATCTGGATAATTGATCTTCGGTTAGCCTCTAAGGTATTGCTCTCTTGCAAGTAGTTTCACCTGACGGGCAGCGGTCGGTCGGAATAATTGCACTTCCGTTACTGTGTTAGGCAAATAGTATACTTACGTGTTACGTAATGATTCATGGTATAGAATACCTAAACTCGGAGAGCTCGGTGGCTCAGTGACATGTGATACGGAGGTCCCAGGTTCGATTCCCAGCCAGGGCGGTGTGCCAATGAGATTTCCTCGGGTTTTTTTTTCGATGGAAAAATTGTCAACGGTGTAGATTACTGATAATAGTAATAGTTGTGTAATACCTAGTTATTAAGTATTATTATTTATTGTGTTATTATTATTTTAAAAGATGTGCTGCTGAGAGTTTTTTGCCACTTTCTCTCCTCAGCGTTGGCACCTTTTCCTTGCAAAGTGGTGTAAATGTAAATTCAAAAATGTTGTCGTGCAAAAATGTACTCAACGTGCTTACTTGCAATAAAGAAATTTGTTTCATACAAATTGTATGATTTGAGCGGATTTTTGCGCTCCGCCCCGACACGCTGCGTCCCGGCATAACGTGCTCGGACCTTAAAAGCTATACAACATTCTTCATTTCATCAGTTGCATGAAATTGTATATTGATATTAAACTGCATTAGTGCGATCCTGATTCAGCTATTTGATGTACAATCGGCACCATTTCTATGTAACATTTGCGGGGATTTTCACTCTTATATCGCACATAATAAGAGCGGTGTACTATCCAAAATGTTCCTAGCTTTCGATAGTATATAGCTGAATAATATAGCTATGATCGGAATTTCGATGCTGTGTAATTTAGTGGATGTTTGTATGTAGGTACAGTAGGCTGTGTCTACAGGGTGAGACAATAATGTGTTACATAAAACATCTAACAATTATTTATACTCATAAGTATAATTATTATTAGTAGGTAAATAAGTTTTATTTTTTATGTAGGTAGGTACTTATCTTAGGTACCAGCTAATGATATAGGTATTTAATATTGCTCAACAAGCTACATATTCAAATTCATACACCGAATTCTCTACCCAAAGGTTGTCTGGAAGAGATCGCTTTGAGCGATAAGACCGCCAATTGTAATACTAACTGTATTAGCCTATATCTTTTGTGTAATACTTTTTTTTGCAATAAAGAATATTTATCTTATCTTATCTTATCTAACAGATATAAAATTGAAATCTTCGGTTAATTTTAGTTTTTATGATGGAAAAATTCTTGTCGTGGACAGCCTTGAACCTGCGACCTTGTCATTCCGTGACACGCTGACCACCAACTGAGCCACCACAGGCCACATCATATTCTAATTTATTCACCGAACATGGATAATGCGTAATTCAAATTCCGTGTTTTTATATTGTAGTATTGGTCGCATATATTGGCCGAACACAATGTCAAACGTGGAACTCTGCGAAAGGTGCCACCAAGCCCCAGTACAAAAAGATATATGGTTTGTTCACAAATGTACTGTGTCAGCGCTATTTATGTAAAAATATGTCTGATAGACAATCGTCTATCAGGGAACCAAAAAGTACCTGAGCAGGTGCTTAAGACTGAGCAGGGGACGAGTAGGTACCTTAAAAATAAATTAATATTGACTCGTCTCCTGCCGGGGGACCAATGGGCACCTATATAGGGGCCGAATTTACAACTTTTAATCGGGGGGACGAATATTAAGGGACCAATGGGTACTGACCCAGCTCTTCGGCGGTGACTTGGTTGGTCACACACTACGAAGGCAAGACGGAATTGCGGGTCGCTTTTGAGTGGAAGCCAGCCCCCTTACCATGAACTCTTATAGCAGGATTACTTCAATAATACTTTGTTGCTTCGTACAATGACCACCTTAAAGTAAGCTTATTAAAAAAAAATATATATTTATTTATTTGCAGTAGACAACATAAAAATATACAAAACATTACATTTATAGCTTAGAAGGCTATGGTGATGAGCACACAGAATGAAACGCTGAACTCACAAACTAGGTTAAAAACCTGTAACTTGGGAGTCAGTGATCCGTCCGTACGCGCATTCCAAAAAGCAGCAATAATACTTAATTGCATGCAATGATAGTTAATAAGTTTAGCTGTATCTTACATAATAAATTATTTATGAATTAGTGTTAAATAACGTGTGTGTAGAATGTGTATGTATGTGTGTGTGCGTATATGAGTATGGTAAGTAAATAAATAAGGTCGTCATTACATGAAGTATCAAAGTATTATTGAAGTAATCCTGCTATAAGAGTTCATGGTAAGGAGGCAGGAGGAGGCCAGTTCCTGTGCACAGCTGGCGAGGGTCGGTGACAGCCGAGCTGAAGAGAGTTGGACTCACTTGGGAGGTGACGAAGGCGCAGGACAGAGCCAAGTGGAACAGTACTATACTTTTAAATGCAATAAATAAATATCTCGCTACGTCCTGTATAAGGCCGTAGTGTAGCAAATTATGCAGTTGTCGAAATACCACAGCGCGACTAGTGTCTGTTTCATTATTGAAATGTTTTGCATCGGTAGTGAGGGGACAGTGGCAATATCGATATCGATAATGCAAGTCTAGATTATGTGGCAAATATATGATGAGCCCCGGCTCTTTGAGTATCATTACCAGTACCAGGACAATATGACACGCATGGCGTCTCATTGACACGAGCGCCTTGGGACTGCGGCCAGCAGGGGACTGATACGGGCTGATGATGATGATGACGGAGTTGCACTGCCAGTACCAGGAGCCCATGACTAGCGCGCAGTGTCATGATAATACGGTCCAGTATGCTCCAACACCTGCTGTGTCCACTCGGTCAGAAGCCCCGGCTCTGTAAGTAGCATTACCGGTACCAGGACACTATGACACGCATGGAGTCACATTGACACGCGCGCCTTGGGACTGCGGCCAGGGGATTATGATGACGATGATATATTATATTATATAACGGTTTTAGATTACATGATACTCATTGTTCAGTTTCAAGGTCAAGATAAAAAGTGTGAATAGTGGCGCTGCAGTTTCTGGCAGTTGCGTTGTACGGTCGAAGACAGAGATAAAATCAATAATTAATAAGGTTGAGATTTTCTCAAAAAATAATTTACCAATTTTAAAAAATATTTTACTAATAGATAGTTCAGAGTGTACACTATGTAAAGAGTAAAGAATTCAATATTATAGTACTTTTTGAGAAAATCTTAACCATAAAAACTCTTCTGTTCTCTGAGTTAGACAGTACTCTAGCCGTATATGTAAACAGAAACTACGTCGTAACCAATCTTTCATTTTCTCGCGTCGTTCTTAATAAATAAAAATATTATATGCAACCGTAACTTCTTCTATCGATAACGGTTACCCGAAATGTTTTGCGGTACTTCGGCCATGTCATAAGAATGGACGCTTCCAACTTGGAAAGAACTATACTGCTCGGCAAAGTTGAGGGGTTTAGACCACGTGGCCGGAGACCAGCTCGTTGGACTGATGTTGTTGGCAGAATCCTCGGCGTGCCCCTTGAAGAGGCTGTGAGAAGAGCACAAGACCGTGTCTCCTGGCGCCAGTTCATACATGCCAAGATGGCACCTGCTGTTGAGGGTCACGATCCTCAGCACTGAGGCAACGATTAGGGAGGAGGATATTGCACAAATAAAGCATTATTGTATTGTAAAAAATTATGCTCAAAACTATTGATAAAATCAAAATCAATCGACATGATCCCATCCCTATCTAACTGCATCGCAAAACGCGTTTAACCCACAAACAGCGCCGATACTTTACAAATAACACCGACAAATGTTCGCCCACCGTCCACCGTCCACCGTCCATACTCCACCGTCACACAATCAATGAATGCGGGCGAGGTAATTACTGGTAGTGGATTTGATTTTAGTAGGAATTTAAAACCGTCTTTCAAAAGGAGGAGGTTCTCATTTCAACGAGTTTGTTCTAGACGGTAAATAATTTACACTTAATTTCAACTTAGCAGGTTTTCGTAATATCAAAATGGGTTATTGCCCGTAGCACCCAGATATATTGACGCTATTTACGAAAACTTAAAACTGCTTAGAATCAAATCAAATCAAATACATTTATTTGTTAGAATACACAAAATACAAGATGTTATAAAATTAAATTAAAATGTCATGGTATTCAGCCTATTACGAGGCATACAAATGTTATCATAATTCATATTATATTGAATATAAAATAATTCAGCTAATATTATGACATGCAATATATACAAGTGGCTAATACTTATATTTTAATTATTTTACATTTTTAATATATTTATTTATTTATTTCCACATTATTATTATATTGTCATATTCATTATATATTTTTGTAAAAAATTATGTCACACTATAAATTAATTAATTATTATTAATATTGACTTCATAATGCAAACTTCCACATAGACTGATTTTCGACGTATAACGTTGCTTGCTTGAACATGTTAATGACTCTCCTATATACTTTTCTATATGTTAAACTGTAGGTACCTATAATTTAATTTGAATATTAGCCCTATAATGTCAACACCCCCTCCCCTCCACCCACACCCATCCCACCACTGACCACTAAATATTCACTAATTAGCAGGCTGATTCCGGGAACCGAATCTAACCGATATCACTACAATTACCATTACATTCTGTGGTGAATTCAATCGCTATCATCCCTAGTCAGTGAGTCTCCAGAGTCTGAGACTCCAGGCGTGTCATAGTGTCCTGGTACCGGTAATGCTACTTACAGAGCCGGGGCTTCTGACCGAGTGGACACAGCAGGTGTTGGAGCATACTGGACCGTATTATCATCACACTCCGCGCTAGCCATGGGCTCCTGGTACTGCCAGTGCAACTTCATCATCATCAGCCCGTGTCGGGCCGCAGCTGGACGCAGTCCCAAGGCGCGCGTGTTAATGAGACTCCATGCATGTCATAGTGTCCTGGTACTAGTAATGCTACTGCCACTGACACTTCAGTGCTGATCCTATGAGCAACGTCCATTAAAACATAAATAAAAATGTGACTTCGAGAGCTGAGATATAAATTGTGGAAACAATAGCACCTTGCTACTTTATTACTCGCGGTGCATCGCTCGGGCGGTCGTGGGATAACCAGCTAATTACTTAGTGAAACAATTGGAATCTTTTAATGGCAGTGTTTTAATGAAAATACATATTTTTGCAGCAATACCTGCTCTGAGATCACCAAGCTGTTGATCATAGAATAATATATTTCTAGCCGTGGGCACATACCCTAAGTATGTATAATACGATGAAGAATTTCAGTGGTTGGACGGTCGCTCAGTTGGTAGGAGCATGTCACGGAATAACAAGGTCACAGGTTCAAGTCCTGCGGCAAAAATAAATTTTTCAGAACATGATGAAAAAATTCTTGCCGTGGGCAGGACTTGAACCTGCGACCTTGTCACGGAATGATTTTTTCGTCATGTTCTAATTTATTCACCGAGCATGGATAATGCGTGATTCAAATTCTGAGTATAAATTTTTCATAATTTTTTTGTTCGCCAAGCATGTCATAATGCATAAAACAAAATCTGAATATGTTGCAGTTTTCGGATGATTTGAGCAAGATCTGCAGTATCGAGCTATAGTCGCGAGTCCCGCTACAAGCTAGGGAGTGAACGTGACTGTCGAGCTGCTTCGTCCAGAGTGACGACGCTACGACGACTCCTCTGGAGGAAGACAAGACTATGATATCTTGAATATTCTGTAACATGACATTGGCAAATGACGAACTGTCGAGTCCATTAATAAACTAAATAAATATACTACCCCCTCATGTACCTATCGAGAGGCCATTACTCAATTTCCTGCATTCCCTCTCCGCCGCCGATTGACAATGAAATCAGGGAACAATCAAATATTGTGCCGTCGCTACGCCAATAGAGGGTTCCAATTGGGATTCTTTACCTGTGGTTTCGGTTTCAAATTACAGTTCGACTTTCTGCCTCCCTGGTACGCGTAAAGTGGACTTCGGCCACGTACCAACTCCTCCAACTCATAATGATGGGCAAGATTGAGGGGAAGAGGCGGGTTGGCAGAAGGAAGGGATCGTGGCTCCGCAATATAAGGGAGTGAACAGCGATAGCCAGCGGCAAAGAGTTGTTCCGACTGGCTCCAGACAGAGGGAGATATGCGGAGCTAACGGCCAGCCTTCAGGAGTGGAGAGGCAACGCAAGAAGAAGAATGGTACAGTCGAAGACAGAGATAAGTATACAGGGGGCCTCAATAAGGTTGAGATTTTTTCAAAAACGACTGGACTGGACCGAATTTAATAATTATTTTACAGTTACATAGTTTTATTCAAATAACAAAAATAAGTAGGTAGGTAACTGTTACAATAGTAAGTTAATATTAAAAACAAATAAATATATACCTATAAATAAAAAATTGGGGCCAAATCGCTGCCCTGCGGAAGAGTGGCCAAAAGGCTGGCGACGTTACCTCGTTGTATAGCCAGCGATATACGCTGGCCGAGGTAAGCGCCAGCCCTTTGGTCACACGACGAGTCAATGAGGCGCGACGACAGTTCCTTGACCAGTCGCCGCGCCTCTGGTCCCCATGGCCACATAGTTTTAACTTTTATCTATAAAACAGTGAAATAATTTTTGCATTAGATCAAGTAGTTTTTGACATAATCTCAACCTTAAAAACTCTCCTGTACACCTTTCTCTTTATTCCACCGTACCAGCTGTCTAATTTCGGCTTCGGCCTCAAAACTTCAAGAGGAGCTTCTAAACCCTATTTTTTGTATAAAGCACTTTCCTCTCTCCCAATACCAATAAATAGGGAAATTATATTTTTGTTTGTTTGCTTAACAGCCGTCTGCGAGGCGTCGCCCGTCTCCGGTTGACTTGATTGTGATTGAAGAGCGAGGAGGGAAAGTGCTTATTGCAATAACTGCGGGTACTAGTCTATCAATGGACTCGACTCGACAGTTCGTCATTTGCCATGTTACAGAATATTCAAGATATCATAGTCTTTGGTCTTCCTCCAGAGGAGTCGCCCGGCTCCGGTTGACTTGATTGTGATTGAAGAGCGAGGAGGGAAAGTGCTTATTGGAATAACTGCGGGTACTAGTCTATCAATGGACTCGACAGTTCGTTATGTGCCAATGTCATGTTACAGAATATTCAAGATATCACAGTCCTCTCTCTTCCTCCCTCGCAGTCCCCGTCGCGTTGTCACTCTGGACGAAGCAGCTCGACAGTCACGACTACTACAGAGCTCGGAGCGGGACTCTTGATAAAAGCTTGAAACCTCAGATCTTGCTCAAATTATCCAATAAATTCACCATACTGTCATTCGCGAATATTTTCTGATTTAACGTGATATTAAACACAAAATAACCACTGTAGACATTAAAATGAAAATTATCAAATAATTTCGCAACCGTCTTTTTGGAATAAATTACTTATTAGTTTATCAATGGACTCGACAGTTCGTCATTTGCAAATGACCATGCCAGATTCTGCCCCACCATCAGCCGCAAGTTGTACAAGATAACGAATAAATGTAAAAATATCTCCATTTTTTATTAAAATTATTGGTTTAAAATAAAGTTTTGTACAAGTTGCGATTCGAAAAAAACAGCTTAATTAAGAATTCAGAAAATAGTAAGTAATCGAAGCGATTTATTCATTGTTTTTGTTATTCTTCTATAGGAGTTGCGAGAGTAGTAGAAAATGATACTGATTATGATTATGCAATATGAAACCTGTAATAAGTCCCCAACAAAATACTAGGTACAGCTTTAATGGTCACGTAGTTTTGTAGGTGGGGCAAAGCTCCATTGAAATGTGGCAATGTCTTTTCATCTTAAACGTTGCGAGTACACGATGAAAACTACACTCTGTAACATGACTTTGGCAAATAACGAACTATCGAGTCCAATAAACTTAAAAAAAATGTTATCCACCGTAATACGAGTACATTCCTTTTTATCTGCCTCTCTAACTAAACCCCAAATTCCCCAAATACAGATATATGTGGAGTTAAAACCGAACCAACGGAAACACCAATTTTTTATAAGCCCCAATAAACAATAAATTGTAAGGACAATGCCACACCTAAATCACACCGTAAGCGGGAGGGGAACTCCCGTAGCATAAAGCTCTGTTCACACCGACCACACGACAGTAACAAAAGGGTTTTCGAATTTTTTTATTGCATCACTCAAGTCTCATGCTCCTGCTGAAGAGAACTGTGAAATCAGTTTTTCGATATCTCAACTAATACCGAAGATATTCGTCGAGGTGGAGGGATCTCTTGTTACCAAAACGGTCTTTAGTATTTATATATAGTTTGTATGGCGTTAATAGCAGGTGACGTCACGGCCACGGTGTACTACATCTGTCTCTTTCTAACACAACGTTTATATAGTATGACCGTCTATATCAGTCTTCGCCTGCGCGGTACAGGGATGCGGGGGAAGGCGACAACGGGGACCGAGAGAGGTGCGGGCGGCAGGCGCATTTCTGTAAACCCCCCCCCCCCCTCCCCCCCCCCCCCCCCCCGCACCACGCGTTGTCGCCTTCCCCCGCATGCCTGTACCGCGCAGGCGAAGACTGATTTAGACGGTCATACTATAAATGCCTGTAATTATTTCATTTTTCAACTAATTTTTGTTTCATCAATTTATGTGATAATGAAAAACATTTAATTTTCGATAAGTACTTGTCAAATACCCCATTATTTATCCCCGCAATAAGACTCCAGTCCTGTCATAGTGTCCTGGTACTGGTAATGCTACTTACAGAGCCGGGGCTTCTGACCGAGTGGACACAGCAGGTGTTGGAGCATACTGGACCGTATCATGACACTCCGCGCTAGTCATGGGCTTCTGGTACTTTTAATGCAACTTCATCATCATCAGCCCGTGTCAGGCCACTGCTGGACGCAGGCCTCATACATGGCTTGGCATACAGTCCCTGACAGCCACTTTAGGTCATCAATCCATCTAATTCAGTGACTATATCACTTATAAGTGTAATATCACACCTATAGTAAGTTGTATGTCTTAAGTATAAAACTGTATAGCTGCTGTATAGCTAGTAAAGTTGGCAAGCTATTGTTCTGGCTAAAGCAAGCTAATCGTGCCATTACGTGTCATCTGGTTGGACCGCTTCCAGTGGACAGGCATACTACGGTGGCACTTCACTTGGCTATTCGTATTCGCTATTGGATGTTTGTCGTATTTGTCAAAATACTTAACGTACAGTCGAAGACAGAGATAAGTATACAGGGGGCCTCAATAAGGTTGACATTTTCTCAAGAACTACTGGACCGATTTTTTACTTTTATCTATCTAACAGTGGAAGAATTATTGCAATAGGTCAAGTAGTTTTTAAGAAAATCTCATCCTTAAAAACTCTACTGTACACCTTTCTCTGTCTTCGACTGTACATACAAATAACACTTTTTAAACTTACACGGTTTGTATACATATTAATTAGATAAAACGGGAATTACCAAAATATAATAGGGTACGTTCAAATATCAACAACTTCTCTCAACGCAGTCAGCGAACACGAAAGAGGGTAGATCGTTTTGTGTCACCCTTCTGACGTTCAACACTCACCGACTGCAGTCTACTCGTGACCAAGATGGCTGCAATGCTGGCGAAATATCGAGACTTCAATAAATAAATGTTTAACACGGTAATTCCCGTTTTATCCAATTAATATGTACATATAAATAAGACGAATATTTTGTCAAGCATACCAACCACACATGGCAATTATGACAAATGTAAAAGGCAGCCACCCTACGAGGTACGGTCTCTGGGAGATGGCAATACTAGATTGGATTTATCTCACCGAATTGCAGCTCCGCTGTCGTCACAAAGATAGGCCCACCTGAACCATCCCACAGCCACACTGCCCACATCAATATTCTCGGAGTTACACAATGAGCACCACATTTCTGACCAATTCGAATCACAATTACCACCACCGGTTTTTCGCGCGAAGGCCGTGAGTGTGGTAAGGCAAATGCGCCAAAAGATCATACAGCCTTATAGAATTTCCATCGTCATCATAATCTTTTCTAATACCAATTCACAAAAAATCAAAAAAATGTCGTTGTTCGTCTTCTGGCCTAAAAATGTTATTGGAGTGAGATATTCGAATGAGCACTTGCGAATACATTTGATTTCCTGTATTTGAGCCTAAAATCATATTATTACAATGTAATGTAACGGTTGGGGAATACCGCTGGGTCCACCGACTGCCCAGCGGTATTGGGACCTTAGGACCTCTGGACAGTGCAGAAATATAGTCACTTTTTAGGGTTCGTGGTCTAGAGGCGTTTTTTAACTGTCAAGCTTTTTTTAGTACAATAGATGCCGTTAGCTAAGCCAAGTTATTTTGGTCATACTCAAAAATATATAAAAATAAATGAAATAAATAAAAATAAATTTATTTTCAAAAACACCAGCATATAAATGATACAAAAATAAGGTACCTCCTAGTAGGCAAATTAAAAACTCGCCTGTGTCAGGAGGGCCCACTCTTTCTTAGGTCTAGTTAACTTAAAACTGGTACATCGGTTCCGAAACAGCAAGCATTGGTAATGAAAAAAGAAAATAAAACATGAGGTAAGTTTAACAAATTAATCTTAACTTAGGCATGCTGAGTGAGTAACACATGTGTATGTGTGTGCGCGTGTTCGCGTGTGTGAGTGTGTGTGTGTGTGTGAAAGTGTGTGTGTGTATGTGAGGGTGGGTGTGCATGGTTGTATATAAAATAAAATGCTCAATAATATAATAAAAGGATGTACGAAATGAACTTTAAAGCTAAACACACATTAAAAAACGGCCAAGTGCGAGTCAGCAGTGGGACTGACTGACGGATTTTTTCCTTTACTTGTGCTATAAGACCTTCTATCTTCTTGCCAAATCATGATTCTATGTAAACTATGCGTTTCTGTGATTCTATGTGTTTTGAATTTCTTGCGTTTGCATATAAATATGCGCCAAAATTCTTTCCTAGAGTTTCATACATATCAAACACTGCCGCTGCCTCCCCGCTGCTTTTTAAAGTGGTTCAGCCTTTAATTCAAGTTGTTTATCGGCCTCGGTCTCAGCCGTGTTCCCATCCCTCTACACGTTGCAGGGATTGGGTTTATGCGTGTAGAGTAGGTGCGCGCGATGTGACGTCTTTATGGTAATACGGAGATCATGGGGCCGTGTTTGGGAGAGAGCTATTTTGTCACAACTCTACATATTGAGGACGGACGGTAAGAACTATACATCTTGTATTTTTTATCCGCGAGGAATCATTTTAGATTTGTATATCTTTATTTTCTTTGTATACAATAAAATATAGAGCCTTCATAGAGCCAACTAGCGCCGCCAATCTAAAAAAATAATATCTTCCAATACAATCCATTTTATTAAAAAAGCTTTGTACAAAATGTTTATTAGGATGAATACTATTTTTCAATATACAATACATGGCATAATTGCGACAAGCTAAGTTGTAGTTCAAAAACAGCCGTTTTTCGCAATTATGCGAACTACAACTTACCGACATTGAATCACGTTATAAATAAGCATTTAAAAAAATTGTTTTTATCGTAATAAACATTTCTTAAATAGCTTTTTTTAATAAAATTGATTATATTAGAAGATATAATTTTTTTAAGATTGGCGGCGCTAGTTGGCTCTATGAAGGCCCTTATTAATTACTTTAAAAAAAAATAATCAACTACTGAACAACATAACGTAAACATTTTTTTTAAACAATTGTTAAACAAGGCATTAATTTTAATCATCGATTATAAATAAGGATGTTAGTCAATAGCGTTAGATAGGTACTTAAATAAAAAAATCATGTCAACAATAACTTTACATGCGTTATTAGAATAATAATGAATAAAAACATATTATACAGAATGGAGACGATAAGTGATCGCACTCGATTATTTCTAAACTATATAAGATATAGGATCACTGATCCTAAAAGGGCTTCTATCAAATGGTATCGAGCTATAGTCCAGAGTCCCGCTCCGAGCTCGGGAGTGAATGTGACTGTCGAGCTGCTTCGTCCAGAGTGATGACGCTACGGCGACTCCCCTGGAGGAAGATAGAAGACTATTGAATATATTGAATTTTCTGTAACATGACATTGGCAAATGACGAACTGTCGAGTCCATTAACAAAATAAACCACCACCAAGACAAAGCTGAACACCTCTCAAAGCTCTCCATTAGCTAATTATAAAAGGGAAATGTCAGGGAAAGGCTTTATTTCCGGCGAGTCAAAGGAAAACAAAGGATAAAAGCGGACGACGCCGCGGGCGGAGCTTGTAGAGGGTCAAAGGGAAAGAGCTGACCATAGAGATCGTATCGGTATAGATTTAAAGCTGAAAATCAGTGGCCCATTTTTATTATTATTATAACACTCCTGGCTGGCCATGGTTTCCTGGTACTTCTAGTACAACTTCATCATCAGTATCAGTCCACTGCTGGCCGCAGTCCCAAGGCGCGCGTGTCAATGAGACTCCAGGCGAGTCATAGTGTCCTGGTACTGGTAATGCTACTTACCGTGCCGGGGCTTCTGACCGAGTGGACGCAGCAGGTGGTGGAGCATGCTGGACCGTATTATCATCACACTCCGAGCTAGTCATGGGTTCCTGGTACTGGCAGTGCAAATTCATCATTATTACGGCTTGAAACCATCTACTACATCATCGATCAGCCTACTGTGGCACAGACCTCTAATATCGAAGGAGGACAGAATATGATCCACCAAACGGGCCCAGTACTAATTGGTGTATTACTCATGCCTCAGATCTCTACTTGATTTCATTTCTGGTCTCAATAATGATGACTGGATTCTCCCAAAAATACTACTTCACTAGTCATAGAAAAATAAACTGTTAGGATAAAAAGTTGGGGCGAGTACAATATGAGTCGGGGTCAAAATATGTAAATGGGAATTGAGGCTCTATTCGATAAGGTTTTGGGGATTGAGGCCCATTGACTTACAACATATAGATTATGACGAATTGTTAGACTTTTTTTAGTTAGATAGATTTTTAGGTAGTTTATTTTAGTTTTTTATGGAATAAATATATAATAAAAATACATATAGATATTCTTTCTTAAATAAGAACGTATCACTTTTTTTTTGTAAATCTTTGGAAAGTAATGGTTGCAAAATCATTTGATAATTATCATTGTATCGAATAAAGTGGTTGTTTAGTGTTTATTATCACGTTAAATTAATCAGAAAATGTGCGCAAATGTGACGAGTCCTTTGGAAACAGGAAGAAAAAGACTACGATTGATATATTGATCTCTAAAATAACTTGATAAACCTAGAAGTAATTCTAACGTACGTTTTCTAATCTAAGGTCACATTCAAAACAACTTTAGTGTCAGAAAGGACGTTCTATTCCACAAAATTCAACTTGAAGTTCAACCAGTTGATCTAATTGGACAAAAATATTCCAATTGATTCAAGTTTGTAATTTATTCTGAAAGTTGAACGTTCTGGACAAAATTGATCCCATTAGTTCAACTTTCTAATTTTAATCATGGCAAGCAATCATTCAAAAGCAAACATGCAAAATGTAATAGCTCACAATGTTGAACTATCAATCAATTCCCATAATGTTGAATGTAATAGGTTCGAAATAACTTACGGATTGTTATCGCTAATACTAAACTGTCAAAATCTGACAAGAACTGTCAATATCTGACAAGATCTGTCAAAACTGACAAGACAACCGCATCGTTGTTACAGGATGTTTATTTGTATACTTAAGTATATTGTTAGTTTACTGACGTGATCAAGTGTACCGAAGTGTTCCTACGATCTTAATAAATGAGTATGAGTTGACTGACAAACTGACTGATCAGTTTTAGACAGTTCTTGAGATTTTTTGAAGGGAGTAAAATATAGTTTATTGCTTTTTTGTGGTTGAACTGTTTGGACAGAATATTCCAATTATTTCAACTTTATAACTATTTCGAAATTATTACATAAAGTTTAAATAATTGGAATATTTTTGTCCAATTAGTTCAACTGGTTGAACTTCAAGTTGAACTTAGGGGAATAGATGAGAACGGGAAGCAGCGTGTTTAGATATGTCTGATTTAGTTTAGTTTTTCAAAACGCATAAGTATCGGAATCGGTTACAAATACAATACTCACTGTGTGGATTTATTCCTATTGTTTTATAGATAGTCCTAACTCTACATTAGCGCGTCTCTATCAGGCTGATCATTGGCTAATTCGCCACAAACAATGCGATTGTGGGACTCTCTCGCTGTAATGAGCCGATAACGACTCGGATGGGGACAAACTAACAGATAAGAGATAATTTGCGGATAATGTGGTCGTTCACTTATCCGGGGCACTGATTGGATTTACATTAAGGGACATAGCATACTTAACTAGAGCCCCCAATTTTAACAAAATCATTCTCTTCTAATAGATATCAAGGGCCTTCCATGAGCCAACTAGCGCCGCCAATCTTAAAAAAATAATATCTTCCAATATAATCAATTTTATTAAAAAAGCTTCGTACAAAATGTATATTACGATAGATACTATTTTTTTATTTGCTACATAACTTTTTGTAATAACATTGATTAGAATTATTATGTACACACGAAGACAGATATAAGTAACCAGGGGACTACTAAACCAATTTTAATAATTATTTCACAGTTAAGTACATAGTTCTTCTATCTAACAGTGAAAGAATTCTTGCAATAGGTCAAGTAGTTTTTGAGTTAGTCTTATACTTAAAAACTCTACTGTACACCTTTCTGTCTTCGACCGCCTAGATTTTTTTTAAAATAATGGTGGCACTAGTTGAAGTACAGTCGACAGCAAATCACTGGTAACAATTGCAGTACGATTTCAAGTCTTATGACGCAAATAATAAGAACTGTCAAAAGTAAAAAGGGTTGACATTGATCTGCTGTCGACTGTACCTATGGATAGTTTCAATGTGTTGGACAAAAGCTAGCTCTATAACGACTTAAATATGTTGACCTAATTTAAGCCAGTCTCGCCCCAATAAGGCTGTGTTTGTATTGTTCACAAGGCCCTAATTCACCCGGCACCAGCAGGTACCCACAGCATTCTGTTGGCAGGACGCACTCAGGGATAAGTACAGGGGGCCTCAATAAGGTGGAGATTTTATCAAAAACTATTCGAGTTATTTATTTAGTTTATTAATGGACTCTACAGTTCGTCATTTGCCAATGTCAAGGTAAAGAGTATTCATGAGATATCATAGTCTTCTCTTCCTCCCTCGCAGTCGCCGTCGCGTCGTCGCTCTGGACGAAGCAGCTCGACAGTCACATTCACTCCCGAGCTCGGAGCGGGACTAGGGAATCCAGCTCGAAACTGTTGATCTTGCATAACTTTGGTATTAATTGTGATATCTATAAATTTAAATGATAAATGGAGAAAAAATATCATCACGACCGAGATTCGAACCAGGAACCTCGCCTCCGTGGCACGCTCTATTCCAACAGAGCCACCGTGATATCGTACCCAGGTCGGCAATTCTGTCTCCATATTCGTCTTAGGGACGGTAGCGACATCTATCCAGTAATTGAGCAATTACTCAAATTCATATCTAACGTTGCAGTTAGAAATCATGTTTTTAATTGATGACGCGTTCCTTTTTCATGTTTTGATATTTTCTTGAATATGCGCTATGGGAAACGAATTGCATATGCAAGAAAATATCAAAACGTATATAAATTGATTGATGTAATAAAACATTGCACCATACTCTATTCTATCTATACCAAGTCCACATTGGATATTTTTTGAAAAGAATAATTGTAATGTGTTTTAGGATCGATACTAATGCCAAAACACTAATTTTTAGAATTATTGTCTGTTTGTCTGTGACTTTGTGAAAGTATCACGCCATAACTACTGAAGGGATTTTGATGGGAGATAGCTGAAATATCCGGACAGCTCATAGGCTATAAGCCATGGCGGTATGTGATGTGGAAACAAGGATCCAGAGATGAAGATCTGCCTCCTGATCTCCTCCATCCTCTACGCAAACGAAGTTGCGGGGTACAGCTAGTTGTAAAATAAAATAATAAAATAAAATAAATCACCCTTAATAAGGCCATTTGTACTTGACTGAGTCAGCGTACGGCTGGTTCTGTCTCGAGCGTATCGGTGGCTCTAATTCCCCGTAATCCCGGCCACTCGTCTTGCCGCTGTGAGCCTCGCCCGCGACTTGGCGATACCATTTGCTGTGACGACCGACGCTTCGTTCAACGGAATGGGAGCTGTGTTGACGCAACACTTTTAGTACAATGCTGAAAATGGGTAGTTCAGTGAAAATCATCATCATCAGTCTATTTATATTGAACCACTGTTCGGGCACAGACCTTCCCTTACATCGAAGGAGCTGGGGTCTTGTAATAAATTAAGTTTTAAACTGATTTCTATTTCACTGTTGATGACGCCTGATAATGATGATGATGATAATGTTTATTTTGTAAAATTAACGAAAATACTTTCAATTTCTATACTGGCTAACTATCCAATAGTCAGGTCAAGATTTATTAAGCCATTTGGGCGAGGTCAGTACGTGGATGGGTGACCGCTAGTGATATTGCCATCGGAGCCCCGGAAAGCACGTCAAGCAGTCGGTCCCGGTCGCTGTCGCTTGACAGCAGTCGTTAGGCCACGTCAGAGGCCTACGGGGGCCTGTATAATCCTGACAACTCACCACGGTCACTAAACCACACGAGAAACAAACAGCAAGTTTAGCGTGATCTTACTCTTACATCACCATCATCAGTCTATTTATATGTCCCCACTGCTCGGGCATAGGCCTTCCCTTATATCGAGGGAGCTGGGGCCATGATCCATCACGCTGGCCCACTGTGGATTGGCGGACTTCACATGCCTTAGATTTTTTTCTTCTTCCACGGCATGCAAGTTCATCACGAGTTTTCCTTCAACGCTTTTAGGGCACTCGGTAAATATACGCAAGTTTTTCCGTTGAAAAAACCGAGGATAACTCATTGGTACATTGCCCTGGCTGGGAATCGAACCTGGGACCTCCGTATTGTAAGTCCATTGACCCGACCACTGAGCCACAGAGCTCTCCTCTCTCTACAGTACTTTCTACTCTTCCATCAGTACAGTCAAACATCTATGGAATTTGACGTTTGTAAGAGCGAGCTTATGCTAAACTCACACTCGAAGCTGTCAATGTCGGCATAATAGTGACAACCTGCTGAGCTCTGTCCCGTGGTAGAGGCTCTGGATGCCAATAATACAAATGGGCCCGGCCGGTGTGGGCGCCCGGGCCGGCGCTATCTTATCGCGGCTTCCCCGCCACTGGCTCGCGACGTGGACACACACAGATCACCCGCTTCGGTGTCGGGGAGCGGGGATAAATATAACAGGCATTGTCAAAAACCAACATCCGAATACCCGATGTAGAGTCAGTGTAGAGACGAGGTAGAGATGATGTAGAGTCGAGGTAGAGTCGGTGTAGAGTCGCTGTAAAGACGAGGTAGAGTTGATGTAGAGTCGGTGTAGAGTCGGTGTAGAGTCGGTGTAGAGTCGATGTAGAGTCGGTGTAGAGTCGATGTATAGTCGATGTAGTTAGATTTGAAACGCTGTAGAGTCGGGGTAGAGTCTATAGAGTCAGTGAAAGTCGTTCACAAAGTCAGTCACAGATCTCCGAGGGAAATCGGTATTTAGACCAACAGTTAGGACCTATTTCAAGTGTATTTATCTGGATACAGAGATGAAGCATCCATGAAATTCAACATCAATACTTGATTTCGTTTTAGATTTTATGTATAATAAAATAAACACAAATTATTTACAGAAATTATGTACATTATTGGTGGGAATAGACCATATTTTTGGGCAAAACTCTCTACCTGGCAACCCCAGACAGGGTTTCTTATCGGCGCAATAGGAAGGGTTGCGGTTTTTGCGTACGACGTCGTATCGGCCCTAAGACCGGCTGATTGAGAGCCGCTGGCTTTGTGCTCGCTATCTGATCGGCACAGACAGACCCACACTAATCTTATTGAGTGATGCGCTGTTGGGAGAGCGGTGTAGTTATTATTGAGTCAATATGTAGAGAGCAGGGAAGGCTTGAAAAGCGTAGATGACGAAACGTTTGGTCGCCGACTGAAATACCTTTTATTGGATAGTGAATTGTATTCCTTTAAGGAATTTGACTTATTAATGTTAAAATCATAATGTATGCAATGCATAATATTGTTATATACATAGTTATTATTATATTAATTTAATTTAACGATCAAATTACTAATGTGTATTTTAATTATTGACATAACTGTAAAAATGACATTGTAATCTGAAATAAATGAATCTAATCTAATCTTTCCCAATAGGTGCCATTACACAGTCACTCTATCGCGCATTCTCAGGCTTTTTTTATTTCTTTTATTAATGGACTCGACAGTTCGTCATTTGCCAATGTCATGTTACAGAATATTCAAAATATCATTATCGTTTTATTTTCCTCCAGAGAAGTCGCCGTAGCGTCGTCACTCTGGACGAAACAGCTCGACAGTCACGTTCACTCCCGAGCTCGGAGCGGGACTCTTGACTCTAGCGCCAAACTTCAGATCCTGCATGAATCCTCCAATAATTTCACCATACTGTCATTCGCGAACATTTTCTGATTAATTTAACGTGATATTAAACACAAAACAACCACTGTAGACATTAAACTGAAAATTAAAACCAAATAATTTCGCAACAAGTCGCTTCCCGCCATTTTCAAAAGCCTCCTTTTTGAATGTATTTTTAAGTTTATGTTAACGTTCTTTAGGGTTCCGTGCCTCAAAAGGAGAAAGGAACTCTTATAGGATCACTTTGTTGTCCGTCTGTCTGTCAAGACCTATATCTCAGAAACGCGTGAACGGATCAAGTTGAAATTAATACCAAATACTCAGGTCTGCAACCTCATGCAGCCGTGATAAAATCAAACTTCTACGTCAACGCAATCAAAAGATATGACCGTTTATGTCGCATATTTGTAAGAAACGTAAACTACTTAAATGAGTATATTTATGTAATAGTACTCGTAAATATAGCAAATGGGTTTAGAAACTTAATATGGTGCTCAGTGGGGCTTGTGAGCCGCGCATTACAACAGATAAGAGGATTTGTAATTTACACCGAAGCCCCATCTCACCATCGTAGTTGTAACAATAGTCGTAGAGTTTTTAATTTAGAGACATCACTGTAACAGATTCCTTTGCTTAAAATAATTTGTGACAGCCCTGACAACTCCTAAGGGTGACCAGCTAAGAGGGCTGTTTATATTGATGCCACGCCCTAGTGTATTGAGACATATCTTCCATGTGAAGAGTTTTGGTGATATAACATCTCCTTGTCTCACACCTCTGCGCAAATGGAAAGATCTTGTTTGCTGGTTCTGGATTTGGATGGTCATTGAAGCGGCGTCATACAAGCATCTCAGCACCTCGATGTATCGCCAGTCTACTTGGCATCGCTGCACGGACTGCAGAACAACCCAGTTTTCGACAGAGTCAAATGCTTTCTCATAGTCCACAAATACAAGACACAACCCCCTTAACATGAGGTCTTATACAGGATTACTTCAATAATACTTTGTTATTTCGTACCATGATGTCATGGTACGAAATAACAAAGTATTATTGAAGTAATCCTGCTATAAGAGTTTATGGTAAGTGGGCTGGACAGTTTGAAACTGATTGTAACTGATCGAAACCAACCCGGTCTGACCGAACCCAATCAACCAACATCATTACATGCCTACTGAGCAAAGCTGAAGTGAATAATGAAACTAGCGGTCACCGATCTTCGTTGCGACGTTGCTTTGTGCAACACAGATCAAGGTGTACAGGAGAGTTTTTAAGGTAGAGACTTTAGGCACAAACGATCTCCTTCCATCTGCTGCGCTTCTGGTACTTCGAAAACAGATAAGATAAATATTCTTTATTGCACAAAAACAGATACACATACTAAGCTTAAACAACTATTATACAATAGGCGGTCTTATCGCTGAGAGCGATCTCTTCCAGACAACCTTTGGGTAGAGAAGCAGTGCGTTAGGAAGTGGTAGCATAATGGTGCAATTTCACATACCTACCTATCGAAAATAAAATATTCTGAGCGACTATTAATATCTTATACATAAAATGTACTTGTATATAATAGAAACAGAGAAAGGTGTATAGAGTTTGTAAGGATGAGATATTCTCAAAAACTACTTGACATATTGCAAGAATTCTTTCACTGTTAGATAGATAAAAGTTAAAACTATGTTTTTGAGAAAATCTCAATCTTATTGAGGCCCCCTGTATACTTATCTCTGTCTTCGTGTGTACCTCCGATAATACGATATTTTAATATACAAGAATTGTAGAAATGTCACCTTTATTCTAAAATCTTAGTAAAGTAATATGACCACAGTAGTTACTATACTATTGTATACCGTATAAATTACCCCCCTTAAAGTATTTACTTTGCGATTGCAAGAAAACCCCTAAAGTGCGTATTACAAGCCGACTCGCGCCTGACCGCTGCGGGCTTCCAATAATTACTGGCACTAAACAGATTGACCGATAGTTGATACTCAATTAAATTAATTACCCGACTGAATACTGGAGGAGGGTCATGTTTTTCGAATATATTGTCGATTTGTATCCTACTGTATTCTAACCTGTAGGGTGACCGCGACTTCCAACCGTTATCGTTATCGCTTTCAATTTGACACATGGACGCTATACATTGCTGCTATGTTTTTTGCAAGTTTTAACAAACGACAACAAAACGCAACAATGTATATCGTTCAAGTGTCAAAATGAAAACGATAACCATAACGATTGAAGTCGCGGTCACCCCACTGCTTGATGCATTGTGTAATATTGTGAGGTATCATCATCATCCCGTATCAGTCCCCTGCTGGCCGCAGTTCCAAGGCGCGCGTGTCAATGAGACTCCCGGCGTGTCATAGTGTCCTGGTACTGGTAATGCTACTTACAGAGCCGGGGCTTCTGACCGAGTGGACACAGCAGGTGGTGGAGCATACTGGACCGTAGTATCATGACACTCCGCGCTAGCCATGGGCTCCTGGTACTGGCAGTGCAACTACTTCATCAGCCCGTGTCAGTCCACTGCTGGACGCAGGCCTCTCCCAAAGCACATTGTATGTCTACTATATTTGTTTTTATTTTAAATTAACTAGGCCTTGCTGGAAGATATCTCTCATCAGAGATAAGCACGACTGTGTACATCATTTCTCTCTCAAAAAAATACGAGAATGATTACCTCAAACCCACATACCCCTTAGACATGAAATCGGTACTGCATTGCACGCGAAACATTCTGTCACCAGGGGCCAGGGGTGCCGTATTAAAGAGATGCGTCCATGTCGCTAATATCTCTAGGTACCACGTGTCGCTAGGCAATGTTGCGCTCATGTGCGGGCAGACACGGGCGCCTCCTGGTACAGGGATATGGGGTAATTGGTCTCAAACCCAACCTTTTTTTTTTTAACCCAGGTAAAACATGCAAATCATGTGTCACCACGCCCGGGGGAGCGTGTTGGTTATGTCGGGCTCACCGCCCTGAAGGGGCAGCATACCGACTAATCGTCCTGGGGTGTTCCACCTCGTGCCATTCTTGCCGAGCCACGGGAAACTGTGATACATCCGCGACCCGACTGGCGCCCGAGCACTCCCCATTGTGGGCTGTACTACCATTGTGGATTGCCCACAATGTATAATCCATTCATCCATCACCTTCCTCCTCCCCGTCTGAGCCTCGAGCCACTCGGGGCCGTGCGGTGCGCGCACTGCGTCCGTGGGCCCGGGCCCTTACTGAGGCGGCGGCACCTCTCAAACCCAACCTAAACCTATGCCTAAAACATCACAAATACCAATACCTTCCTCCGCCCCGGCCTTTCGAGATTTGTAATTACAGCGAGTGAAAACGTTTCATAACCGATCCCTCCTCGTAAAATTATGCGTTAAAAATTCATCCTCTGTGCACAATTAACCGAATTACAACGTAAATATTTGACCAGTCCCGCCCCCGCCTCCGCCTCCGCCCGGTGGTATGATCGCGCCTTTTGGTGATGCGGACACACAGACAGGAAGGTCGGAGAACAATCGATCGCGAACTACGTGCCGTAGAGCGCTGTCTGTTTTTGTTGTCAATTTGTTTTGGCATAAAAAGCGGGCGCTGGATACTGGCTGCATTGAATGTACGGGAGGGATGTTAGATAAATTGGATGAGGTATGTGTGTTATTGTATGCCAGGATATGTGTGCTATTTTATGCCAGGATCGCTATGTGTGCTATTGTATGCTAGTATCGCCGCATATGGAAGTCCATCGTGTCTGCCTATCCCTGCGGGGAAAAAAGGGCGTGAGCGATGAATGAATGTTTTGGCATAGGATTCAACATCAATTTAATCGAGAACATTGTAAAATTAGCCTATAAGTAACATAAGTTTCAGGGCCCTTACAGTCAAATGAAGTGAGTCAACATTAATGTACTAATCTTTTAGCACAGACGCCATAAATATTTAAATCATTTGTAAAAAGGTGCTCGGGTAATAGCCAATCTCTAAGACTTCGGAATTGGTTATTGGACACTAGAAAGAAATTGTAATTCACATATTATTAGAAATTTGAGAATTTAAATCCGCGAATAATGTCATTTGTAGTATTTTGCTATAACGAAAATTAATAAATTATATATTAATTAGATAAAACAGGAATTACCGTGTTAAAACACCCTTCACCCACACGCACACACACACACACGTGTCACCCTTCTGACGTTCAACACTCACCGACTTCAGTCTACTCGTGACCATGATGGCTGCAATGCTGGCGAAATATCGAGACATCAATAATAAATGTTTAACACGGTAACGTTGTATACATATTAATTAGGTAACGTTTTATCTAATTAATATGTATACAAACCGTGAAAGTTTAAAAAGTGATAATGAATAAATTGAACAGAAATGAATATTCAATATTATTTATGAATATATCAATGTTGAATAACAGCTAAAAGTGGGAATGGGGGGGGGGAGGGGGGGGGGGGCTCTAACACCACCAGCCCGTTTTCATCTGTAAATGAAATCATTTTATCAACTAGTTCAACGTCACGCGCCGCCCGTGTGTCTCAAAATTGACCTTTCAAGATATTAAATGGATATCATTCGGGAAACATTTTTATGAATTCCCTCTGTCGTTCTGAAGTAGTACTTATCACAGGACGAGGAATGCCGGGCACAACCACTTGTATTACTACTGTGTTTCAAGGAAGGAAAGGTCAAGCAGAGTTTCGTTTAAAGAGGACTTTTGGGCCCAAATCAACCTCTGTTGGTCTTTTGCTCGTAATTTTCTTTTCACGATCTTAAGTACATAGACAAGCATAGATCCCACTTGAAACTAGGTTGTTTCATAAAAGGCTATGTCTTGTGGAACTTAAAGAATTACTTCTGATATATATTGTGTGGAACTTAAAGAATTACTTCTAAGATACATTTCTAAGGGAACCAACGTTGGTTTAGCTGAACCTGGTTTGGTCACACTGCTCCCAGACATTTGCTTCATAACATCAATTTACCCCACTATTGTCAAAACGATGGAATCATTATCATGAGATAGCGTGCTTAACCAAGATGCAGCTATACCCTCAGACCTGTCCCCATCAGTACGCCATGCCATCATATCCTTTCATCGCTTATAGATCATCATCCGTCTATTTATATGTCCCCACTGCTCGGGCACAGACCTTCCCTTACATCGAGGGAGCTGGGGCCATGATCCACCACGCAGGACCACTGCTGGTTGGCGGATTTCACATGCCATAGATTTTTTTTCTTCTTCGACATGCAGGTTTCATCACGTTGTTTTCCTTCACCGTATTGAGAGCACTCGCATATAGATGATGAATGATTATAGTAAAATTGATTACCATATTCGTTTATTGTTAAAGACAACCCATATAGGACTTCTTACAGCACTTCCTACAACACGGATATTTGCCAGAGTGTTTATGCTTTGATTTGATGCCATCATTTCTCTTGGGCTTGGCGATACCGAACCTGGGACACTTCTCGTGCTTGTTGCCAGCGCTGGCGGCTTTTTTGTACTTCTTGATCTTCTCCTTCTCTATCTCTCTTTGCTTGAGCCACTCGTCTAGCTTCTTCTGGATTTGTATTCTATTGTTGAACCTTTAATTGAATAATTAGTTGGGGTGTCAATCTAAAATAATGTTGTATGTAGATTTTGTTACAATATAGTCGTTATTACATTGTATTTATAATACATTATATTATGGATCTTTCCCAAGGCTTCGACACGGTATCGCTAACACTATTATAGAGAAAATTCGTTAATATCAAGTACATGGGTTTTATTTAGCAATAGATTAGAAGCGTAAATGCACCCGTTCACACAACCAAAAACAATGAAAATTATCTCAAAGATTTCTTTAAAATCAAGTAAGGAGTTCCACAGGGAAGCATATTGGGACCGATACTATTTTAACAATAGTTTAATTACATTTTTGGAACATCTGTAAGTAAAGTTGCATTTATTTACCTTTTCTTCCATTTCTTTGAACCCTTTTTGCCGAATAATTTATCAAAGTCAAACTCCGGCTCTTTCTTAGTATGCCCCAGAAACAACTGACGTCTTTGATCTTCACTGTCTTCATGTTTGTTAGACTTTCTTCTGTTCTCAAGATAACTTTCTGCATCATCTTCAACATTAGTTTCATTCAGCTCTTTAATCTGATTTTTTAAGTCTTTTATGTAAGTTATTCCAATCAAAGCATCAGAATCATTGGTCTGTTGTAAGGACTTGACGCTGTCGTCTATTGCGTCGTTGATTTTTATGTAAAGGTCGTTCTTCTCTCTTTCTAGTTTCTCTATGTCTTTCTCTCGCAAATCTTCCTTCGTTGGTAGAGCTTGTATTAATTGTGCTACAAGTATGTATAGCAATCGTCTCATCTGTGAAACAATTTAATTGTTCTAAATTGATGCACAGAAGAATACAGCATTTGACAAATACATGTTAAATGGAATTTAGTTGAAAAATTCGAATAACAGTAGTAGCTAGTGTTAGTGTTTATTGTATTAGTGGTTTTGTGTTTCGCTTATTTATTCACTGTATGTTAGTATTTTATTGTAGTGTCAAATAAATGCATTTTTCTTTTCTTTTCTAGTTAGCAACAGTAAATTATATTATGATTATGACGTCACAGTTAAGTATCCCCATACAAATCACCAGTACTTAACTTAACCACGTAATCTTCGATATTAATTGAAATATCTAAGGCCCGTATTAATAGTCTGAGCTCAAACCCAATCAAGAGCGAAATCAGCTGATACACTCTCAAGACGTGATCACCATCTCAAGTATGTCATTTATTATTAAACCAATCTTGAGGGCGTATCACGTGATATCTTTCTCAAGTCGCGGTTCGCCTGCAATCAGCAAATACGTTCTCAAGTGTGAGTTTGACAGTTCTCTTGAGAACTGAGTTTTGTTTATTAATACGGCGTTACTCACGTGATACCTGATTCCTAAACGCGCACCTAAGTTACGTTTATTAATAGAAACGCCATCTTGAGGTCGTTCTCAAGATTAACTTTTGAGCTGAGGGTGATTTATTAATACGAGCCTAAAAGCGTATTTGATAATTCTCTTCAGCATGTCTAGATCAATACCTATTATATTATTAAATTCATAAAATAGAACGCTTAAAACCAACCTTGTATTTTAACTAAGTAATATCCAACGTGACATTTTTCAATAATTCACAATCATTTCTAATATCATGTTATTATTTATTGTAGTTACCTGCTGTTAGTCATATACCTAGTTTAACCTCACTTCTCTTAAACCGCGTTTTTGTCATTTTCACATCATCATTATCAGCCCGTATCAGACCACTGCTGGACTGGTCCTCTCCCAAAGCGCGCCCCTCAACCATCGGCCCTCTGCATCCAGTCCCTGCCAGCCATCTTGCGAAGGTCATCCCTCCATCTGGTCCCACACAACGTGTACCCGTTCGTGGCCTCCATTCGAGAACTCGTCTCCCCCATCGGTTATATCACTGCCCCTTCACGCTTCGTTAAGAAACGTTAAAGCTTCATACGCGCGTAATTTCAGTGTTCCTACGAAGGCTACGGCACTAACTACTAAAATTAAACGTCTGAAAAATATATATCAATCTTGGTGTGTCTATTTAGAGACTGATGAATACCGATACACGATTGGACAAACTTCGCTCGATAGAAAAAAAATGTAGACATACCCCTTCCATGTCTTTATTAATTTCCATAAACCGATATAGTTATTCATACAAAATATATGTCAAAATGTAGGGTACTATAAATACGAGAGCTTGTTTAAAAAAAATTGATTTTTGTTGGCGTATTTTTATTTCCCTGCCAAAATTCATAAAATTAGGCACTGCGCCGTGCTCTTCACTCCGCCGCTGCGGGGCATCTTGTGTCTCACTCTTGCTTTTGACAACCATATAGCGCAAGTTAGAAAGGGACGGAGGGCTTAACCCGTGGTCTGACTTTAAATCACGTTTACGTCTAGCGTCTATTCCGCAATCATCCTCGCAAACGGTTTATAGCACACTTTATGGGGTGTAAATAAAATTGAATATTTTACTTTACGAGTTTTTCGTTCTCAATACCATATTATGAGTGTTTGCGCTGTTATTAAATCCTGTTCGCTCAATATGTCACTAGAGCATTTTAAACAACTATTAAATTCGAAAAACATTCGAAGTAAATGACTTTCTAGCTTTTTATTTTCGATAGGTAGGTATGTGAAATTGCACCATTATGCTACCACTTCCTAACGCACTGCTTCTCTACCCAAAGGTTGTCTGGAAGAGATCGCTCTCAGCGATAAGATCGCCTATTGTATAATAGTTGTTTAAGCTTAGTAGGTGTATCTGTTTTTGTGCAATAAAGAATATTTATCTTATCTTATTTAACGTCATCGTTACGATACTATAACTCAGAATTTGAATTACGCATTATCCATGCTCGGTGAATAAATTAGAACATGATGAAAAAATTCTTGCCGTGGGCAGGACTTGAACCTGCGACCTTGTCCTTCCGTGACAAGCTCTTACCGACTGAGCCACCACAGGCTACGCCCCGCCCAACGAAACAGCCCACGGCAAGAATATTTTTTTCATGTTCTAATACTATAACTGTAGTAAGTTGTGGAATAACCCGAAAAGGTTCGCTACGAATCTCCAATCAGCACTCATAAAAACACTTTACATTCAAGAGGTGTGGGGCCGCGAAGCCGGCTCGGCGGCGGTAGGGGCCCTCAGACAATTATAATTAGTTATATTAATTATTTATTACACAAAATACATATGCTTACAGAATAAGGGGTTGTCTCCACCGATCCCAGGATCCGTTTGGATTGGAAACGGATCCCGCCAGTTTGTCTCCACCGATACCGGGATCGGTTTCCAACACAAAAATTCTAGAGCCCGAATAATAAATCACTCTCAGCTCAAAAGTCAATCTTGAGAACGACCTCAGCATGGCGTTCCTTTAATAAACGTAACTCAACTCATGCACATTTCAGTCGAAACTAGCTCAGTAAGGTTGATATTTTCTCAAGAACTGTAGTGGTTTGTTATATTATATAAGATAAAGTAGTTACACCTACAAGTCCAGTTATACGTCGAAAATACTATATTCTAAATGATAAATGGAGATAAAATATCATCACGACTGGGATTCGAACCCGGGACCTCGCCATTCCGTGGCACGCTCTACTCCAACAGAGCCAACGTGTTGTACTCAGATCGTGATGTCTCCATATTCTCGTCTGAGGGCCGGTAGCGACATCTATCCAGTAATTGTGCAATTACTTAAATTCATGTCTAACATTGCAGTTAGATATCATGTTTTTAATTGATGACTGTCGTAGAACCGGTAACCGATGGGGGAGACGAGTTCTCGAATGGAGGCCACGAACGGGTAAACGTAGTGTGGGACGCCCCCCGATCAGATGGAGGGGTGACCTTCGCAGGATGTCAGGAGGCAGAGGGCCGAGAGTAGGGCTGAGGGGCGCGCTTTGGGAGAGGCCTACGTCCAGCAGTGGACTGATACGGGCTGATGATGATGATGAATTGATGACGCGTTCCTTTTTCATGTTTTGATATTAAGTAATTGTTTAAGTATTGCCATACAGCGAGGAAATGCTGCCAGCGTCCTGGGCACCATGCCACAGAACGGGGACCTCGACGACGTGTTCATTCTGTAGTTTGTAGTTTTGTTTCATAAGTATTTTTTATAGATATTAAGTTAGTTTTATTTTGTAGTCATTAGTTTTTTTTAATAAAATTCAAAATCAGTAATTGAATATTATTATTATATTATTTTAAAAAATGTGCTGCCGAGAGTTTTTTGCCACTTTTTCTCCTCAGCGTTGGCTTTTCCTTGCAAAGTGGTGTAAATGTAAATTCAAATATATGTTGACGTGCAAAAATGTACACAACGTGCTTACTTGCAATAAAGAGATTTGAATTTGACTATTTTCTTGCATATTATGCAAGCAAAAACATAAAAAGCTATATTCTATTTCAACACAGTCGGTTAAGAGATTCCGCGAATCTCGTGGCCCCAAATTGAAAGCAAGTAACAATCACTCCCAATCTTGTCGAGCATCGATAAAGGCGTCGATAATCTAATATCGACAATCGATGTCGATGACGGTCCGGACAGCACTAATGAATTGAGATTGATGCTAATCGCAGTCTCAAGTGCCTCTCTAGTGGACGGAGACTGAGTGGCGTTTGGAACAATCGAGTTTTAGAACCAATCTTGAAATAGAAAGGAAACAGTTGGACAGACATTAAATTTAAATTAATTATTCATCATCAGCCCGTGTCGTGTCAATGAGACTCCATGCGTGTCATGGTGTCCTGGTACTGGTAATGCTACTTACAGAGCCGGGGCTTCTGACCGAGTGGACACAGCAGGTGGTGAAGCATGCTGGACCGTATTATCATGACACTCCGCGCTAGTCATGGGCTCCTGGTACTTTTACGGCAACATCAGCCCCGTGTCAGTCCACTGCTGGACGCAGCCCCAAGGCGCGCGTGTAAATGAGACTCCAGCTGGGTTATGGGGCCCTGGTACTTGTAAACTGCTGTGACCGAGTGGACACAGCAGGTGTTGGAGCATATTATCATCACACTCCTTGCTAGCCATGGGCTCCTAGTGGCAGTGCAACTTCATCATCATCAGCCCGTATCAGTCCACTGCTGGGCGTAGGCCTCTCCCAAAGCGCGCCACTCAACCCTACTCTCGGCCCTCTGCATCCACTCCCTGCCAGCCATCTTGCGACGGTCATCCCTCCATCTGGTCCCACGCTACGTGTACCCGTTCGTGGCCTCCATTCGAGAACTCGTCTCCCCCATCGGTTATCGGTTCTACGACAGATGTGACAGCACACTGACACTTCAATTAGCTGGTTCTATGAGCAATGTCAACCACTTCATCATCAGTCTATTTGCATGTCCCCACTGCTCGATCACATGTCAGTGACCCGTCCGACAGGCGACGCGGAGTAGGTAACAACGAATTGTATTGTTTGTGAATTTTTTCATGAAAAGAATTTTCATTATCGAGTACTTATATTATATCTTGAAACTAAATTAGCATCATTAATCTGAAATGCAATACCTTGTGTTTTGTTGGTGGAGGGGATGGAGCCGAAAGGGATGGGGGGGGGGGGGTGTATTACCGGAATGCAATTAGTGGCGTTTCTGTGTCACAGTGCAGTCTAAATGACCACAGGCCAGAGTCGCCACAGTGACTACAGTTCGTTCAAGCAGAGTAGAAATTAATATGTTTATTAACAATATGCGCAATATTACAATTACAGATTAAATCAAATAATATTTCATTGTTGCAAGTAAGCACATTGTGTATTATTGCATATTACATTCACACAACTTTGCAAGGAAAAGGTGCCAACGATGAATGATAAATGAATTTATCGGATGACTTGTGCAAGATCTGCAGTATCGAGCTAGAGTTCCCGCTCCGAGCTCGGGAGTGAGCGTGAGTGTCGAGCTGCTTCGTCCAGAGTGACGACGCTACGGCGACAGCGAGGGAGGAAGAGAGGAGACTATGATATCTTGAATATTCTGTAACATGACATTGGCAAAATTAAATGACGAACTGTCGAGTCCATTAATAAAATAAATAAATAACCCTCATTTCCCTTAAACCGTGTTGTTGTCCCTTTCACACTTCGTTACAAACGTTAAGTTAGAAAGGGCAAAAGGCCTAACCGGTGAAATGACTTTAAATCACGTTTACGGATACGCGCCTAAACTAATATTTCCGCCACATTTAAAGTTTTTTTTATATTTTTTAGATTGGACTCGACAGTTGGTCAATTGCCAATGTCAATAAATAATTCAAGCAGATTTTATCATGTTCATATAATGTGTGGGATTACTGTTGGGTTGCGCGCTCTGTGTGGCTGTAACACTGAATCGGGAGCGAGTTGTAGCGGACGGACAGACAGACAGGTACAAAGGCACGAGCTCTTTGCAATGATAGACAAGTGTTCCTAGGAATCGTTAGTATGAGATATACAGGGTGGTGGCAAATGACGTCACCTTTCCGGTGACGTCATGTTGATACTTATGGAATTTTATATCACTTTTTGAATGCTTTTGTTTTACGTTCCTATTTTCAGTCTGTAAAAGTTCCTCAAATAAACAAGTTACATTGGGGTTCTCTTGAAAATGTCGGGCAACGACGGTTGTGAAATTATTTGATAATTTTCCTTTTAATGTCTACAGGAACTATTTTGTGTTTAATATCACGTTAAATTAATCAGAAAATGTTTACGAATGACAGTACGGTGAAGTTATTGGATTATTTATGCAAGATCTGAAGTTTCAAGCTTTTATCAAGAGTTCCCGCTACAAGCTCGGGAGTGAGCGTGACTGTCGAGCTGCTTCGTCCAGAGTGATGACGCTACGGCGACTCCTCTGGAGGAAGACATGAAGACGCGGCTACCCAGGGTGAAGACGCCACTGCACTGGAGGAAGATAGAAGACTATTGAATATATTGAATTTTCTATAACATGACATTGGCAAATGACGAACTGTCGAGTCCATTAATAAAATAAATAAATAAGTTACATTCGTCCCGCGGGCGCGGCGGCCGAGGCTCGTGAGCGTGCTAAGAGGGGCGCATACAGGTGTCTCGCCGCCCAATACGACTTTGTCCCCTTTGGCGTCGAGACACTTGGACCGTGGGGCCCGGGGGCACACGCGCTCCACACGGAGCTCGGCCAGCGCCTGAGGGAGGCGACGGGTGACCCTCGTGCTGGCGGCTGGAGGCTGAGCCTGGCCATACAGCGCGGGAATGCCGCCAGCGTGATGGGCAAGAGGGCAGAATTTTTTAAACTGTTTTTAGGCAAGGTTTTTTTTTCTAGGTAGTTTTAAAGTATTTTTAGGTATTATTATTAGTTTGTTTAGTTTAGTTTTATTTTGACATTGTAATTATTTAAATTGAATAATAAAATATACTTATTTATCGTAAAAAAAAAAGTTACATTCATCAGCTCATTTTCTGCAGTTTTACTTCTCCATCATCCAGCCTTCAGCTCTAATACAGGGTGTCCTTGAATTCATTCGAGAAATTGAAATTGGAGGTTGTACTCATGATAAATATTGAATTGGTAAGGTTTTTAGTGAATCAAAATTGAAAAAAAATTCAACTAAGTACGGCACAAATCACACAATGACCTTAGAAATGATTATTTGGTCAAATTACAGTGAAAAAAATCATTACAAAAAATTAAAATGCCTGGAAATGTAAAAAAAAATTCCAAAGCACAATGATGGTGGGGCAAAATATGGCATTGTCATTTATTCATGGAGCATGGATAATGCGTAATACAAATTCTGAATATTTATTTACCGGATATTTTTTTGGATATGTAATTTTGGTCACATAAAATGTAGCAAGTCTAGATTTTAAAGCTCTCTCTATGAAAGCCAATCTAGGTCTTAGTTCGTTACTGAGAGGATATTCATATTCACGTAGGTTAAATATTTAATTTAATTATAATAAACTGTTTTGTATTTCAATTTATTTATTATTATGATATGTTAAATTAAGCCCAAATGATCAAAGTGCTACGCCGCCTGTAGCCCGTAGCGCGTAGCTGCCAGCCTACGACGCGTAGAGCCCCCGTCAAGGGCGGCGTCAGATTATGTTGTTACCTGAGATTAAAATGCTAATTGTAATGAAATAACATTTTAAGATATACTAAGTCAAACTCAAGTTTAAACAATTTTCATTTTAAATGACATGGAAGGGGTATGTTTGAGATTTTTTTCTATCGAGCGAAGTTTGTCCAATCGTGTATCGGTATTCATCAGTCTCTAAATATACACCCCAAGATTGATATATATTTTTTTCAGACGTTTAATTTCAGTAGTTAGTGTCGTAGCCTTCGTAGAAAAACTGTAAATACGCGCGTACGAAGCCTTAATTTAGGTAGTGAAAGAGTCATATACCTTGAGAACCTATGTTGTAAACTTAACTTTAGTTGCCGCAAAGAAAACGATGTCATATAAGTAATATCTATCGCTTAAGAGCCTTCCATGAGCCAACTAGCGCCGCCAATCTTGAAAAAATAAGATCTTCCAATTTAATCAATTTTATTAAAAAAGCTATTTACAAAATGTTCATTAGGATGAATACTATTTTCCAATATACAATACATGGCATAATTGCGACAAGCTAAGTTGTAGTTCACAAATGTGCCAAAAACGGCCGTTTTTCGCAATTATGCGAACTACAACTTACCGACATTGAATCACGTTATAAATAAGCATTTACAAAATAGTATTTATCGTAATAAAAAAGTCAAAAAAAAGGCAAATTTCTTTATTGCAAGTAAGCACGTTGAGTACATTTTTGCACGTCAATATATTTTTTGAATTTACATTTTCACCACTTTGCAAGGAAAAGGTGCCAACACTGAGGAGAAAAAGTGGCAAAAAACTCTCAGCAACACATCTTTTAAAACAATGATAATACAATGATTACTTAATAACTATACAGTACGTAACTATTACTATTGTTAGTAAGTTTATGCATGTTCAAGTCAAGTCAAGTCAAGTCATCGTTTAAATAGTCATCTATCCTGTAATACGCCTTCTTAACAAGTGCTCCTTTAATGAAATTTTTAAATTTCCTCTTCTTTAAACATTTTGTACATAGCTTTTTTAATAAAAAAATATATTATTTTTATTTCATGTAACGTGTATTTATTTTGTGTACATTAAAGAATTACAGAATTAAAATTGATTATATTGGAAGATATTATTTTTTCAAGATTGGCGGCGCTAGTTGGCTCATGGAAGGCCCTTAAGTCTCATCAAGGAGTTCCTTTGGTCGGCGACAGTTGGGAACTCGCTTGGGTTCCTCACAGAGTCCGCTTTTTCCTTTTGGCGGCTGCAAGTTTCTTTTGCCCGCCGGCAAGTATTCCGTATACCAACTATTAATTAGTTTTAAAGCCATGGGAAAGCTAGGTAAAGTCGAAAAAAGTACAAGGTCAATAAGGTTGAGATTTGCTACTAACTACTGGACCGATTGTAACAATTATTGTTATTCTTAATTTCCCTAATTAGTTGGCTGCCTGGAAGAGATCGCGTTTAGCGATAAGGCCGCCAGAATTGTACATTATGTTTGTATTATTCTGTAATCTTTTTCTGTAATTGTTGTGTTTTATGTACAATAAAGTGTATTTGAATTTGAATTGAATTATTGTACGGTGGAACACAGAGAAAGGTGTACAGGAGAGTTTTTAAGGTTGAGATTATCTCAAAAACTACTTGAGCTATCGCAAAAATTCTTTCACTGTATGATAGATAAAAGTTAAAACTATGTAACTGTAAAATAATTATTAAATTCGGTCCAGTAGTTTTGAGAAAATCTCAACCTTATTGAGGCCCCCTGTATACTTATCTCTGTCTTCGACTAGCAGATAATTTAGAGTACCTACATACTATGGAATTGTAAGGAAAAATTAGTCGAACACTTATTGAGATAATCTCAACCTTAATAGTAAGATTATTTAAAATTAAATAAGACCTGTTGTCCAAAAATTTGAAACCGTTTAATTAAATTTTTATAGCCGAATCTACCGACACCTCATATGTTACAATCCATCAAGCCGTTTAGGCTGCAGGGCGGGACTAAGAATTAGACATACATACACTCGAAAAACATAACCCTCTATCTTGCGCAGTCGGGTAATAACACTCAGATCGTACAGAAAGAAGTATACTGGGACATCATTAGGGTTTTATTTTTGCAAGAAAAAGAGTGCGAACTCTTTGCTAACTCCAGGGCAATTCTTATCCTCGTGTTTATTCGGGTCCGGGTGTCGAACCCCGGCCCGTCCTGCTCACACAGTGGCGAGTGGCCAACACTCAGCGCTACGTGTGTAGGGCTGAGTGGTCACGACAGGGTGGCCATTTGAAGTAATACACTGGGACAGTCCTATGGAATGTATTTTGTGAAAAAGAAAATAAAAACAATGTTTTCTCTTTAAAGGCCATACCCGAGCTAAATACAAATGACAATGCCAGATTGTGCCCCACCATCAACCGTATGATGAAGAAGATAACGAATAAATGTAAAAATATCTCCATTTTTTTATTAAAATTATTGGTTTAAAATAAAGTTTTGTACAACAAATCGAGACGAAAAAACAGCTTAATTAAGAATTCAGAAAATAGTATGAAATCAAAGCGAATTATTCATTATCTTTGTTATCGTTTTCTACTACTCTCGCAACTCCTACTGATTGTGATTATGCAATATGAAACCTGTAATAAGTCCCCAACAAAATGATAGGTACAGCTTAAATGGTCACGTAGTTTTGAAGGTGGGGCAAAGCTCCATTGAAATATGGCAATGTCATTTACTTCTAAAATACGCTATAGTCGCGAGTCCCGCTCCGAGCTCGGGAGTGAGCGTGACTGTCCAGAGTGACGACGCTACGGCGACTGCGAGGGAGGAAGATAGAGGACTATTATATATCGCATTTTTTGTAACATGACATTAGCAAATGACGAATTGTCGAGTCCAATAATAAAATAAATAAATAAGAGACAGATTATCGGCAACGGTTACCCGAAATGTGTTGCGGTACTTCGGCCATGTCATAGACCCTTTCAACTTGGAGATAACTATACTGCTCGGCAACGCTGAAGGGTCTAGACCACGTGGCCGGAGACCAGCTCGGACTGATGCAGTTAGCTGCATCCTCTGCGTGCTATTGAAGAGGCTGTGAGAAGAGCACAAGACTGTCTCCTGGCGCCAGTTCATGACAAGCCGGCACCTGCTGTTGAGGGTCACGAGCCGAGAGCACGATTAGGGAGGAGGACATTGGCAAATGACGAACAAAGTCAAAGTCAAATTTCTTTATTGCAAGTAAGCACGTTGTGTACATTTTTGCACGTCAACATATTCTTGAATTTACATTTACACCACTTTGCAAGGAAGAGGTGCCAACGCTGAGGAGAAATAGTGGCAAAAAACTCTCAGCAGCACATCTTTTAAAATAATATAATAATAATACACAATTACTTAATGACTAGGTATTACACAACTATTACTATTAACTACCGAGTTCATTAATAAAGTAAATATATAAAACCCCATTGTCCCGCCTGAAGTGAGCCGCGTGCCGCCCCTGCGGGCCGCAGCGGCTCGCGAGCTGTGACTCCCGACAGTATTGTTGCCGGGACTTTGAGGGACTTTGGAAACAACAAGGGGATTTAGTTTAGTTTCTTTGGAATTGAGTTTTGTGCGGACCAAGTCGCGGGTACTTACTATGTCTTAGAAATAAACCAAATCAAATACACCTTATTGTACGGTGGAACACAGAGAAAGGTGTACAGAGTTTGTAAGGTTGAGATTATCTCAAAAACTACTTGACATATTGCTTGAATTATTTCACTGTTAGATAGATAAAAGTTAAAACTATGTAACTGTAAAATAATTATTAAATTCGGTCCAGTAGTTGAGAAAATCTCAACCTTATTGAGGCCCTCTGGATACTTATCTCTGTCTTCGATTGTACATAATTTTTTAAGAAACTAAGTCAGTACAATACAAAGGCGGTTATCCCGCTCAGAAGATATCTACCAGTCAACCTTTGAGTGGTTGATAAAAGCATTTGTATGCGGGTGTCGCTATTTACACAACGTGTAATTTTATTAGAACATGATGAAAAAATTCTTGCCGTCGGCAGGAATTTTTTCATCATGTTCTAATTTATTCACCGAGCATGGATAATGCGTGATTCAAATTCTGAGTAATTTTATTTTTATTATTTTTAGGGTTTCTCAAGAGGACAAAAGGACCCCTTATAGGATCACTTTGTTGTCGGTCTGTCTGTCAAGACCTATATCTCAGAAACGCGTGAACGGATCAAGTTGAAATTAATACTAAATACTCAGCTCTGCAACCTCATGCATTACTTTGTTTGGACGAATTTTTGGATCGGTCGCGTTTCGTGCGTCGGTGTTTTTGAGTAAACAACAAAGTTGGTCGCGTTTCGTGCGTTTTATGAAATCAATAAAAAACTACCTCCACTGTTGGTCGCGGTTCGTGCGTTTAATAGTTTGGTGATCTTACTACCGACGTTTGCAGGTATTACCATAGAGTTATAAAAACCGTTAAATTGTCCAAAGGTTTAAGAGAGTTCTGTTGCGACGACGCCGCTAGTAGCGTTGCTAGTAGCAGAGTTTTCTGTCTCGCTCGCCCTTACGTGTCCTTTGAAGAGGCTTGGTGATGCACGTAACAGTAACAGATGTGTATATCGATAGGATAACTCTTAAATAAATAAAAGAATAAATTTTTTTGTTTTGTTTTAAAATACAAGTAATAAAAACGCTCAGCAATCACAAAATACAGATTTTAACTTTTTATTTATTCCCTTCTTGATATTTTGGTATAGGAAAATCAACGTATCAGGTAAGTTACCAAAAGTTTAAAAAATATAATTTAGTGTTTAAAATATAAATAATCAACAATACAAAATAAATTATGATAATCACAGTTATTTTTCTTAATTTTAAACTTAGCAGTTATGTAAATAGGGCAGACAACACATTTTAAAAAAAATCTGTCTTACTATTTCTATTGTTTTTCCTTTAAACTTAAAATACAATCAATCAACTATATATAACGGTAAATCATGGTAAACACAGATAGCTTTTTAATCTTTATTTTTCAGAATTCAGTTTCACAGCTTCTATCCCCCCCCCCCCCCCCCCCCCCTCACACACACATAAACTTGTCACCATTATTATATGATTATCACGGTCTACGACGCCTTGTATCGATTTTTGTTAGTATGCCTTTGTTGAATTTTTATATACATATCTTTCAATTCGTCATTCAATATATTTAATTTATAAATGAAAAAAATGCATTTCTTTTAAATATCCATGAAAGAACTAAAATCGGTTCGAAAATAAATTAGCAGGTTGTTTAAGTTTGACTACTAGTAACATTCAACTAATTCGTATTAAATCGCACTGATTATAATATAAGACAGAAAAAAATTCAACACTGCACCGTTTATTATTAAATAATATTTTTAAAACAATAAATGAAATAGTCAAGTACACTATTAGTAATTTCTTATTTATTCATGAATTTTCTTATCGATACACACCCCTTTTACTATTACGTGCATCACTATGCCTCTTCAAAGGACACGTAAGTGCGAGGGAGACAGAAAATTTGCGATAGATCTCTACTAAAGTACCCGCTGCGATCCTAAGCAATCATTAAAATCTTTAAACGTTTGACAGTTTCGCGGGTTCATAACTCTATGGTTACACTCCCTAAAGTAGATAGTTAGACGACCACAGCAAATATTAAATTAGGTAGAACGCACGAACCGCGACCAACAGTGGAGGTAGTTTTTTATTGTTTTCATGAAACGCACGAAACGCGATCAACTAGGTTGTTTACTCAAAAACACCGACGCACGAACCGCGACTATTCCGAATTTTTATATTATTATTTTATAAGCTAAACGTAGAACTCAATGGTCGACAGGTCTCCAATAGAGCGCTCACTCGCCGCCGGCCAAGTTGTACTCCGAGCAAGAATGCGCGGCCAGAGCCGGCGCGAGGGACTGCACACGGGGGCGGGAGAGTCAAAGGGGCGCTATTTTCGTAACTCTTAGACGACTTGAGTTCTAAAAATTACTTTAAATATTTTTTTGTGAGTAATACGTATGTATATTGTTTTGATTAAAGTAGGTACAGTCGAAGACAGAGATAAGTATACAGGTTATAAAAAGGGTGAAATTTTCTCAAAAACTACTGGACCGAATTAAACAATTCTTTTACAGTTACATAGTTTTGACTTTTATCTATCAGTGAAAGAATTTTTGTAATAAGTCAAGTAGTTTTTGAGATTATTTCAACCTTAAAAAACTCTCCTGTACACCTTTCACTGTGTTCCACCGTACGAATAATTTGCTAATAAGTCAACTACCTACATAATATTTTAACTGCTAACGTTATTTTCTCCACATTTTACAGTAACGTTGTAACTACCTACCTGAGAGCGACGAGCACTGAGCAGTCGCTTGAAAAGGGCGCGATATTTATAACCCTTAAGTTGAGATTCATGATCACAAGCGTAAGCTCGCTCTTACAACCGTCACAGACTTTGACGGTAAGGGCTAGCCAACACTAAGCTTGTACTCAAAATTATCTATGAATCTCAGCACAGATATGATTTGAGCCTATTCTAGGAAGATATTTGATATAATAATATGTTTTTTTAAATAAATTAAGAACTTAAGGTCCTCATACTTTTACAAATTCTTGGGATTTTAGAGTCCTTATTTTGGTAATTAATTGCAATAAATGATGTTTTAGGATAATAATACAACACAGAGTACAATAAAAATAATTCGTGCTATTCCGATCATAACGGTAACATAGGGGTTCAAGCCGAGATTTTGGGTAATTTGTTTAAAAAAAATGGCAGCAAATGAGATCTACGTTTTCATTTAAAAAGTTGCCTAGTTTATGCTCTTTCCAACGGCATGCCATATGTTGTACTAGTAATTCATTATGTGGTGAAAATTAGGGATCTATAATGCACGGATTACTATCGAATAGTTTCAAAATGATATCTGTACCCGTGACGGTTAGGACAAATGGTCACATAAGTTAAAACCTTCCAAATGACCCCACCAATCAACAAGCTACCTATTCATACGCTGAATTCTCTACCCAAAAGTTGTCTGGAAGAGATCGCTTTGAGCGATAATACCGCCAATTGTAATATTAACGATATTAGCCTATTTCTTTTGTGTAATTCTTTTCTTTTTTGCAATAAAGAATATTTATCTTATCTTATCTTACCAATCAACCCAAAAAAATTGTCCATCCATGTGACGAACACCCAGAATAGTATCGCAGAGCCAATGAGCCAATAAGAGGGCGCTAATTCTAAATTATTCAGGGCGCAAATACATACCTCTAACTAAATACATCCCTGCACTTGTTTGGTGCAGCTAAACGAAGAGTTTGCGAACTGTTGCACGCCTTAGACCTTTCAAGCCGGCACGACTCTACGTCGCGGTGATAAGGCTCAGTTTGGCCCGGCTGCGTTCGTGCGGCCGACCGTACCACCTATTGTAGTATTGTCAGGGAACTCACGTACGAATGCTGTTAGCTCGACGCCAAACACTTTGTAAATACCTGGGCTTTGTAAATCGTGAAAAGAAACTAGGTTTAACTTTAAAGTTGTTTAAACAAAAGTCTGTATGTCTGTCAAGACCTATATCTCAGAAACGCGTGGACGGATCAAGTTGACATTAATACCAAATACTCAGGTCTGCAACCTCATGCAGACGTGATAAAATCAAGCTTCTACGTCAACGCAATCAAAAGATATGGCCGCTTATGTCGTATTTTTCCGCTTGGAAGTCAAAACCTATAGGGTACTTCCCGTTGACCTAGAATCATGAAATTTGGCAAGAAGCTAGGTCTTATAGCACAAGTAAAGGAAAACATCTGAAAACTGTAAATGACAATGCCAGATTCTGTCCCACCATCATCCGCAAGTTGTACAAGATAACGAATAAATGTAAAAATATCAATGATTTTTAATAAAATTACCTATTGGTTTAAAATAATGTTTTGTACAAGTTACGATTCGAAAAAAAACAGCTTAATTAAGAATTTAGAAAATAGTAAGAATTCGAAGCGATTTATTCATTGTTTTTGTTATTCTTCTATAGGAGTTGCTAGAGTAGTAGAAAATGATACTGATTATAATTATGCAATATGAAACCTGTAATAAGTCCCCAACAAAATGATGGCTTCAATGGTCTCGTAGTTTTGTAGGGGCAAAGCTCCATAGAAATGTGGCAATGTCATTTGAAATTACATCCCTCCAAAAAAAAATTTGTTATTACAAACTTATATTTGCAGTTCATCAAATAATTGCAAGTATGTCGATGTATGTGCATATTATTTTGGGAACGGCAAAGATAAGTTGGTCTCTAAATCTAGTTGTATCTTATCGTTACAGCAAAGTTACGGGGTTAAGTTGCGTTGCGCGGAACCCTCGGGGCGCGAGTCCGACTCTCACGAAGCCGGTTTTTTTATAATATTATAATCCCTTTTTAATCTTTCATCTCGAAAATTGTTCTAATTGTTAGTAATATTAAATAATTTATTTTGCTAATGTTCCCGAGAGAAAAAACCCAGCTCTTTGGAAAATAAAAGATCCTTTCAAACAAATTAGCAATCGCAACCCATTCTTTACCTTTAAAATATCATTAGCGGCTCAAATTCGAGAATCCATTCTCTGAGAAGCTTCTTACATTCGGTAAGTCAGACCGCTATCGGGCGTGCCGCTCGTTCTGCCGATCACATAAATATTACGAGGCGATCGCATCGTAATGCCATCAAGGCCCGGGGAGGGTAGAGTTCGATTTCGATTCGACTTCGACAACGAGTAACGAATCGACAACTTTTTATCGAAGTAGAAATTGTTACGTACAGTCGAGATAAGTATACAGGGGATTGAAATTTTCTCAAAAACTACTGGACCGAATTTAATTATTCTTGTACAGTTACATAGTTATCTATCAAATAGTGAAAGAATTTTTGCAATAGGTAAAGTGGTTTTGAGCAAATCTCAACCTTAAAAACTCTCCTGTACACCTTTCTATGTGTTCCACGGTGCATAAACTTTTAACAGTTTCGTTGTTTCGTCAACTGGCGAATTTCTAATATAAGTTATGCCATTTTCTTCATATAAAACATATAGATACTTGGTCACACTAAAATTATTTTTGGATAATTACAATATATTCTTGAGGATTTTTATCTTTATTTAAAAGCTTTGTATAACAATGTAATGGTAACAGTTGTGTAATTTATTCATTTATTTTATCACTGTAGCTGTCTGTTTTCTAAATAAAATGAAAATAATTGTACTTACCTACTTACATATTAATTAGACCCGCCTTAAGCCATAAAGCATCCATTACTGATTTTTCAAACATTGTTCGCTAACATTCATTCAGTACCTACTATATTAAATTATTACCAATAAATTAAGCTAAGAAAACGATCATAATTCTTATTACTTCGTATTATCAATTGACAAGGTCTGAAAATTATTGACATCCTAAAAGAAAAATGCCATTTCAAGATTTTGTCTCCTGTTTACTTCCTTTTTTTTAATAATGGAGGGGGAAAAAGTTTAGACATTGTCGAAAGCACTCTATTTGATGTTAATACGGGTCAGTTTGCAAGTTGTATGCAGATTAACGTGCCATAGACTGAATGTAATAACTTATCATAATACCTACTTCGTTTTATCACAATTGACTCTACAAGATGACAATACGAGACAGTTTGCAATAGTTGTATGTAGTTTGACGTGCTATAGACTGAATGTTTTATTTATTTATTCACATTACGATCTAGCCTAAATACAATAAGTCTAGTAATTTGATTTTGACCTAAATTTCTATAAATTGACTGAATGTAGTGTAAAAATATTATTTCGTCAACTTTTAACATTTCGATTCGAATTCCCTCTCGCACCTTCCCTACCCCCCGCCCCCACCGGCCAGGAATCCGCCTCGGAGAGACAAATGTCCCAGCCATTGTGAACCGGCTCTTACCGACGCAGATAGCGGCATTAACGTCTGCTAGCGCTGCTCTATGGACTCCTGGTACTTTGATATAATTATTTACTTACTTTATATACTATTTATAATACATTTATTGGTATTATTTATTATATTAGTTTATATGTGGTATCCATAAGCCTTGTAAAAGACATTGCCACATTTCAATGGAGATTTTTTCCGCCAACAAAACTACGTGACCATTTAAGCTGTACCTATCATTTTGTTGGGGACTTATTACAGGTTTCATATTGCATAATCATAATCAGTATCATTTTCTACTACTCTAGCAACTCCTATAGAAGAATAACACCAACAATGAATTTTCTGTTTTTTCCCTTTATAGTTTCCATATCTATTATATTCAATTTTTATTCCTAGCCTTTTTATTATATCTTTTATCTTGAAATCGCTTTTAGCGATAAGGCCGTCAAAATTGTACATACTGCTGTCATATAAATAAGTCTTTTTATTTGTACAATAAAGTATATTGAATTGAATTAATATTCTCACCTTCAATACCACAATGGCTGAAATATAAAAAAAAATATTTAAAAAACAATAACCTAAGCGCACGGCAGTGCAACTAGTGCACTAGCCAAGGTCTCGAAACACCGGCCGCACATAAACCGGTGATTTTGATTTCAGCACTTTTCAAACGTATGCAACTAAGTTATTTCTCAACTGATTTCAATTCTTTTCAGAAATCTTTACAAAAAAAAGGTTTTTTCTAATATAATCTCGTCTCAAAAATCGGAAATTCCGAAGGTCTAATATTTACTTCAAACTCCAAGAAAAAACCCTTGTATATTCAACGTCGTTAAAAGAATTAAGTATCAAATTACCTAATTAAGATCCTTGTTAAATAAAATAACCTTCGCGTAATTTCTGCGCAATAAGTATTTTATTTTAAAATATATTTTTAATAAAAGTTCGTTATTAAGATTAGTAACAAGCGTAGATAAAAAGGCTTATGCGTTGGGTGGAAATTCGTCTATTTTACGTTCTCATTATAAGTTTAAAGCATAGTTCCAAAAAACCGGCCAAGTTCTAGTCGAACCGAGGGTTCCGTGCAACTTAACTTTATTGGGTTATTGCCGGTGTTCACCTCGGTGGATCACGGGAAGTTTTACCCGTGGTCCACCCACGTGAACCACGTGAAAAGACATTTGAACTATGAGCAATGTCAACCACTTTTGTCTTCTGGCGGATATACTCGTTTCTTATTCTATCTAACAGAGCAATGCCAAGCTCTTTCCATAGCTCGCTGAGCGACTTTGAACTTGTGGGCCAGTCTCACCGTCAATGTCCACGTTTCGGCTCCGTAGGTCATCACTGGCAGGACGCACTGGATGAAGACCTTAGTTTATGTTTTACTATAAGTAAACTTTATTTGACGACGGGTGCTTACCTTTTATGTACTTTTTTGTCTGTCAGGTATAGGTATGTACAATAGAAGACACATCAAGCTGTACCCTGTGAAACTTTGTCGCTTTAACGAATTTGACACATTCATACAAATTGCAAGGAATGATAACAAAAAGAGTAGAGTTGAGTGGCGTGCTTTGGGTTTGTTTAAGGTACGGAACCCTACAAATGGAGCCCAGCAAAGTACTGTGAATAGTTATCCTGTTAAGGGGCGGCGAGCTGTCAAACTCAAGCGCGAGACAGAAGATGTCCCGCAGCGGCGGAGTGAAGAGCACGGCACAGGGACTACATATTTGTATTCTTATTGATTTTGGATGAATTTTGGCAGGGAAATTAAAATACGCCAATAAAAATCAGATTTTTTAAAACAAGCTCTCGTAATTATAATACCCTACATTTTGATATATATTTCGTATGAATAACTATTTCGGTTTAGACATAATTTTAATTTAAAATGACATGGAAGCAGTATGTTTGCGATGTTGTTATATCGAGCGAAGTTTGTCCAATCGTGTATCGGTATTCATCAGTCTCTAAATAGACACACCAAGATTGATATATGTTTTTTTCAGACCTTTAATTTTAGTAGTTAGTGCCGGAGCCTTCGTAGAAAAACTGTAAATACGCGCATACGAAGCCTTAACGATCGGTTTCACAATCCTCGGAATTGGGTGCAATTTATCGCCGCATCCGACACACGACCAACTTGTTGATCGGCTGTCATGTCCGTCTGTCCGTCCGTCTGTGTCCACATGACTAATGGACTACGGAGCAGATGAATGATTTCTGGATATAGACACAAAATTAGTTTCAGTATAGGAGTAGTTGATGGAATGATTAAAAGTCAAAACCTATGGGGTACTTCCCGTTGACCTAGAATCATGAAAGGCTAGGTCTTACAGCACAAGTAAAGGAAAACATCTGAAAACTGTAAATGACATTGCCACATTTCAATGGAGCTTTGCTCCAGCTACAAAACTACGTGACCATTTAAGCTGTTGCTGACAATGCCAGATTCTGCCCCACCATCAACCGCAAGTTGTACAAGATAACGAATAAATGTAAAAATATCGCCGTTTTTTATTAAAATTATTGGTTTAAAACAAAGTCTTATACATCAAGCGTCGAAAAAAAACAGCTTAATTAAGAATTCAGAAAATAGTAAGAAATAGAAGCGATTTATTCATTGTTTTTGTTATTGTTCTATAGGAGTTGCGAGAGTAGTAGAAAATGATACTGATTATGATTATGCAATATGAAACCTGTAATAAGTCCCCAACAAAATGATAGGTACAGCTTAAATGGTCACGTAGTTTTGTAGGTGGGGCAAAGCTCCATTGGAATGTGGCAATGTCATTTCATCCTTAGGGCTCCACTCCACTGTATACTTATATCTGTGGCCCATTCATTGCGATATCAGTGAATAGCGGCGTAATCAGTAATTACCGGTATCCGGCATCCGGCCGGTCCGGACGGTCCGGCTTCCGTCCGGCGCCGCTATTGGTGGCCGATCAGTTTGCTAGTGACGGACCAACGGACGAATACAAAGATAGCTTTTTAGTTTTATGAATGGACGCCATTACAAAGGCGGCATTTTTTTGATAAGTTTTGATGTTATTGAAGACACTGGTGCCTAAAACACAGTTTTTTTTTAACTAGCTTAGGCGCCAGGACTTCACTGCACACAGTATGGATATGTAACTGTTTACAATAAAGATTTTATTATTTATTATTATTATGTATCTCTCTAGGTTTCACGGGTTTAAGAAAACCCGGTCCTTTGAAAGGCTTGCACGGAGACATAGGTCCAACGCGTAGAGGCCCCTTAGAGAACTTTAATTTGAAGGGATGTGTGATGCACCTTATTATTATTATCTAAAGTGGTTCATCATCATCATCAGTCTATTTACATTGCCCCACTGCTGGGCACAGAGCTTCCCTTACATCTAGGGAGCTGGGGCCATGATCCACCACGCGGGCCCAGTGCGGATTGGCAGATTTCACATGCCTTAGATTTTCTTCTACGGCATGCAGGTTTCATCACGATGTATATCCGTCACCGTTTTGAGAGCACTCATTGGTAAAACCCGAGGATAACTCATTGGTACATGGCTGCACTGGCTGGGAATCGTACCTGGGACCTCCGTTTTGCAAGTCCATTGACCCAACAACTGAGCCAGCGAGCGTGGTTGTTGTGTGTTTAATATCATGGTAAATTAATCAGAAAACGTTCGCGAATGCCAATAATATTGGAGTTTTCAAATAATTGTCTACAATAGCTGCAGTATCGAGGTATAGTCGCGAGTCCCGCTACAAGCTCGGGAGTGAACGTGACTGTCGAGCTGCTTCGTCCAGAGTGACGACGCTACGACGACTGCGAGGGAGGAAGAGAGACGACTATGATACCTAGAGAATGATCAAGATTTCACAGTCCTCTCTCTCCCTCCCTCGCAGTCGCCGTAGCGTCGTCACTCTGGATGAAGCAGCTCGACAGTCACGCTCACTCCCGAGCTCGAAGCGGGACTCTTGACTATAGCTCGATACTGCAGCTATTGTGTACAATTATTTGAAAACTCCAATATTATTGACATTGAGTTGAGTCCAATAATAAAACTATATAAAAAGCCAATACACGATAAGGTAACCTTGTGGTATCTCGCTATCAGCGCCCCCCGCCCCTGCCCCTGCCCCGGCCCTGGCGGGGCGCACTAGTTAAGGGAACAGGGCCTACCGGTGCTCGGGGCGGTGCGGCCCCTAACACCGGCTCTCGTCATCATTGAGATGTCACTTATTATGAGTGAGTTTTGAAAGCGACTATTGAAAATGGCGTAATATGACGACAAATAAAATGACAATGCCAGTTTCTAACCCAACCACAAGTTGTACAAGATAACGAATAAATGTAAAAATAGCTCCGTTTTTTATTAAAATTATTGGTTTAAAATAAACTTTTGTACAACATGCGAGTCGAAAAAAACAGCTTAATTAAGAGTTTAGAAAATAGTAAGAATTCGAAGCGAATTATTCATTGTTTTTGTTATTCTTCTATAGGAGTTGCAAGAGTAGTAGAAAATGATACTGATTGTGATTATGCGATATGTAACCCGTAATAAGTCCCCAACAAAATGATCGATGTCGAGTCCATTGATAAAAAATATTTAAAAAAAAATTGAAAGTGGTGGAAATATTTGTATATATCCATAAACGTAATTTAAAGTCATTTCACCAGTTAGGCCTTTTGCCCTTTCTAACATTTTATTAATGGACTCGACAGTTCGTCATTTGCCAATGTCATATTACAGAAAATTCAATATATCATAGTCTTCTATCTTCATCCACAGGAGACGCCGTAGCGTCATCACTCTGGACGAAGCAGCTCGACAGTCACGTTCACTCCCGAGCTTGTAGCGGGAACTCTTGATAAAAGCTTGAAACTTCAGATCTTGCTCAAATTATCCAATAACAATAAGTGTCATTCGCTAACATTTTCTGATTAACTTAACGTGATATTAAACACAAAATAGCCACTGTAGACATTATAACAAAAATTATCAAATAATTTTGCAACCGTCGTTTCCCGCCATTGTCAAAAGCACCCCCATGATGCTATGTTGTATCCCATATAAGAAAAGACAAAGGGAATCTGGCACATACAGCCATGTAGTATTTTAAAGGCGATAATGACATGAGTGAAACTCACAAGTAACTCGTTCTAAAACATAGACACCAGTAGTAGGTGCCATGTAATTAGAGTTCAAGTGTGGGATCGAACCGCATCAGTATGCCGCCGGCACCCGCCACTACGCCACCGCGCCAGGAGGAAGGGGGGCTCCCAAAGGTGATCTCATTACACAACTTTTTCTAACACTTAGCTTTTCGACTTGAATCTAGTTTCCCGAGGTAACACCTCATTGTAACGTAAGGAAATGGTTTAGTTAAGGGCCTTCCATGAGCCAACTAGCGCCGCCAATCTTTGAAAAATACAGTACATAATGTTTATTACGTTAAATACTGTTCTTTAAATGCTTATTTAAGTATAACGTGATTCAATGTCGGTAAGTTGTAGTTCGCATAATTGCGAAAAACGGCCGTTTTGGCACATTTGTGAACTACAACTTAGCTTGTCGCAATTATGACATGTATTGTATATTGAAAAATAGTGTTTATCGTAATAAACATTTTGTAAATAGGTTTTTAATAAAAATTAATAATTTGTAAGATATTATTTTTTTAAGATTGGCGGCGCTAGTTGGCTCCTGGAAGGCCCTTTAAGAGATTTGTGGTCCAGTTGTGTTGAAAACGATGAGAGTGAGACAGAAGATGTCCCGCAGCGGCGGAGCGAAGAGCACAGTGATGAATTTTGGCTGGAAAATAAAAATACGCCAACAAAAATCAGATTTATTTAAACAAGCTCTCGTATTTATAATACCCTACATTTTGATATATATTTTGTATGAATAACTGTTTCGATTTAGACATAATTTTCATTTTAAAACACATGGAAGGGGTATGTTTACAATTTTTTTCTATCGCGCGAAGTTTGTCCAATCGTGTATCGGTATTCATCAGTCTCTAAATAGACACCACAAGATTGATATATATTTTTCAGACGTTTAATTTTAGTAGTTAGTGCCGTAGCCTTCGTAGAAACAATGAAAATCAACGTTCGGCGCTGTCTACACCTGGATGGGTGACCGCTAGTGATATTTGCATATACTTATAGGCATTGATGACTTTGGTTAACGCTAGTAGAAAAATGTATTTTTACCCGACTACGCAAGAAGGGGGGTTATGTTTTTCGAGTGTATGTAGGTATTTTGCCAAAAGGCTTGATGAATTGTAACATATGAGGTGTCGGTAGATTCGACTGGACTGTAGGAATAGTATATAAAAATTTAATCAAAGAGCTTTAATTTTTAGTTTTTTTTTGGTTTTCTTATTTAATTTTAGCTTGTTTCTTTCCTTCCTTTCTTGCACTCTTAGATATATTAATTTTTGTTCTATCTAAATTCGTTTAAAAGTATTCTTAGTGTAATTATCTAACTATTTTAACTTACATAAATGAAACTGAGACACGATTCCGAAAGTATTTCAATTTAACTAATAAACTTCAAGCCCCCTCTCCCCCTACCCCTCACCCCCCTCTGCCCGCGATAACAGTCCAACTACCCTCCGTTTCGAGCTCGGGTAAGCAGTCCAAACGCCCTTAGCTCATAGCAACGACGAGACTCTACTATGAATTTATGATAGAGTATGACAGAATATAGTTCCGGTTCCGGTCGCCATATCGCAAACACATACGTCAAAGTGCTCCGTGAATAATAACGAAATTCAGTGCATAATAGTGTTAAACAAGTGTATCGCAGCACTAATACATCGAAATAAACGAAAAGTATCACGATCACGAAGTAAACACAGTGTAATTTAAGCGTTCGAGAGAAAAACTTACAAGGTACATGACAAATATAACCTAAAAGAGCAAACAATACATCCAATCAACTGGCTCCAATAAACAGCTAACGTCACACACAATACTACCAATCTAACTACGGTTAAGTGACATTGACAGCTGTAGTGTTGCCAACAACAACACCGAAAAACTACTAATCAGTGTTACCACAGCAAAACACAAATTACCCTAGTGTTAACAAAATACATAATGGAAGGAAGTATGGAGTTGTTGTTATTGAAATTAGATGAGAAACTAAATCATCAAGCTACATTTATAACAGATTCTGTTTCCAAAAATGTTATGGAGGCACTAGATGAGAAAATGAAAATAATCACCGAAGAAAATAATAAGCTTAAAACTAAAATATCTGAACTCGAACGTAAAGTAAACACTATGGAAAGGGAGAAGCGAAAGAATAACTTGATCTTTTTTGGAATCGACGAAAAAGGAAAAACAGAAAGCGAGCTTGTAGACTATATAAAATACAGTATCACGGAAACGGGAGTACATTTAGAAAGTTATGAAATCACTAATATTTATAGGATTGGTCATCAGTCCAATAATAAAAATCGGCCGGTCGTGGTATCCATCTCAACTATTTGGAAAAAACATGCAATATTGAGAAACAAGTCTAACCTCCCATCAGGTTTATATGTCAAAGAAGACTATCCTAAGGATGTACTGGAGAAACGAAGGCAACTACAGTCACAAGTCGATGACGAAAAGAAGAAGGGTAACATAGCATATATAAAATATGACAAACTAGTAGTGAGAAAACCAACAGATACAACCCGAGAAAAGAGGAAACGAGAAACGTCGGGTTCACCGAATTCGCCAACGCAAAAGAAAATCAACACCTCAAACAACGCAGTGAAACCACCACCCAAAAACAAGGCAAAAGAAATCGTCAGGCCAAATATACTCAACTACATCGAACGTGGGCGGTCAACTTCACTGTCAGAGATCCCAAAAAACTTATAAATGCCAGCGACACCCGGAACCGAAACACTATAAACAACACAACATCAATTAAAACAAATTTTGTAAGGAGCACCCCAAGCCGGCTTGTCACCGTGGGGGAAGAAGACTACTACCCTTCAACGAACTCATTTCAACCTCAAGCTCAAGAACTCTCTAAAACAACTCGCCAAAATGATAAAGTAATATACATCGCAACATACAACACTCTCTCTCTTAGAACGAACGAAAGCTTGATTGAACTGATTTTAGCCTTAGAAAATATAAAATGGTCAATAGTGGGATTGAGCGAAGTCCGACGGCAAGGAGAGAGTATAGAGGACCACGGCGCTTTTATTCTGTGTTTCAAAGGAGATACCCCGGGCCAATACGGAACGGGTTTTTTGATCAAAAAAGAATTAAAATCATACATCAACGAATTCATCGGCGTATCCGAGCGCATAGTAGTACTCAACTTGAAACTACCACCTAGTAATGAAATGTGGTCAATTGTACAAGTTTACTCCCCGACTGAACAATCAAGTAAGGTAAGTGTACATATAGCCGTCAATGTACGTATGCCCGTCAAGTCAACTTAAATTGCCTATATCTCACGAAAATGGTAGTTTATTTCGTTTTCTCTGCAATATTATGAAAATAAATACTGTTTTGCTGCTAATTAACTGGCAAAAATACAATAAAACATCAAATAACATAATATAATATCACTTTATAGTTTGTGTTCACGTTTTTGTCAAAAAGTTACGAAGTTCGATTACTGAACTGCTGTTTTTACTGACTACGGTTTTTTTTCAACGCTGGCTCATGTATTTACTTATTTGTAAGTGTTGATGTTTAAAATGAAACTTTATTAATATTAATATCATTCTGTAATTTGATTTGATGCCTATTTGTTTTAATTAATTAAATAATAACATTTTAAATTCGTTGACGGCTATTGGTTCAACCAAACAGCAAAATGTACCAGTACCCGTCATCTATATGATATATAGATAACTATAGAGATATTGCTTACTTTTCACACCAGTACCCGTAAAATAATATTTTTTAACTTCCAAAAACACAAAACATCCCTAAATGCACAAAAAACGTCCCAAACATTACGATGTGTTTTCTTATGGTTTAGGACGTTTTTGTGCATTTTATTATTCATTTGATAGACAGGCAGCACAATGCTACACCAGCATTGTCTATATCACAGTGTTGGTAAGTTCAGTCTATGTTGTCTAATGTTCATATGATTCACTACACATATTGCTTATTTATATAATGTTTAATTTTAACCACATGTCGAGGCGATTTTTAAAAGAGTTCACTGATGGTGCAGATACTACATCATCAGACAGTTTGTTCCGTGCGTGGACAACTCTGTTACTTAAGAAGTGATGAGCGATTTTGGTATTGGCGATAGTGCGGTAGATTTTCATATGGTGTCCTCGCAATGGACGTATGTCTTTAGTCTCAAAGAAACGGTGGACGTCTGGGAGGGAGGTTATATTTGTACGTGAGAATTTTATATGTCTCAATTAGATCACCTCTGAGTCGACGTTCTGCCAGGGTTTGAATACCTAGGATTTTAAGCCTTTCTTCATAGGACTTTTTGGGCAGTTTAATATATGGAATCTTTGTTGCCTTTCTTTGCACGCTCTCAAGTAGGTAGATCGGATGTCCTTTATAAAATATGGGTTCCATATTTGAAATCCATATTCCAGAAGAGGCCTAATGTATGTTTTGTAGATTTTGACAAGAACATCGGATGTAATATATTGAAAGGATCTCCTTATAACATACATAAATGAATTAGCCTTCTTGACAATGCCATTAATGTGTTCTCCCCATTTTAGATTTTTTGAAACCACAACTCCAAGGTCCTTTTGGGATTCCACAGTGTTTATATCAGTGTCATCAATGGTGTATACCACGCCAGGATTTCTACTACCTAGATGCAACACAGCAGATTTCGATATGTTCAGCTTAACTAGCCACTGCTTTGTCCATTCCTGGAGCTTGTTTAGATCGCTCTGTAGTTGTCCAGACACTAAGAGTGGGTTGCCAAAGAATTTCCCATCGTCAGCAAAAAATGCAGATTGTGAGTCTATCAGCGCAATGAGGTCCGTGATGAAAATTCCAAAAAGTGTGGTGGCTAAAACAGATCCTTAGGGAAGTCCACTCAGGACGTCCCTCTTCTGGGAAAAGGAGTAACCGATCCTGGCCTGGAAGGTTCTTCCCAACAGGTAACTCTTTACCCAGTCTAAAGGCCGACCTCGAATGCCAAAATGCTCCAATTTTATAAGCAGGCGCTGATGCGGGACTTTGTCGAAAGCAAAATCAAAATCGAGGTAAATAACGTCAACCGGGATGCCACGGTCCACGTCCATAGTCCACGGGTGCACACATGACAGTAAGTTCGTTATTGTGGATCCCTTCTCGACAAAGCCATTCTGCTGGATATAACATTTTCTCTGTTGTGGAAATTCTTCAGTTTATTGCATATTAGTCTCTCCATCACCTTACCCACAATACTTGTCAAGCTGATTGGCCTAAACTTGGCAGGGTCTGTTTTATCACCGGATTTGTACACAGGTGTAACTACAGCATGTTTCCTGTCAAGTGGGATATGTCCGACCTCAAAAGACACCCTCATAAGCTCAGTGAGAACAGGAACAAGTGTTTTGCTGCAGTTTTTTAGAATAATGCTGGGAATGTTGTGAGGTCCAGGAGCAGAGCCTGTGTCGAGTCCTTTTAAAACTTTCTCAACATCCTTGGGTGTAAAGTTTATGTCACAGATCGAGTGCTCCACACGGGCTAATGTAGTCACTTGTTAGCATATGGTCACATCTGGTTCACGACAATAGGCTTTCTGAAACTCCTGCGCGAAGATTTCCGCTATGTCGGTGGGGTCTGTAACTAGGTCGCTATTATGGTTCCTCATTGCAGGTGGAATGCTCACTTTGGATGACATGCACCTTCGCAGATGGGAATAGAAGGGTTTTTGTCCGTTATCCAGTAGTTTTGCTTCATACAGTCTTCTGCTCCTTCTGCTTTCTGCCACACAATGATTGCTGGCGGTTCTATAGCGCTGGTAGTCCTCGTCATCCTTTGTGCCAATATAAACATCCCAAAGTATTCCCTTCTCAGATACAAGTTTCAATATATTGTCATTGATTCAGGGTTTATTACCTTCCTTCTTCTTCACTTTTTTAAGCGGAGCGTCTCTGTCTGTGTTTGTATCCACTATGGTTTTTAGCTGTCTCCAAAAACGCTCCACATCAGTAGTAGATTCCAAGATTTCGAGGTCCTTCTCCAGTTCCTCCATGTAGTTGTCAAAGTCAAAGTAATGGTAATATCTTTTAAGTTTGGGCTGACTGTGGACTCTTTGTATCAGAAATTGGATGCTGAACTCTAGTACGCAATGATCAATCTTTCCTATAGGTGGTTTATAACATATTCCAGTGATTAAGTTTTCATCGTTTGTCATGATCAGATCGAGCAAGGATGGAGTGTTGCCTGTGCGGAAACGTGTCGGCTGGGAGACCAATTGATGAAGATTACTGTTGAGAAACATGTTCTTAAACAGTTCCTCGGGTCCCTTGAGGTCCTGTTCGATGTCTTGAGGCCATAGGATGTCGGAGTAGTTGAAGTCACCAGCGATAACTATCACATTGTTCGCTGAAGCAGCTTAGCCAATAATTTAGAGTCACATCGTTTCCATATATCTGGTTCCCTATCATCGGGTCGATAGACCCTAACAACAAGGAAATGGTGAGAGTCATATTGAATATCCAAAAACAAGGCTTCCGTAAGATCACATACAGTCATACTTCTTATGAGTTCTTGCAATAATGGGTTGACACGGTCTCTGACATATATGGCAACACCGCCACCACGCGTTTTGCCACCCTGCGACTTAGGTCGATGTTTCCGGTCTTGTCTAAATATAGTATAATCAGGTATGGCAAATGTGCTGTTTCTGTCCCTGCTGTTCAGCCAGGTCTCCGTGACAATTATAATGGATGGCTTGTTGGTGTTTACATATAAAAGAAATAAGTCGAATTTTAATGACAGCGAGCATAAGTTGGTGTATAGGAAGGTAAGGTCAGTGTAGGGGTTGTTGGGGTCAAATAGTTTTTTTGTTTGATTATCTTCGGCACACCCCTGACATACTTAATAGTGAGATCTAACTCACCACTCTCGGTACGTAGCTGGAGACGTTACCTCAGCTCCTTTAGCTCGTCCCGCTGCATCGGTGTATTGTCATCATACACTCTTACCTCAATGGCTCTATTCTTTTTTTTAAGGACCTTCACTGCATCATGCCGTGACTTGAGGATCACTTTCATGTGGCACGGTTTACTGTTGTCTCGTTTACCAAGTCGCAACACTCTCACCTCCGCCATCTCCTCCAATATATTGTTAGTGTCTAAGGACGTGGCCGGAGTAGCAGTAGAAACTGCATGAGTCACTGGTGCAGAAATCCGTCGTCCAATTCCTCACGTACACAATCATATGCTTGGATCAGTTTAGGCACTTGAAATAAGGCCTCGCGGCAAGGCGAACATAGAAATATTTAATATGAGGGTGCGTTTGGATTTCAACCCCATGACACGAGCCTCGCTGCTTGTTAGGTTGCTGCAACTAAGACATACGTTCCGTTTACAACCATCGCACTGTATCAAATTTTCATCGCTATGATCATTATCGCACTTCATTTTGGAAACAAGTTAGCCACAAAAAGTCGTTAATTTTTCGTAAAAAAAAGTCAATTGGATTTTACACTATGTAATGTCGGAGTTTTTGCGAGATAACACTTGTCCACTATTACAATGCACAATTTCACTAAATAACGTGTTTTTGGCGTAATTTAGACACATAAACTAATTATTTAATTAATTTAATACAATACACAAATTCTAACACTGTTCACTTTTTGAGGTTAGAGAAAAAAAACATCTTTGGGATTTTTAAAACTTCTTTGGGTGCATTAGTAATTATAGGCATAATGACCTGAATTATATATACTGGCTGGAACAGCAACAATGAATATTTTGATTTTGGTTTATATATTTGAGAAATGTCGAAATGTCGAAAACATAAAGCTTGTCCAATCAGGAGTTCCATTTACACTATAACACTTTGATCAATCATATATATACGTCATACATTACCTACACAAAAACTATATACATATATGACGGCTATTGGGACATGGGTATGTCGGATATCTGTACAAGGACATGCCGGATACCGGGCAAACGGGTATTATTTCATATAAGTCTAAAAATAACTTATTTAATCTTAAAATTAAATAAACATTATTTAATTAAATAAAATTTAAATAAATTGTTTATATCTTTGCACCATTTCATTCCCTGTGGGTCTTATACTACGGCCGTGGCTACAAAATCAAAAGTGAAAAGTTCAAAAAGTGACGGTTATTGGGACAGTTCCCTTAATACAGAAATTGAATCCTTTTATTCAATATTAACAGACGCAATAAAAACCCATACCCACAAAAATTTAATAGTCATGGGGGATTTTAACGCCAGAACAGGAAGCAGAGGAGACGGGGAAGAGATAATATTGGGTCCTTACTGTTCAGGAAGGAGAACAAGGAATGGTGAAAGACTTGTAGAATTGGCATACGAGAATAACTTAAAAATACTTAACAGTCTATACAAAAAACACAACAATAACAGATGGACATGGATATCCCCCGATGGACGCTACAAAAATGAGATCGATTATGTTCTAACTAATAAAAGTAAAAACTTCCAAGACTGTAGAGTCGTAAACAACCTCAATTTCAACAGCAACCATAGAATGGTTAGAGCCAAGTTAAGCATTAACATGCACAAGAAAAACAGACCTTTTAAAGTAAAGCAAACTAATACGGTAACACTGAAAAATATTGAAGGGCTAAAAGAAAAACTGGAAGATTTCATAGAAGCTACAAAGCAACTGAACACACAAAACAAATTCAACATGTTACAAGAGCTTTTGGATACAAAAGATCGAAAAGAACAAAAAGACGATCAGAATAGGATAAAATGGTTAACAAACGAAACTAAAGAATTAATGAAAAACAGAGCTGAGCTAATATCTATGGCTGAAAAGACAAGAAGGATAAGAAGAGATATAGCCGAGAAAAGTAAAGAAATAAAGCTACACATGAGAAAAGACCGACAAAGTTACAGGCTGGGATTACTGGAAACGTGCATTCAGAAGACTGGAGGTATCAAAAAAGCGATTAAGCAACTGACAGAAAAAAGTGATTGGATACCCAACATTAAATCGCGAAATAACAAGTGTGAAAACAGACGACCACAAATTATTTCAATAGCTACAAACTTTTTCCGAGACTTGTATTCAAAACAAAACAATAATCAAACAACAGACCTGACAGGTGGAGAAGAAGTACCAGAAATATTATTAGCAGAAGTGGACCAAGCTGTGAAAACGCAAAAGAAGGATAAAGCTCCAGGTGCGGATGGCGTCAGCAACGAACTTCTTATTGAGAATAAAGAATATCTCGTACCGGTACTTACATGCTTGTTCAATGAGGTGCTGAAGAATGAACTAATACCAGACCAATGGACAACATCGACTATAATACTGCTACATAAGAAGGGAGACAAGCACAACATCAATAATTATAGACCTATTAGTTTAATGTCGAATATTTATAAAGTTTTCTCCAAGGTAATCCTCAACAGAATAACTAAGACACTTGACGAGAATCAGCCAAGAGAGCAAGCTGGATTCAGGAGTGGGTTCTCAACCTTGGACCACATACATGTTGTGAAGCAACTCTTCGAAAAAAGCAAAGAATTTAATATAACATTTTACTGTTGCTTTGTTGATTACAGTAAAGCCTTCGATTCATTAGAACATGAGAAGATATGGCAAGCGCTTAAAAACCAGGGTGTTGAAAAGAAATACATCAGAGTACTGAGAAATGTTTACATGAACAGCAAAGCTAAAATAAAACTAGAGAAGGAAGGAAAAGAAATAAAGATAGAACGAGGGGTACGTCAAGGTGATCCAGTGTCACCTAAGCTCTTTACAGCTGTCCTGGAAGAGATATTTCGTAAATTGGATTGGGAAAAATGTGGATTAGCAATTAACGGTGAGAACCTGTCACACTTAAGATTTGCAGATGATCTAATAATCTTCTCGCCATCGAAAGACGAGCTACAGATGATGATTAACGACTTAGATAGAGAGAGCCGAAATGTAGGATTAGTTATGAACACACAAAAAACTAAAGTCATGACAAATGGGAAGCCAGAAACTATCTATGTTAACAACAACGTAATCGACTATGTGAGCGAGTATGTCTATTTAGGCCAAATCATCTCACCAATGGACCTAACCACAAAAGAAATTGATAGACGAATAGGAAATGCATGGAAACAATATTGGAATTTAAAGGAAATCATGAAAAACATAGAAATAAGTATGAGCATCAAACGGAAACTCTTCGATACATGTATTTTGCCCGTCCTTACATATGGCTGCCAAACCTGGGCGACTAACAAAACCCACAAAAGAAAGCTAGAGACGTGTCAAAACGCCATGGGAAGGAGCATGTTGGGGAAAAGATTGTCAGACAGAATAAGAACAACAATTATTAGAGAACATACAAGAACAAGAGACGTTACTGTCAGCACAAGAAAGCTTAAATGGAAATGGGCAGGACATACAATTAGAGGACAAGAAAAATGGTCGAAAGTAATTACGTATTGGTTTACAAGGGATAGAAAAAGAAACAGAGGTAGGCCATTCAGAAGGTGGGTCGACGAGATAAAAGCTGTAGCAGGCGGAACATGGACGAGGAAAGCAGCAAACAGAGAGGAATGGAGGCAGTTGGAGGAGGCCTTTGCCAAAAGGCAAACAGACAGGGATGTCGAGGCAAGTTAAAATAAGTATTTAGGTTAAGAAAAGTATGTTTGAATAAAGGCTATTATTATTATTATTATTATGACAGAATATTATATGTATTATATGTAGTATGAGAGAGCTCGGTGGCTCAGTGGTTGGGTCAATGGACTTGCAATACGGAGGTCCCAGGTTCGATTCCCAGCCAGGGCAGCCATGTACCAATGAGTTATCCTCGGTTTTTTCGACGGAAAAACTTATGTACATTTACCGAGTGCTCTCAAAACGGTGAAGGAAAACATCGTGATGAAACCTACATGCCGTAGAAAAAAAATCTAAGGCATGTGAAATCCGGCAATCAACACTGGGCCCGCGTATTGGATCATGGCCCCAGCTTCCTCGATGTAAGGGAAGGTCTGTGCCCGAGCAGTGGGGACATACAAATAGACTGATGATGATGCAGTCGGGTTGTTTGGTTTTTTTATAAATACTTTTTGCTTCTTTAATTAACCACTTGTTCGTATTATATCGTCATATCTCCGCGTTAGTGTGCCCTCCGGCCCGCAGCAGTGACGCCATCCGATAGCGCGCGGCGCACTTATCGCCGCGAGCGATCGCCTCCACCGCACCGCAGGTACTGACGCTTTTAAGCTTTCAATTACTTTCAAGACTAGAACTTACTTCAATTAGTGTTTTTGTATCTAGTTTTATATCTGTTCTAATAGTTTAAATCCGATTGACGCAAGTGTGTCATCATCCACAGTCTGTATCGAAACTCCAAACCATACAGCCTATTTCCTGACTCTCTGTTCTCTGTATATAAATATATCTATATATCTTAATAGTAACTCTAATTTACAATAATTTTATTGTATAATTAATTATTTTAAGTATTATTATTATATTGTATCCACTGACTCGGTGCTTTGGTGATATCTGTAAACCAGTCAGTTAAATAAATAAATAATAAGATATCTATTTTCTAGGTTAATATTATAATAGTTATTTTTATTTTTTATTGTTTTCGAAATAAATATGTCGAGATATCTAACTCTAAGAAACTGCACCGTATTTATTTGAGTCAATACAGTTGTACCACGCGGCCGGCTCCGGCCATACGTCAGCGCGCCAGAGCGGGCCCGAGCCGGACAGGGGCGGCGGCAGGCGGGGCGCGCCCGACACCGCCCGGGGCGCGAGACAGAAAGGGGCGCAAGACAGAGAGCTTTCGACATCAAACTTTTGTTTCAAACTTTGAGGGACCGCCCAGGGCGCAAGACAGATTGGTACGCCCACAGACCACTTCTCCCCTGTAGCAGGAGGGCGCCCGTGGCTGCCCGCACATGAGCGCAACATTGCCTAGCGACACGTGGCACATAGAGATATTATCGACATGGACGCATCTCTTTAATACGGCACCCCTGTCCCCGGCTTCGTCTCTATGCGCTCATCGGTGACAGAATGTTTCGCTTGTAAAGTACCAATTTCATGTCTATTGGGTAAGTGGTCTGCGGGGGCCCCAAAAAGATGTCCCTCAGAGTTTGAAGAGAAAGTTTGAACTCGGAAACAGGGATAAGTATTCAGGGGTTCTCAATATAGTGGAGATTGTCTCAAGAACTACTTGACTGAATTTAATAATTATTGTACCCGTAAATAGTTTAGAGTACACACTACGTAATTGCAAAGATTTTTCAAAAATTAGTCAAGTAGTTTTTGCGATAATCTCAACTTTAATAGAAGCTACATAAGGATTTAAATGGTTATTTTTAGGGTTCCGTACCTCAAGAGGGAAAAAGGAACCCTTCTAGGATCACTTCGTCCGTCTGTCTGTCAAGACCTATTTTTTTACCCTGTCCCTAGTATTTTCTTGTTTATGTATGTGTAAATTGGACAGTAGAGGGATGGCGCCCCGTTTCAGAAATCTCCAGGGGCGCCGGTAGATCTAGAACCGTCCCTGGCTCCACCCCGCTAGTGAACAGCTCGCTTAGCGGAAGGAAACACGAGCTGTGTTGCAGGGAGATTAAAAGATAGCTGCACGGAAAAAAAAGAGTTGCTTGTAACAGCTTTTATTTAGCTGTTGATTAAAATTTCTATAAAAAAAACTACGGCCTTATTAGTGAGAGCAAATAATTGCAAACAACCAATCTACCTAGCAAACAAAAAACAGTATTTATTACTATTGCATCAAACTTTGATTACATTATTATATCCTATGTCCCTCCTACAGTCCAGACGAATCTACCGACACCTCATATGTTACAATACATCAAACCGTTTAGACTGTGATGCGGGACTAAGAATTACACATACATACACTCGAAAAACTTGCGCAGTCGGTTAAAACCAGTGCAACACTTGGCTGTCCCATTGTTTGTAACTTTTGTTTACACATGTATTTTTTATCCGACTGCGCAAGAAGGAGGGTTATGTTTTTCGAGAGTATTTAAGTATGTGTAATTCTTAGTCCCGCCCTGCACGGCTCGATGGATTGTAACATATGAGGTGTCGGTAGAGTCGGCGGGAGGGGAGGAGGGACGTAGGATATAAAATGACATTGTCACATTTCAATGGAGCTTTGCCCCACCTTCAAAACTACGTGACCATTGAATCTGTACCTATCATTTTTTTGGGGACTTATTACAGGTTTCATATGAAATAGAAATCGTCCTGCGAGTGTTGTCATTGATGTGCTGTCGAGTGTGCTACCAGTGTAAAACTACTAAGTAAGAGAGCTACGCCAACAAACTGCATTGCAATGCGGCGACAAATGTAACATTACAATTTTGTTAAAAATTAATAAATAAATTTAAAAAAAAATATATTGCATAATCATAATCAGTAGGAGTTGCGAGAGTAGTTCAGTTCAGTAATTTATATTTAGTAGTGGAAAATGATAACAAAGACAATGAATAATTCGCTTCGATATCATACTATTTTCTGTATTCTTAATTAAGCTGTTTTTTCGACTCGCATGTTGTACAAAACATTGTTTTAAACCAATAATTTTAATAAAAAAGGGAGATATTTTTACATTTATTCGTTATCTTGTTCATCATGCGGTTGATGGTGGGGTAGAATCTGGCATTGTCATTTTGAATTTAGGGCAGTCTGTTTTTTATTATTAATTCCTGCTTGTTTCTTTCCGTGTGTTTATTGTCCGCGGAGTTGTTGTTCAATTCAGTGGAACGCATTTGTTGCACACCTTAAGGCATTTAAATGATTCGTGAATGATTTGTTCTGTACTGCATTTGGTGCAGGCGATACAGATACAAGTATACAGGGTCAATAAGGTCGAGAGTTGATCAAGAACTAATGGACCGATTGTAACAATTCTTTTACTAGTAGATAGTTTAGACTTTATACTTACACACACTGTGTAAGTATAAACCACAGCCCAAATCAAGTGTCTTATTTTGTAAACAAATATCTTATAGTTTTCTTTATTACGATAAATATTTTTGATCAATTAATAATAAAAAATTAAAGTTAAAAAACCTGCCCCAGGTCCCCCACTATAGGCAGCGTGCCCAAAAGGCTAACCGCGTTGCCCCGCTGTATCGCGAGGCTGATACGTTGTGCGAAGTAGCTGCCAGCCTTTTGGTCACGCGATGCCTCGACCAGGCGCCGCGATATTTCTGTAGCGATAAATAACAAATATCTATATAATGACAGTTCTTGTCATTCTTTTGTCCTTTTGACGGTTCTTTTCATTCTTGACAGTTCTTTTCATTCTTGACAGTTATTTTCATTCTTGACAGTTATTTTCATTCTTGACAGTTCTTTTCATTCTTGACAGTTCTTTTCATTCTTGACAGTTCTTTTCATTCTTGACAGTTATTTTCATTCTTGACAGTTCTTTTCATTCTTGACAGTTCTTTTCATTCTTGACAGTTCTTTTCATTCTTGACAGTTATTTTCATTCTTGACAGTTATTTTCATTCTTGACAGTTCTTTTCATTCTTGACAGTTCTTTTCAGTCTTGACAGTTCTTTTCATTCTTGACAGTTCTTTTCATTCTTGACAGTTCTTTTCATTCTTGACAGTTCTTTTCATTCTTGACAGTTCTTTTCATTCTTGACAGTTCTTTTCATTCTTGACAGTTCTTTTCATTCTTGACAGTTCTTTTCATTCTTGACAGTTCTTTTCATTCTTGACAGTTCTTGTAATTCTTGACAGTTCTTTTCATTCTTGACAGTTCTTGTCATTTTTGACAGTCCCTGTCAAGTTTGATCAACGTCGGTCAAAAGTTATGTCGACCATAATGTCTGTCGGGCGAAAGTCATGTCGATCAACTGTCGTGTCGATCAAACGTTATGTCGGTCATACGTTGTTCGGGCAACTGTTTGTCGTCCAGAAATCATTTTCAGTCATTTTCGACCCTTCGTTAATTAATAATAATTAGTTGCAAACCATTTCTAGTATCACCCCTTTCACGGAATATATCGAATTTCCAATCAGCCTGTAATCTCTAGCGTAGCGAGCTCATTAGTTATCACGCTGTGAGCTGAGCTTAACGTGCTAAGCAATGTCTGCCAGTAAGCCGGTGAGCACACACTGGTAGGTAATGTGGCTAATATACAATAACCAGGTCATTGTAACGCAGGTGGAAAGGGGCGGCGTGATGCTTGGTAGCGATAAACGTGACTTAAAAGTTTAAGCAACGGTCCGGTGCATGAAGAGATTGATGAATTTGGAAGAAGAGAGACTTGTGAGGATCGCAGTAGATGGAAGTCTATCGTTTCTGTCTATTTCTAAGGAAATCAGAGAGGAGTTTATAAATAAACCATTAAGCAACGGTTCCTTTGTCACGTTTTTAGGGTCTCAGAACCTCAAAAGGAAAAAAGGACCCCTTATAGGATCACTTTGTTGTCCGTCTGTCTGTCAAGACCTATATCTCAGAAACGCGTGGACGGAACAAGTTGAAATTAATACCTAATACTCAGGTCTGCAACCTCATGCAGCCGTGAAAAAATCAACCTTATACGTCAACGCAATCAAAAGATATGGCCGTTTATGTCGCATTTTCCGGCATATTTGTATGAAAATGCAAGAAAGTCAAAACCTATAGGGTACTTCCCGTTGACCTAGAAACATGAAAGGCAAGAAACTAGGTCTTATAGCACAAGTAAAGGAAAAAATCCGAAAACTGTAAATGAGAATGCCAGATTCTGCCCTACCATCAACCGCATGATGTACAAGATAACGAATAAATGTAAAAATATCTCCTTTTTTATTAAAATTATTGGTTTAAAATCAAGTTCTGTACAAGTTGCAAAAAACAGCTTAATTAAGAATTCAGAAAATAGTAAGAAATCGAAGCGATTTATTCATTGTTTTTGTTATTCTTCTATAGGAGTTGCTAGAGTAGTAGAAAATGATACTGATTATGATTATGCAATATGAAACCTGTAATAAGTCCCCAACAAAATGATAGGTACAGCCTTAAATGATCACGTAGTTTTGTAGGTGGGGCAAAGCTCCATTGAAATGTGGCAATGTCTTTTGAAATCACATCTCCCCCCCAAAATTTTTTTTTCTTCTTTTTACAAACTTATATTAAGTTAAGTTACGGGGTTAAGTTGCGTTGCACGGAAGCCTCGGGGCGCGAGCCCGACTCGCACTTGACCGGATTTTATTAACCTTAAACTTGGGTTAAAACTCACTTCAATTAAAACATGTTTTAAAAACTTAAACTAATGTGTTTAAATATTTATGTCTAACCAGCGCTGCGGACTCTACAAATACAATGGATTATTCATAGTGATACTAATTGTGGTCCGCGAGCAAACGCACTGATTGTGACCACACTGCCTGTGGACACTGCACACGGCACGAGCTAGGGCTTACGGATACACAGTTTAAACAACGGCTTAACAGAAGGTTGACAGCAATTATCATTAGTCTATTTATATGTCCCCACTGCTCGGGCACAGACCCTCCCCTACATTGAGGGTACTCGCAGTCCAGTTGCGAGTACACGTTGAAAACGATCGTACAAGTTAAGCAATGCTGGGCGAGGTCAGGACCTGGATGGGTGACCGCTGGTGACACTTTCATCTGAGTGCCTCGGGGCGCGCGGCAGCAGTCGTTAGGCCACGACAGAGGCCTACGGGCGGCCTGAATAACTTTGACAAATAGGTGCGGTCTCTAAACCACAAGAGAAGAAGAATCGAGGGTACTCAGGCCTTGATACACCACGCGGGCCCAGTGCTATTTGACGGATATGCTTTAGTTAGTGTGTACAAAAAGTTCCAATTTTCAGTCAATGTAGTATCTACCTCTTTCCCTCCATCGCCCCTTATCATCCTCCCCTTCCCCTCAGGCCAAGGGGAAGGGGTCACATTAGCGCTCATCGAAGCAATTCCATTTTTTCATTCACCGCCGATCGGTTTCTCATATAAATAAGTGTCGAGTCATTTTTTACCGCATCGAGAGGCTCAGAGCGGGGGAATTACCCCGCTGTGGGGGGAATTACCCCTTTGTGGGGGGAATTACCCATTGTGGGGGAATGAGGTGTGCTATGTCGCGACACAAACGACTCTAATATATTACACTGATTGGTTTACTGCTTGAGGAGATAAATAGTAATGGGATAGCATATTAAGGCTAATTTTTAATGGTAAGTTGAAAACGGAGTATACAGGGTGTACCATTACCGAACCCCGTAACTTTGCTCTAACGAGAAGATACAAACTTAAACTTAGAATAATACTTATTAATAATTTAAGCTTCACTTTGTAAATCCTACATATCTTAAAATGTAATCCGTGGATAACGTTGCTGGTTATACAATAAGTACCTTTGTTATGTTAGTACGTAAGCTTAGGCTAAGTATACACATTGTATAACTGTTTGTTTTCCCAAATAAAATAAAATAAAATAAATACAACTAGAGTTAGAGACCAACTTATCTTGCCATTATCAAAATTTTATGTCCATACATCGTCATACTCCTGATTAGTTGATCATCTGTAAATACATGGCCTTGAAATCATTCGACAAAATTAAATGGATGGTTAGGCTTATGACATACATTAATTCTGCACAGCGTTTAAGTTAAATTTGGGGAAAAATAAAATAAAAATTACAATAAATTCAACTATAAAAATTTTTTTATTACAACTACAATATCTTGACAGGTATCCCCAATACGATAATGTATGTACTGTTGGAAGAAAAATGAGTGACGTCATGCTCCCCGCACCACTCGCCTATATAAGGCGAGACCACGTGCTCGGCCGGGCTTTTTTGCTTCGAAACTCGGTCGACGACGGTTGTGTCAATTAGCGTTTAGTTAACGTTTTACCTAGCTTTGATTTCTTTTGCTCTTGTAAATCTAATTGTTTTGCTAATTGCTGTTAAAAATTAAATTAGTTCGTGTTGTTATCAGTGTTGTTTTTTCTTTAAGCAATTTCGATCCAAATTGCTAAAATCAGAAGTGGGATAGGGCTGTGACGCCCTCGGTCCTATCCGCTTCGGTACCTGGCAATCTTTTTCGATTTTGTTTACTACCGTCAAAATCTAAAATCATTTTTGTGAAGTGTAGTTTTGAAAATGTCTAGCCACGGGCGTCGAAGTAGACACCGTAGCAGAAGTAGACATAGCCATATGGGACGCAATCGTCGTCATGGTCGTGACCGCGGTTACGATCGTGATTACAGTCACGATCGCGATCGCAGTTATGATCGGAGTCGTGACCGCGATCGCACTCCGGACGGTGAGCTTAGGTTACAGATGCAGGCGATCCTGGCGCGCCTCAATACGTTGGAGCGCCAGCCCGTGCCGCCGCCGCTGCTGCCCGCGGCCGCGCCTCCCTCTGCGAGTGCGCCGCCGTCGTGCCAGCCCGTGCCGCCGCCGCCGGCCCGACGCCGCAGCCGCTCAGCTGACCGCGACAGCGAGGCACGTGGTGCGCCACGTGGCGCGCTGCCCCACGTGTCTACGCCTGTACTGCGGGCGCGTTCCGCAAGTATTACGATAGCTACTGAAGTGGAGTCGAGTGCCACCGAGAGGATTGTTGATGCGATCAAATCGATCAACACCATGGTAAGGTCGACCCAATCTTATTACATCTCGAATTTTGACCCTAGCTTGCACGATATCGATTCCTGGTGCGAGGAGGTAGATCGCGCAAAATATTCCAACAATTGGGGCGATAATGAGTGTCTCTCGCGCATAGGGAATTGTTTGAAAGGCGATGCTCGAACGTGGCTCAACGAGTGGGTAACTGGTGACCGTAGTTGGAGTAATTTCAAAAAGGAATTTAAGCCGTTGTGCCCGAAGCAACTCGACGTTGCTAATATTTTGTTTGAAGTTATGAACACCAATTCAGATAATTACCCCACCTACGCTGACTATGCCCGCCGCTCACTGCTCCGCTTGCGCGTCGTGAACGGCTTGAGTGATGAGTTGATGTCTGCCATTGTTATTCGTGGCATAATGGACCCACAAATTTGAGCAGCAGCCACATACGCTAAGTTAGCGCCGAATGACTTGGTCGAGTTTTTCTCAATTTACGTAAAACCGAACACGTTAAAACGCGATTCTCTGTTTACCGCTCGTAACCAACGCAATCATACTAAGAATGCGGGTCAAGTAGATTCTTTTAGGAAGCGAAAATTTGAATACGGGAAATGCTTTATTTGTGGTCAGCACGGTCATACAAAATTTTCGTGCAATAAAAAGATGAGGACAGAGCAAAGGGACACTCCTCGCGGTGAGGCTGATACCAATGCAAAACCGGCACCCTTTCAGGTTAAGTTGGACCCTTGTCCTTTTTGTAAGAAACTTGGTCACAAGATTGACACTTGTTTTGCTAAACAACGGTCAGAGTCGCGTAATAAAGACAATGTAAATTTCTGCCGCGATCCTGTGAAGGACCGTCAAAGTGATATTGTTGTTGCGGTCATACAGGGTGTACCAGTTGATGTATTGATCGATAGTGGCTCAACGATCTCCTTAATATCCTCCTCGTTGCTAAAGCATTTTGATTGTGTTCGTAAGCCATCGTTCCGTGTATTGAGGGGAATAGGGAGTCAGGAAATAGAATCCACCCTGTATGTGACGCTGCCGATTGAATTTGATGACATAACTTTGGAGGTAGATTTTTACGTTGTACCCTCAGAATTTATGAACACCCCAGTGATTGTAGGGACCGACGTACTTAACCGTGAAGGTGTAACCTACTTGCGCACACGTGACAGGCAATGCCTTACGCGTGATGTCGAAAGCCCGGAAAACGTGTTTACCACTCAATTTGATGAGCATACCCCCATCAATACGACCCTTAGTGGAGATGATTTAAATCATTTGCGAGAAATTATCGACGAATTCTCGGAATTTTTCATTACCGGCACAGCTACTTCTACTGTGACCACGGGAACTATGAACATCAGACTGAGTAGTGAAACACCTGTCAATTATCGACCCTACCGCCTCTCGCATGACGAAAAGTTGCGCGTACGGGAAATAATTAAAGACTTACTTGACAAGGGCATAATACAAGAGTCAGAGTCGGAGTTTGCAAGCCCCATTCTTCTCGTTAAAAAGAAGGACGGTTCCGACCGCATGTGTGTTGACTTCCGTAAATTGAATGACATTACTGTCAAAGATAGATTTCCTCTGCCGTTGATCGATGATCACATAGATCGTCTGGGGCATCACAAGTTCTTCTCGAGCCTTGATATGGCTACAGGCTTCCATCAGATCCTCCTGGATCCTGAGTCAGTTTCACGTACTGGCTTCGTTACACCGGAAGGACATTACGAATATTTGAAAATGCCGTACGGTCTAGCGAATGCACCAGTTGTCTATCAGCGGATCATTTCGAAGACGCTGCGGGATTTCATCGATTCTGGTGCCGTTCTGGTCTATATCGATGACGTTTTATTGCTCAGCAATACCATTGATGAGGGCTTCACTCTCTTGCGCCAAGTCCTCAAAACTTTGACCGATGCTGGTTTTTCCATCAACCTACGCAAATGCACCTTCCTGTCCACTCAGATCGAATACTTAGGGCGGTCTATTAGTAAAGGTCAGGTACAGCCGAGCACACATAAAGTGAAAGCTCTTGTTGAAGCACGAACTCCCAAGAATGTGAAGCAGGTCCGACAGTTTCTTGGTTTGGCCAGCTACTTTCGTAGGTACATCCCTAGCTTTGCCATAAAAACGGCTTCCATCGCTAGGATCACCAGGAAGGAGGTACCGTTCGAGTGGGGTAGTGAACAAGAACGTGCGCGACAGGAGATAGTTGATCACTTGACTAGTGAGCCTGCTCTGGCTATCTATGACCCACAGTTACCTATTGAGGTGCACACTGATGCGAGTTCCATCGGTTATGGTGCTGTTCTCTTTCAAACTCATCCATCAGGTCATAAGCGCGTTGTCGCATATTTCAGCAAAGTCACTCAGGGTGCTGAACCAAAGTATCACTCGTATGAGTTAGAAACCCTAGCTGTCGTCAGGGCCCTTCAACATTTCAGACACTACTCGGTTGGTGTTCATTTCACGGTGGTGACTGACTGCAATGCCCTTAAATTGACCCAGAAAAAGAAGGACCTGATGCCAAGGGTGGCCAGATGGTGGATTTACTTACAGGATTATGATTTTTCCCTTGAATACCGTAAAGGTACTTCCATGTCTCATGCAGATTATCTCAGTCGTAACCCTGTCAATGTCTGTCAAGTGCAGAAACCCCAAAACTGGGCGCAAATTGCGCAAGCTGCTGATGAGGAGACCCAAGATCTGCTGCAAAAATTGTCTGCTGGTGAGCTGGACGCGAGCCGCTACCAGAAGAAAAACGAACTTCTGTACTACAAGTACGTGCCTACTGGTGAACAACCGAGGTCTCTTTGCTTCATCCCTAAGGGACATAGACTCAGCTTACTCAGAGTTTTTCACGTCGAACACGAGCATCAAGGCGTAGATAAAACCGTCGACTTGATTTTGAAGCATTTTTGGTTTCCCGGCCTAAGAGCTTTTGTCCAAAAATATGTTTCACATTGCGTGGTATGCTTGTCGCACAAAAAGGTACCAAGGGCACCTTTCCAGCCTATACACTCCTGGGAAAAGCCCGACATCCCCTTCGAGACCATTCATATTGACGCGCTGGGGCCACTGCCGGAGTCTAATGGCTACCGGTATGTTTTGATCATTGTTGACGCATTTTCCAAATTCTGTCTTTTGTATCCAATGGTTAGACAAGACGCGGACGAGTTGAGACGTCTTTTGACTAATACCGTGTCATTGTTCGGTGCTCCAAAGTTAATTGTGGCTGATCGTGGGAGGATGTTCCAAAGTACCGAGTTTCTTAACTTAGTTGCTACGCTGGGCAGTGACGTGCACCTTATCACACCGGAAATGCACCAATCTAATGGGCAGGTCGAAAGATACTGTCGTACCCTCATGAACATGATTATGATTGAGTCTAATTACAGGCGGGAGCAATGGTCGAGTGTTATGTGGCGTCTGCAGCTGGTCTTGAATGTGACGAAGCACAAGACTACTCAATGCTCACCACTTAACTTACTGGTCGGTATAGAGGCAGCAACGCCAGTAGTCCGCAACCTCGTCCGTGACGTAGCTCTCCAGGGCTCTCATCCTAATCGTGAGGCTTTGCGAGAAATGACCAGGCAGCGGGCTTCTGAGAGGCTCATGCGTAATAAGGAGCAGCAGGATTCGCATGTGAATGCGGGGCGGAAGCCGCCCCGTGCGTTCGCAACTAATTCTTTGGTTTTCGTTATCAAAAGATCTCAGGCGACCGGCAAGCTGGACTCCGGGATGCGCGGACCTTACCGCGTGTTGAAGGTACTGCCGCACGGCAGATATGAGCTGCAGCTGGTGGCTGGTGCCTACGGGAAAACTACGCAGGCAGCCGCGGAGTTCCTCGTGCCGTGGCAGGGCGAATGGACTCCGGAGACATGCGCTGCGTATTTTGAGAGTGAGTAAGACCTACTCGCTGTGTGACAGAGAGAGCTAACTTTGTGCGACCTCTCTAGTCTTGTGTCGCAGGAATAGCAAACTTTGGGCTTCCTTCCTTGCTGACTTCACCAAGGATAGCCAACGCGGCGTCTTTGTGTGGTTCCGAGGTTTGGGAACGTAATGTTTCCTTCTCGGGGTGCAATAGAGGGAGCAACCTATATGCGTGACGAGCGCAGTGCGACCCCTCTGATTGCACAAGACGAGTACTCGTGCGCGGTTCGGATGAGGTTATGCCTTATCCGGTGCACTTGTACGCGTCATTCGCGCTGAGTTTGGAATGTTGCAAAGGCGCCTTGCGATATTCTCAACTCCGTGCATATGCTAATCGTGTTTTGAGCTTTTTAGCTTAGTTACAGCATATGCTAATTATGTTTTGAGCTTTTTAGCTTAGTTTCAGCATATGCTAACTGTATTTTGAGCTTTTTAGCTTACTTTCAGCATACGTTCCAGTTGTATTATTCAATTGCAGACTAAACAGGTAATGAGTCCGCAATTGCCCATGTGTACGCTAACTGTGTTTTTTTTTGTTCTTTACTTATTTTCAGCGTACGTAATTTCAATTCTATGACTCAATTGCAGACTAAATGAGTCCGCAATTGCCCAGATGTATGCTAACTGTGTTTTAAGCTCTTTAGCTTAATTTTAGCAGACATATTTTCATTTTTATTCAAATTGCAGACCAAGATGATAATGAGTCTGCAGTTGCCCAGGTACCCCCAGGGTCCCGTAGCGAGCCTCGTCCTGGTACGTCGAGAGGCCAGCCCGATGAGCCTCAATCTGAAGACCAGCAGCCCAGTGCCGCGCTGCCCGACATGCCTCAGCTCGACGAGCCTCAGCCCAGTGCGACCAGGGAGACCGAGAACGTTCTCCAGTCAGGAGAAGCCGTGTTGGAAGAAAAATGAGTGACGTCATGCTCCCCGCACCACTCGCCTATATAAGGCGACACCACGTGCTCGGCCGGGCTTTTTTGCTTCGAAACTCGGTCGACGACGGTTGTGTCAATTAGCGTTTAGTTAACGTTTTACCTAGCTTTGATTTCTTTTGCTCTTGTAAATCTAATTGTTTTGCTAATTGCTGTTAAAAATTAAATTAGTTCGTGTTGTTATCAGTGTTGTTTTTTCTTTAAGCAATTTCGATCCAAATTGCTAAAAGTACAGTCATTTGAACAAAAAAAAGGTATACAATTAGGAACAAACACAATTAAGCTAGGTGGGCAGGTGCCTCCGGGACGCTATTAATTTCATGTGCATCGTTACATTATGTACAGTACAGTACAGCGCTGAAGCGGAAAAGCGTACTACATATGGCCCCAGAAATATATAATAAGATACCCAATGATTTAAAGAAATTACCTACAAATCTATTTAAAGTTAAATTACGCAAAATGTTAATACACAAATGTTATTATAATTTAGTGGCCTTCCTGACGGAGACATCGATTTGACATAATTTATAAATTTTATTTCTATTTTTTAACTTACATGCATCTTTTATAGCTATGACATTACGATTCTCAATGAAATGTTTGTATGCTCTAGATGGGCAAGATTCGGAGAAACCTATAACATTACCAAGATCACTGTAACCCGTTTCTACAAATAAATATATTTGAATTTCAATTGGTATTTAAATTTTTTTGCAACGATTTCTTTCACTGATCCATTACCATTGATCTGCTGTCGACTGTACATATTTTGTAATACTGTAATATAAATATTAGATATATAAGTACCAACTTTATATATAATGCAAAAAAATATAATTTCATCATCAGCCCGTATCAGTCCACTGCTGGACGCCGGTCTCTCCCAACGCGCGCCACTCAACCCTCTCGGCCCTCTGCATCCAGTCCTCAACAGCCATCTTGCGAAGGTCATCCCTCCATCTGGTCCCTACAAAATAAATTAAATTGCCTAAAAAAGTATTGATATGAAAACATCACGAGTTATCAAGGGACCGTCTTGAAATCTTTTCTAAATTCTAAATAATGCTCTGCGAGACATCTTGCGTATCAACGGCGATTGCTCTTTGAAGGCTCAGCGATGCCCCCCCCCCCCTCCCCCCGGGACAAGACCGGGTAGGGGTGGGGGGTGGGAGGATGCACTCAAATCATTAGAGTGAAATAAATATCGTCCGGTGAATTAGTCGCGCCCACGGGACCGTAGGGAGGGGAATTCGGTCTCAAGGGCCTCGTGTGAGGCCGATAGTCATAGACTTTAAGGATGAGCTAGGTATGAGCTGAAACTGGAAATCTTGCATATTCGAAAACTCCAACATATTGATTTTTCGAAATTTTTGGGACAAATGCTCTTAATTTTGGTTATTTAACTCGCATTAACTTCAAGCCTAAAATACATTAAGTCAAAGTCAAATTTCTTTATTGCAAGTAAGCACGTTGAGTACATTTTTGCACGTCAACATTTACACCACTTTGCAAGGAAAAAGCCAACGCTGAGGATAAAAAGTGGCAAAAAACTCTTAGCAGCACATCTTTTAAAATAATGATAATACAATTAAAAAACAATGAAAACTATGAAATGCTATGAAAGATGGCAGACTGACCGCAGCAACGGAGCGTCAGCGGCTCATCAAGAGAGCGGGAACCGCGCGGCGTTCAGTCTGACAGCTTTCATAGAGTTTCATACATTACAACCACTGACGCTGCCTCCCCGCTGCTTTTTAATGCCTTTTGTAGTTAATTTCAGACCCTAAGCAAGTGAAATAAGAAACATAATGTGTATGGCGTATTAACACGAGTTGAGCCACTACAAACTTACAGACTGGGTAAGTGACGTCACACATTTTAAAACGTAGTGGTTGTAGGCTCTTGGTCCCGCCTCTAACAACAGCAGACCGGGTTCGGTCTCGGTCCCGACGCCGTCCCCTCCCTAGCGCCGCTCTCGCTGATTAAAACCGTTCCCAAAAGGCGGCTGTTCGCCTCACTCACTCACTCACTCACTCATTCATTCACTCATCCTATAATTACTCCCAGAAAAATTGTTCAAGTCTCGACAAATTCTTGTTTTCATATTTTATACTGACTTCAAAAAAGTTATGGGAATTTTACTTCGCTTTAGCCACTTAACTAGGATTTGTATCTGACTCCGCCTGTAACCGACAACAAATAGGCAAAACTTCCTTGGAAATATATCAATCAGCATTCGTGATTGTCAAACAATTTCTCTGCTTAAAAAACTCGTTAAAGAACACTACTTTTCTAACCCTTGATTATTCAGTACGTATTTCATCCATTAGTATTATTTATTTATTTGTAGTTTATTATATGTGTTTTGTGTAAGTTTATTATAATTATAGGTGTTGTTATGTGTCCTCGTATCATAGGTACTTACCTATTGTTTATATATTTAGTAGTTATAATTGATTTATTTACGTACATATCTTATATGTACAATACAACGACTACCACTTTTAACACTGGTCTCTCTTTCGCGGGTTTGCTGGTAGAAATCTCTTTTGAGATAAGCTCGCCCTTTGTATCAATTTGTTTCTTCTGGTTGTTATTTGTGTATTTGTCTGTGTTGTGCAATAAATTGTTAAAACAAACAAACAAACAAACAAACAAACAAACAAACAAACATCATTATCAGTCCCCTGCTGGCCGCAGTCCCAAGGCGCGCGTGTCAATGAGACTCCATGCGTGTCATAGTGTCCTGGTACTGGTAATGCTACTTACAGAGCCGGGGCTTCTGACCGAGTGGACACAGCAGGTGGTGGAGCATACTGGACTGTATTATCATCACACTCCGCGCTAGTCATGGGCTCCTGGCACTGCCAGTGCAACTTCAGCATCATCAGCCCGTGTCAGTCCACTGCTGGACGCAAGCCTCTCCCAAGGCGCGATATTATACACGATTCACGGCTAGCATCCAGCCCCTGCCATAAAATATCATTCCTCCATCTAGTATACCCGTTCGTGGTCTCCTCCATAGGTTATCGGTTCTACGATAGATGTGACCAAACACTGCTGGACGCAGACTCCATGCGTGTCATAGTGCCCTGGTACCGGTAATGCTACTTAAAGAGCTGGGCCCACAGTAATATGTGACAATTTAAACACATCTGTAATGTTTCATGCATTATGAATAAATAATAATAAAAGCCCGCGGCTAGAAATTTTTAATAATACTTTTACAATACATAATATAAATTCTGAGTAAAAATAGGTGCGCGTCATCGTTAAATCATGTTTCTAACCGAATGTTAGACATGGTTGTCTGAATACTACTACTATTGGAGTTGCGTAACATACCCTTTAAGTATGTATAAAGCGATGAAGATTTTCGGTGGGCGTGGCCTGTGGTGGCTCAGTTGGTAAGAGCGGGGCACGGAGACAAGGTCGCAGGTTCAAGTCCTGCTCACGTCAAGAAATTTTTCATCATGTTCTAATATGAATAAATAATTTGAATTTGAAAAGAAAAAACCTATATAAACAATGTCGTGAGTAAATTCGCTCTGTATATAATCTAGCTACAACTTTCACGATTAGTGGGATCTTTATAGCACTAACACAAGTCTCACCAATCCCTAATATCGAACGTAAAGTGCTTCACTCATCCTGAATCGAAATCACATGTAAAAGGAGTCACATTTATATGTAAGGTCTCTTGGGAGATGCTAAGTCACACTACACCATTGCAATATAGGCCGTATTACCCGGGCATAGAGTACATGTATCGCACTCGCTATGCCGCCGACTGTACCTCGGTAGTGGCGCCGCGGAGCCGCTAAGAGGTTTCCCGTGTCGCGAGTACACAGACAGACAGACACGTATTGACAGACACGCGGTACATATTGTAATAGTTCGAGGTGCAGTCTAATGGAGACAGGTTTGGTTTTGAATTTACTTCAATTTCTGATATTAATGTTAATTGATTTCTATTTCCTGTCGTCTGAAGTTGCTCGGGAAGGGTCGTGTAAGTACTGTTAGTAGAACGGCACAACGCGTAGCAGTGCTACAGTGCGGCGCTACGGCGTAGCGGGGCCGTAGAGGTCTCCTCATACTAATTTACGGGATTATAAACTGTCAGTCTTATTTCTTTATTTTAATAATGGACTCGACTGTTCGTCATTTGCCAATGTCATGTTACAGATAATTCAATATATTCAATAGTCTTCTATCTTCCGCCAGGGGAGTCGCCGTAGCATCATCACCCTGGGTAGCCGCGTCTTCATGTCTTCATCCACAGGAGTCGCCGTAGCGTCATCACTCTGGACGAAGCAGCTCGACAGTCACGCTCACTCCCGAGCTTGTAGCGGGAACTCTTGATAAAAGCTTGAAACTTCAGATCTTGCTCAAATAATCCAACAACTTCACCATACTGTCATTCGCGAACATTTTCTGATTAAGTTAACGTGATATTAAACACAAAATAGTCCCTGTAGACATTAAAAGGAAAATTATCAAATAATTTCGCAACCGTCGTTTCCCGCCATTTTCAAGAGCAACTGTCAGTCTTATGAAAAGACATTGCCACATTTCAAAGGAGCTATGCCCCACCTTTGGTCACCTACGAGACCATTGAAGCTCATGTATCATTTTGTTGGGGACTTATTACAGGTTTCATATTGCATAATCACAATCAGTAGGAGTTGCGAGAGTAGTAGAAACATGATAACAAAAACAATGAATAATTCAATTCGATTTCTTACTATTTTCTGGATTCTAAATTAAGCTGTTTTTTCGACTCGCATGTTGTACAAAACTTTATTTTAAACCAATAATTTTAATAAAAAACTGGGATATTTTTACATTTATTCGTTATCTTTTACTTGCGGTTGATGGTGGGGCAGAATCTATCATTGTCATTTCGGTCATTTATTTATCGATGTTTCAAAAGGGTACTTCGGATATCGGCATTTTGAACTCTCGGTGTTATAATTTTCTATGTTTTCTACGTCAGTCGGTTTCAGTTGTATATGGTGATGTCCATACTGTTCGGGATATTAATAAAAAAGCGTTTTGAAATACTAAATTGTGCCTTTATTGTCAAGTGACATTATAAACAGAAAAAACGAAAGACGATCCTTTGACGTATGATTTCTTCTTCTCAACACATACATTTATGCTAATGCTATGAGGTGAGGTATATCTGTAGGATATGCTATCTCCATGACGACTGCCTGACGTCTGCTACCTAAACCACCGGTCTGCTAATTAAACGACTGTTCAGGTTGAATGCCTTTATTGCACTGCTCTCTTAATGATACATATTTGCCAAGTTATTGTTATATAATTCATGTATGCTTGCTCATACAGTATGTGTTTTGAACTTTCGGCCTTATGGTACCTACGTACCCGTCACGGGACACCATACTATGGTCTGTCCCAGTGCAAGTCCCCATGGGGCGGCAACAGACCACAGCGGTCATTCTTGTATTCACGTGTTTATTCGCTTTTTATATATGATACATAAAAAATAATATAATGTATAAGTAAGGTAACATGTTCAATGTGTTTTATGTGATATGTAAGTACTTACTCGAATTTGATATAAAATGTAAAGTGTTTTGTTTTCGCACTATTACTAGTGTCCGACAGAACTTTCGGTTTCGGCCTAGTTTCGGTTTCGGCTGCCATACCTACGAAACTACGGCCGAAACCGAAACTGAGTCCGAGAGCCTATAATAAGCATATCATCATCAGTCTATTTATATTACCCTACTGCTCGGGCACAGACCTTCCCTTACATCGAGGGAGCTACGTGATCACATATTTACATACAATTATACATATGAATGTATGTAAATATGTGAGTATGTATGTCTAATTCTTTGTCCCGCCCTGCAGCCTAAACGGCTTGATGGATTCTAACTAGTGTCCGACCGAACTTTCGATTTCGACCAAGTAACAGGTTTCGGCTTAGTTTCGGATTCGGCTGCCATCCGGCCGAAACTACATTTGGTTTCGGTTTCGGTCCTAAAACCTAGTTTCGGTCTGACACTAACTATTACAGCAAAATAACACTAGTGCAAGTCCCTTACAACGAGAGAGAGGGCTGTAACCCACCACGCGGGCCCAGTGCCGGTTGGTGAATTATGTCTTGCCATGCAGGTTTCCTCACAATGTTTTCCTTCACTGTTTTGACCGGCAAATGTGTCTTTTCAGGTCCGGTACAACATTCCATCCTTGCGTCATGCGGAGTGCTGGTCGGGCATTGGCGGTGGTGCTGGCGTGTTGGCCCACGGCCTGGCCCAAGGCCTGGTCCACGGCCGCGGCCAACGACCACAACAATACAAGAAGATTTACAGGTCACTCATTATACTTAGTTTTATTAATTGACTCAATAGTTACATAGTATTTCATATCTTAATCTATAGTCTTCTTTCTCCAGAGGAGATTCGGGGGTTGAAAATAATTCCTGCCCATCTAAAATATCCACGAGCTTTCTTCACATCCAGGTGCTGATGATGATGCGCTGGAATCCCTGCTCCGTCGCCAGCTGCTGGCGGGCAACGAGGACTACATGAGCTCCAGGAGTGAGGAGCTGCCTCTCGAATCAGGACTCACGCCAGACAGCGAGGAGGTGCAGCAGGTACTGTTCAAGACAGAGACAGGTGTACAAGAGAGCTTGTAAGGTTGACATTTTCTCAACAAACGAAGACCGAAATTAAATGGAGTTTTTTTCCGGTGTAAATAAAGTATTTTTGATTAATCAGGTCGACAACAGCGAAGACAATCGATTAAGTCGAACGCGTGTGCCCGCCGTGTACCAGCCACCCGAATGGAATACACGTGGGACCACACGCCGGAGCAACCCCACACGCCGCAGACACCCCACACGCCGCAACAACCCCACACGCCGGAGCAACCCCACACGCCGCAGCAACCTCACACGCCGGAGCAACCCCACACGCCGCAGCAACCCCACACGCCGGAGCAACCCCACACGCCGCAGCAACCTCACACGCCGGAGCAACCCCACACGCCGCAGCCAACCCACACGTCACAATGACAGCATAGACAATGAAGACAACGGTCTACTGCCCAGTCAGGGACGGCCCTACGAGGATCTACCACGTGCCCATGACCCAGAACCCACGTGGGATGCCCTCACCACGGCCAAGGTCATCAGCTCGCAGCAGAACGTCTCTCAATCAGATTTGCTGTATTATGCGGACGAGGGGAGACTGGCAGCTGAACTGAAAGGAGATAGAGCATATGGAGAGAGTGGAGTTGGGACTGATAAGAGATATAAGGTGCTAAAGGTGAGATAAGATTATCCCTTTGATTTGATCCGTTGACAGTTAGATCACACAAGTTAAGCAATGATGGGCGAGGTCTGTGCCAGGCTGGGTGTCCGCTAGTGACATTATCTTCCTCGCCCCTCCGTGCCTCGTGTCGGGCGCACGGTAAGCAGTCGGTTCTGGTGGCTGTCGCTCGGCACCAGTCGTCAGGACACTGCGGATGGCTGCGGGCGGACTGAATAACTCTGTCACTATTGTCTGGTCACTAAACCACACGCCAAGAAGAAGTCCCTCGCCAGGAAACTGTTGTGTCCTTCAGTTCTCCACACCATCATATGCCTATTGCCTACAATAGTTTATTTTCCTCTAGGTTCATTCTTTCATGCTTGTCTCTCACCTGAAGGTCTTTTGGTCAAGGTGATTTGGAAGGGATTACTGATGCAGTGATTGTGGTCAGGGAAAGATTCGAGTATAGTGTCGCGCTTTGCGAGAGGCCTGCGTCCAGCAGTGGACTGATAATGATGATGAAGTTGCATTTAAAGTACCAGGAGCCCATGACTAGCGCAGAGTATCATGATAATACGGTCCAGTATGCCCCACCACCTGCTGTGTCCACTCGGTCAGAAGCCCCAGCTCTGTAAGTAGCATTACCAGTACCAGGACACTATGACACGCATGGAGGCTCATTGACACGCGCCTTGGGACTGCGGCCAGCAGGGGACTGATACGGGATGATGTTTGCAGGAATAAAATAACCATAAGTTTCAAATTGTGATCAGAGCTTACTAAACCCTTACTCCTCCTCCTCTCCGTGTCTCCAGGTGTTGGAGCCGTCGCGTCGGGTGGCCGGGGGCGGGGGCGGGGGCGGGGCGAGGCGCTTCATACAGGAGGAGGGCGCAGAGGGGGTGGTCATTGCGAAGGTATGTCTTCACCCCATAATACGGCCCCACTGACAACCCCGCGCTGTACTACCACCACTACAGCACCCGCTGAGCTGGGGACCGGTCTGACACCACACCACTGCACCGTCACCTTCTATTGTACTATTCTATTCTTCTTCTTTGGGAACTCTTTTTTAGTATTTATCGTAATAAACATTTTGTAAATAGCTTTTTTAATAAAATTGATTAAATTAAAGATATTATTTTTCAAGATTGGCGGCGCTAGTTGGCTCGTGGAAGGCCATTAAGTCAAGTTTACTAACAAATGTTCGTCCTCACGTGATCAGATTGACAGCGCCCCGTTCCCCGAGTTCCGCCTGTCGGGCGCGCGCGCGCAGTACATGGCGCCACAGGGCAGCGACAGCGACCGCGACACGACAGGCGGCGACGCCGACAGGAGCGCTGGCGACAGCGACACCGACGGGGATAGGTTACAGCTAAATTAAATTCTAACAGGGATATTCTCTCGTGTGGTTCAGTGAGCGCACTCTCCTGCCGCCCTCATGGGGCCCTTGACGTGAACCCAGCGACTGTTGCCGAGCGACAGCGACCGGGACCGACTGCTTGACGACACGAGGCGCGGAGGGGCGAGGATGAAAATGTCACTGGCTTAAAAAAAATTCCGTGTGTCTACGAAGGCTACGGCACTAACTTCTGAAATTAAACGCCTGAAAAAAATACATATCAATCTCGAGGTGTCTATTTAGAGACTGATGAATACCGATACACGATTGGACAAACTTCCCTCCATAGAAAAAAATCCATGTCTTCTAAAATCAAAATTATGTCTAAACCGAAATAGTTATTCATACAAAATATATATCAAAATGTAGGGTACTATAAATACGAGTTTGTTTTAAAAAAATCTGATTTTTATCGGCGTAAAATACGAATATCGAGGCACTGCGCCGCGCTCTTCACTCCGCTTCTGTCTCACTCTGGCTTTTGACAACCATATAGCGCCTTAACTTGTACGATCGTTTTCAACGTGTACTCGCGACTACGAGCCCCTATTTTACCCGACTGCCCCAGAAGGAGGGGAATGTTTTTCGGTCCATTCCTTCCTGTAGCACGGCTGGATGGCTCAACAGCCTGCGAGGTATTGCTAGATTCGTTTTTATTAAACATAGGTTAAGATCGGAATAAATGAGTTATGAGTTAATGTAAAACTCATATATTTTTCTTTATAGGTATTCTATTAGCGTTAACGAAAGTCAAATTCCACTACTTAAGTTGTGAAACAGCATTATATTTTATTATGTATTATAGTATCTCTAGGTACGATGGAACACAGAGAAAGGTGTACAGGAGAGTTTTTAAGGTTGAGATTTTCTCAAAAACTTTTTGACTTATTGCAAAAAAAATTCACTGTTTTTGATAGATAAAAGTTAAAACTAACTGTAAAGGAATTATTAAATTCGGCCCAGTAGTTTTTGAGAAAATCTCAACCTTATTGAGGCCCCCTGTATACTTATCTCTGTCTTCGACTGTACCTCTACTGCTATGTGCAATATTGTAAATATTTAATAAATAAACATTACATTGTAACGTTCGCATTGTGTTTATCGCAGACGTTTATTGTTCGCGTTTTACGGGCGGCGATATCGCGCGGCGGCAACACGCGTTACCCGCGTTACGCTGTGGAGACAGTATGGTGTATTTTTATGCTTGACGAAAGAATTAAATGATGAATAATCTAGTCGCGGGCCGGACTTGAACATGCGACCTTGTCATTCCGTAACATTAACCTCTTGACCGCCACACCATGGTAGAAAGTGATGCGCCCACAACCCCATGACATTTCACGTTCTCGTCTATGGCCGTATTTGGCGTTCAAAAGGTTATGCTGGCCCTTCAATTGGCTATTCGTATTTGCTATTGGATGTTTGTCGTATTTGTCAAATACTTGACGGTCGACAGCAGATCAATGGTAACACTTTGATTGAACTTTGGACCGTTCCTATTATTTGCATCGTAAGACTTGAAATCGTACTGCAAGTGTTACCATTGATCTGCTGTCGACTGTACCTACATACAAAAAAGACGAATATTATGTCAAGAATACCAACCACACATGGCAATTATGACAAATACGCAAATACGAATAGCCAATCATAACCTTTTGAACGCCAAAGACGGCCATAGACGAGAGAGGGGATATCGTTATTCTAAAATGTCATGGGGTTGCGGGCGCATCACTTTCTACCATGGTGTGGCGGTCAAGAGGTTAATGTTACGGAATGACAAGGTCGCAGGTTCGAGTCCGGCCCGCGACTGGATTACTCATCATTTAATTAGTGTGATGTGAGCATGGTGCTTAGTGTATTGTGTGTGTGCCTCGGTCTGGTGTGGAGTCACGCGGCTACGTCACAGCCGGCAGACGACACAGGTTACTAACAATGATATCAGAGATTGCTTGAAAAGCACGCGAAACGCCATTAGCTATTCTTTTGTGAAAATTCTAATTAAATAGTTTCCGTGAATAGAATATGCCTTAGTCTATAGTCAGAAACAGCAAAGCATACCTACAGCAGATTTCGTAAATGAATTGGCAAGTTACGGTCAGTATATTAATATTTTTAAACAGGTCCCTTAAAGATTCTCTACAACGCAGATTGTATATAAATCGTATTGCCCGTTTTTGTAGTATAAGAATGGTCTCTATGTCGGCTGCCCGTCCCCACAGAATGATACCATACGACATGATGCTATGGAAGTAACTGAAATAAACCAACCTTGCGGTAGCCACATCTGTCAGTTGTCTAATTTTTTTGACTGCATAGGCGGCTGAACTAAGTCTATCGGCTAATGACGATATGTGTGGGCCCCATTGTAACTTTGAATCTACAGTAACCCCAAGGAAGCCTGTGCTTTTAATAAAATCTAACCTATCATTATCTAGGATCACATTATTTTCTACTTGCCGCACATTCGGTAAGGAAAATTTTATACATTTAGTTTTCTTTGAATTAAGCACCAAGTTATTTAAAGTGAACCAGTTCATTACTTGTGAAAGAGCATTATTTATTTCGTCAAGCTCTTGGGCCTTCCTCTTAACCTTGAAGACGAGGGACGTGTCATCGGCAAATAACACAATATCTGATAGGTGCTCTACGAGATAAGGTAGGTCATTTATATAAACTAAAAATAAAAACGGACCCAATATGGACCCTTGCGGTACTCCCATCTTTATCATTGATCCCGAGGACTTTTCTCCGTTTATCTGTACCTTTTACACTCTATTTTCTAATTATGATTGCATTAAATCAAGTGATTTGCCGTTTACGCCATAATGTTTTAGTTTTAGCAGCAAGGTAGCATGGTCGACGCAATCGAATGCTTTTGATAAATCGCAAAAAATACCAATCGCATCGCTTGAATCTTCCCTTGCGTTAAATATATATTGTATTAGTTTGATTCCCGCATCAGTCGTACAGCGCCCCTTCGTGAAACCAAACTGTTTATTATGCAATAGACATTCCAAATTGAAATGGCTCTGTAATTGATTGAGAATAAGTTTTTCAAAAATTTTGCTAAGTACCTACTGGAAGAATCGAAACAGGTCTGAAATTGCCGAACAGAGACTCCGCTATGCGAACGTAATAGCACTGTCCCTGTCACGTACGATATGACATGGTACGATTGGATCGTTTTAAGAACCATAACCCCGCAGGCCTGAACCACTCTGTTGCTCAGGAAGTGACGCGACATTGCTGCTGAAGATTGATTTATCTTATCTTAAACTATCATCGTTATGAATCACTTTCTCACCTCCCCAGCACCCCAACAATCCAGCAGTGACCTCGCGGCCGCCCTCAGGGCAGACCTGCGCCGCGACAACGACGACTACCCGGCGCCATCACCGTCATCATCAGCCCGTACCAGTCCACTGCTGGACGTAGGCCTCTCCCAAAGCGCGCCCCTCAGCCCTACTCTCGGCCCTCTGCATCCAGTCCCTGACAGCCACCTTGCGAAGGTCATCCCTCCATCTGGTCTGGCGTCCCCGGCGTCACTGTTAAGCAGCGGCTATGGCCGGCGCAACGACAGACACCAGCAGACAGTGCCGTTGAGCGAACCTCATGATACGCAGTTTGAAGACCCATTCGATGAGGACCAGTCGCAGCAGCAACTCCTCGGGCCGCGGCCTGGGGAGCCCGTCACATCAGCACCTCACCAAACGTTGACCATCATCCCTCAGTCACAATCCAGTGTTACAAGGTTAATGATTAATTAATTACTTGTGCAAGTAACTCAATACCTGTTTGGGTTTTTTTTGAGACTTCATACGCGCGGATTTTCAGTACTTCTACGAAGGCTACGGCACTAACTACTGAAATTAAATGTCTGAAAAAAACATATCAATCTTGTGGTGTCTATTTAGAGACTGATGAATACCGATACACGATTGGACAAACTTCGCTCGATAGAAAAAAATTACAAACATACCCCTTCCATGTCTTTTAAAATGAAGATTATGTCTAAACCGAAATAGTTATTCTTACAAAATTGATATTAAAATGTAGGGTTTATAAATAAGAGAGCATGTTTTTTTAAAAATCTGGTTTTATTGGCGTATTTCCCTGCCAAAATTCATCAAAAATTCATAAGAATACAAGTATGTAGTCACTGTGCCGTGCTCTTCTCTCCGCCGCTGCGGGACATCTTCTGTCTCGCGCTTGAGTTTGACAGCTGGCAGACACTTAACCTACAAGGCTATCCTATAACTAGACAAATTACATTTCAGTACCCCTTCCCGGGACAAGTTGAAGCGGCTCCGGCAATTTCTGGTCCAAAACAAACATGCTCTGAGGCAGTTTGTGAGCGGCAAGAGAGCGGGTCCCGTGTACCAGGACACGGCGGCCGTGCCCCGGGGCCCCGGGGCTGTGGGGCCGCCCCGGGACGACGGGGCTGTGGAGCGGCCCCGGGACGACGGGGCTGTGGGGCGGCCGAGGGGCCCCGGGGCTGTGGGGCCGCCGAGGGACCCCGGGGCTGTGGAGCGGCCCCGGGACGACGGGGCTGTGGGGCGGCCGAGGGGCCCCGGGGCTGTGGAGCGGCCCCGGGACAACGGGGCTGTGGAGCGGCCCCGGGACGACGGGGCTGTGGAGCGGCCCCGGGGCCCCGGGGTTGTGGGGCCGCCCCGGGGCCACGGGGCTGCGGGGCCGCTCCGGGGCGACAAGGCTGTGAGGCCGCCCCGGGGCCCCGGGGCTGTGGGGCGGCCCTGGGACGCCGCCGGGGCTGTGGGGCCGCCCCGGGGCGACGAGGCTGTGAGGCCGCCCCGGGGCCCCGGGGTTGTGGGGCCGCCCCGGGACGCCGGGGTTGTGGGGCCGCACCGGGACGTCGGGGTTGTGGGGCGGCTTCTGGACGTCGGGGCTGTGGGGCGGCCCCGGGACGTCGGGGCTGTGGGGCGCCTCCAGGGCGCCGGGGTTGTGGGACGGCCCCGGGACATCGGGGCTGTGGGGCGGCCCCGGGACGTCGGGGCTGTGGGGCGGCCCCGGGGCGCCGGGGCTGTGGGGCGGCCCCGGGGCGCCGGGCGCGCGGTCGGGCGCGAGGGACCGGCGGGGGCGGACGAGCTGGACATGTTGGCGGCGCGCGGAGCTCGCGTGGACCTGCTGAGATCAAAGGTACACGACATACTATTACGCTATCACAATAATCGACATTCGATTTCATTATTTAAAAATTCAGTTCAGATCATAAATATTAAAAAGGGCCCGAGTGACGATGACGTCACATTACTGAACTAGTGTCGTCCCAAAAATCGGTGAGTCCCCGTGTGTGGGACGGTTTCGATATCTGTAAGAGAGTGGTCATTGGCTGTGTGGGTTAGATTTCCTTTGCCTTCCCTTTGACTTCCGAAATCTCAGCCCGAAATGCACAATTTTCTACGATAATTTTAAACAAAACATGTTTTTTTCTGACGTACATACGAGAGTGAAAGTAAGAAGGGCGGAGACTGTCTCCGTACAAATGCTCAAAGTCAAATCTCTTTATTGCAAGTAAGCCGTAGAAAGTATGCACGTTGTGTACATTTTTGCACGTCAACATATTTTTGAATTTACATTTACACCACTTTGCAAGGAAAAGGTGCCAACGCTGAGGAGAAAAAGTGGCAAAAAACTCTCAGCAGAACATCTTTTAAAATAATAATACAACAAGATTAGGTTTTTTTTTGGTTTTTTTTTTTAAATTGAATGTTTATTTTATTTTATATTGTACCTTAATAAATAAAGTATTATAATACAACTACTTAATAACTAGGTATCCGTATTACACAACTATTACTATTGTTAGTAACCTATGGTCTCTCCACCGAGCGCGGTGAATGTTACCCTCATGAGGTGACGTGTCTGATTGTGTCAGGGCCGGCTGTGTCACCGCCACGTGCTGGTGCCCGAGGGGCCCAAGTACGACAGCCGGGGCCGCGCCTACCTCGCGGCCTTCGCCAGCCCCGGCCCCCCCAGCCCCGGGGGCCCCGGCCCCGACGCGGACTACGCGCGCACGCGGCCCCCGCGCCTGCTGCTGCCGCGCTGCTGCAACTGCTGCAGGAAGTCGGTCATAGGCTGCCAGTGACGACACTGCTGGTAGCGATAACAAATAAACCTAGTGCTTATATGCTCATTCGATAAGTTCGCCAAAATAGCACAATATGCTTCTTATTAACAAATAATAAATATTGTAATAAATACTGTGTCTATGGTGCAAGAAAGTGTATTTATCTAAAGTAAAGCGAATTTTTAGGCGCTCAAATCCTGTCAAAGCTAGCCGGGTGGACGTAGCGGGTGGACGTTCTTTGACGCTTTGCTAGCGTTAGCGTTGTCAAGATTGGTAGCCGCGTCGACCAAAAATACGCGCTCAAGTGCTACCAAAGAGAATATAATCACTACGGTAGAACAGCGCACTACTCATTTATAGAAGTAGTAGTAATCGTGCTCTTTTTTGGCTTAAATAGTTATTAAAATATAAAAAACCTTGTGGATGAAAGAAGAAACTACGAAACAACCAAAGCTGCTTTAATTTAAATTTGATGGTAGGAAATTAAATTAATATTATTACGTTTCATTTCACGCTATCTTACGACTGTCATATATCATAGTTTTATTTGGTATATTTCTGCGTCTGCGTAAACCGTAACGAAAAGATTTGAAACATCGGAGTGTTGACAGTAAAAATAATGACGAGTTTCTAATTTAATGTTTTTCAGACTGTTCCGGTGAATGGCTGTGACAGTAACCACCTTGTTAAATTATCTACTGATTGATATTGACAGTGGAGGATCCGCCATCATTTTGGAATGGCGGATTGATTTTTTATTTGTTTAATTTTCTATTTACATGAATACTCTAAAAAACTTGACATTGGCGAAATTATCTCTTGAATAAGAGTAAGTAAGTAAGTAAGTAAGTAAGTAATCTCTTTATTTCGCAACAGAACATTATGATACACATGTTTGTAAATTATGCTAACTTGGTCTCTGTTGCGAAAAGGGGCCTCAACTCAGCTTAATGCTGCCGACAGAGTGCCGACAGCGCTGATCTTCCGTTGAACCCCGGCGGACATAGCCCGCTACCGGCAGCGAACACTCAACACTATAATTTTTTTTTTTTTTTACGATATAAAATATATAAATAATAATGATATACATAAAATATATCTTGTATAAATACATACATACAAATACTAAGTACATAATATAAATATAACGTACCAATTACATATACATAGTTAATAAATCAGGGAGTAGTTTCACACTACGGCAACGATTGTTGTGTGGAGAGGAGATGGGAGCGCAGCTTTCGTTTGAAAGCAAACTTGCTCCCACACTCTCGAATAGGCGGTGGAATATTGTTCCAACATTTCGTTGCTGCGTATTTGAAACTACCCCTGAATGACGCTGTCCTGTGTATGGGGGGAAGTAATAGTCTTCCTACAGCCGTTCTCACTCGCGACGGATCTCTGGCAAGCCAATCAGGTAGCCTACGGTGGAGGTATTCCGGATCCTGATTCTTAATAACCCCAAACATAAGACATGCTAGATGCAGTTCCCTACGTGTGGAGAGTTTCAGCATGTTTACTCTATTAATGTAGGGCGTTACGTGGGTTCTAAATGGAATGTCAAAACAAAACCGAGCGCACGCATTCTGCACTCTTTGTAACAGGCGCTGTGTTCTAACTAGGAGACAAGGTCCGTATACTATATCACAGTAATTTGTTTTCGATAACACGAGGGCCTCACATAACTTAATACGCATATCGGTGCTTAGGTGTGGTCGGATCTTGTATAGTAGACGCAGTCGATAAAAACATTTTTTTACCATATCCGAAATGTGGCTTTCAAACTTAAGACTGGAATCAAAGAGCAAACCCAGATTACGAGCCTCATCAACCCTAGAAACCGGAGCATCAAGTATGCTGACCGGGGTAGTAATACCACTGGACACGTTGCCAATTTGCCCGCGCGAGCCTGTGATCAGATACTTTGACTTAGACGGATTCAAGACTAGACAATTACGCTCAGACCACAGGGCAATGCTCGCCAAATCTTGATTGAGATCGGATATGTTAGAGTCTATATTACCTGGCGGCAGAGATATAAGAGTAGAAGCCGTTCAAATAAAAATAGAATAGAATAGATATTGACAGTTTCTGATAGATAGAGTCGACAGTTTCTGACAGAGTCGACAGTTTCTGACACGAGTCGACAGTTTTTGACACTGACATTGACAGTGAATAGTCATCGAAGTGATCATTTTTTTGGAAAAAGTTGTTATTTCGGGAAAGTGGTCGTTTGGAGCCCGAGCCGTCAACTGACTGCTGTCGCTGTGTCGGCGGCGAGCTGGCGAGGGAGAGGTCGAGTGCGAGGGAGAGGGAAGACAAAATGAAACGCGCACATAGTTATACAATGTTATATTTAGTTACCGCCTGTATGTACAGCACATAGTATGGTGCGAGTGGCTGCGAGGGACCGGGGGGCGGGCCGGAGTGGATGCACATTGAGCTAATGAACACCACTGTAGCGACAGCGGTAGTGATTGGTGATAACACGCCCCGCCCCCCGCCCCCGCACTCCGGACACACAAGTACTATTGAAAACAGAGGTAAGTATACAGGGATGTCGATAAGGTTGAGATTTGCTCAAGAACTACTCGACTGATTGTAAAAATATTTCACTAGTAAATAGTTTAGTTAGAGTACAACGCTATGGAATTGTAAACAATTTTCAAAACTCAGTCAAGTATTTTTACCTGTACACCATTCTGTATACAAGTTATATATTTACATATATATGCTATTATTCATAAACCTAGTTAAACCTCACTTCGCTTAAATCGTGTTGCTATCCCTTTCACACTTCTTTAACACGTTCATGGCCAGTGGCGGCATATGCCGTACTTTGAGTATTCGGAAAATGACAGTACGGCGTATGACGTAGTATTTTGATGCATTTAAAAAGACACAACGGCATCTCCCGCGGCGTTCGTAGGCGGTTTTCTTTGTGGAGCGGTCCCACTGTCATTCTGTGTAGAAAATAGGTATGTGTACTGTCAAAATAAAGGTTGTAGGTACATTTTTGTCGGTCTTGACACGCACATACTTAGAATCCCCCACGGCTATGACAGTAGTTGAGAATTTTCACTGTCATTTCGTAATTTCTACTGTCCATGAACGTGTTAAAAAGGTTAAGATAGAAAGGGACAGAGGGGCTAACCGGTGTCGTAACTTTAAATCGCGTTTATAAATACGCACCCCACTGACCACTCAGCAATAACCACATCGCGCAATCTTCATAAACATTTTATTATCATCCCCTACATCCACTGAGTGTATAGTCCTGTCACCCCTCCCCCCCGAACTCACACGGCGCGCCCCCCGCCGCCGGTTGCAGTGCCAGTGGCGGTGCCAGTGTCTGTGTCGTTGGTGTCTGTGCCGGCGGCGGTGCCACTGGCAGCCTGCGGTCACTTGTGCAGGCCTGCGCGCTTGGCCTCCAGCTCGTATATGAGCAGGCGCCACATCTTCACCACGAACACCTCGGCCTCCTCGTCCAGCACCTAAACACAGTACATAGTACAATTTAAAGACAGGTGTACAGGAGAGTTTTTAAGGTTGAGATTATCTCAAAAACTACTGGACCTATTGCTAAAATTATTTCACTGTTAGATAGATAAAAGTTAAAACTATGTAACTGTGAAAGAATTATTAAATTCGGTCCAGTAGTTATTGAGAAAATCTCAACCTTATTGAGGCCCCATGTATGTCTTCGACTGTACCTGGCGGTTGCGACATTATTTGATAATTTTCACTTTAATGTCTACAGGGGTTGTTTTGTGTTTAATATCACGTTAAGTTAATCAGAAAATGTTCGCGAATGACAGTACGGTGAAATTATTGGAGGATTCATGCAGGATTTCCCCTATTTTCTTTTAAACCTGTCTAATCTTAAACAATTCTTCATCATCATTTAATTGCCAACTTCAACAATATAAGTGAGTGATATCCATTTTATATAATAATCATTAACGAGAATACAAAGTTGAAATGTACACCCAACATTGGCCCATTGGCTAGAGCGTCCCCCTGGCCCCAGTGTATGTCATGGTGTGGTGTATGGCGTGGTGTATGGCATGGTGTATGGTGTGGTGTATGGTGTGGTGTATGGTGTGGTGTGTGGTGCTCACCATCTGCACGTCGTCGAGGATGCCCTGCGGCGCGGAGCCGGCCAACACCTGGAAACATTATAAAGGATAATTTACTCAACAGAACATAACACTATCCTAAGTTCCTGTGACTCCACACGAGGGTACCCGGGTTGTGTTGTGGAGGCATGCTCTTGCAATTATACAATAAGTTGGTTATATAATATTTGACATTGGCACGGATTTGATACTAAATTCAACATAGCTTAAGTAATTTTAAAATGTTTACTAAGAGTATATCCAAAAGACTGTTCCTCGCTCCAAGAGATCTCAGGTCTGGCGCTTACTTCGCTCAACGGCTGAGTGTAGCCGCTCAGCGAGGTAACCCTGCCGCATGGGGGCGACGTAGGCGATATGCTAATTATGTAAATATTTGGTAAATAGGTACTTTTATTATTTGTATTATTTTAAGTTTTGATATTATTATGTGATTAGTTTATTTTATTTATTTAGTTGATTATCTTTTTAAAATTCTGCATAGCGTATAAGAAAAGTAATTTTAATAGTTAAATTGTTAATATGCAGTTAATATGCAGTTAAACATTATAAAGTGCAGTCAGATAGAGATCGAACTACTTATAATAAACAGTTTATATGTGACATAGGTCAGCATCATCAGTCTATTTATATTGCCCCACTGCTCGGGCACAGACCTTCCCTTACATCGAGGGAGCTGGACTATGAATATAATATCTCATAACAGTGAAGGGAACAACCGGTCATACAATGTACTAAGCGTGTGTGTAGCGGCAAGCAGATGGCTTTGGGACAGAATAACATGACAGTTTGTTTTAAACGCCTCATTAATATTACGGATTCCTTGAAAAGCGCACGAAACGACATTAGCTACTTTTTGTGACAATTCTAATTAAATAGTTTCCGTGGTATTTAAAATTCAACATTTTTTATTGTAGTGAATAATGATCGCGTTAAGTTAATCAGGAGATGTCCGAGAACGTTTCTATTAGTCGGAGTGCTCGAAAGAAGTCGTGTTTGTGAAGTTTGTGCTCTTAGCAAGGTTTCCCTTGGATAAATCAATATACGCGTTATAGTTGCGTTGAGTTGAGTTTAGGAGGGTTGTGCGTAGGTTTAGGTTAGGTTATCTTCGTATTGTATGTGTTTATAAGAATACATACATTATATAACATCAGCCCCCGTATTACCGTTCTCAAAACGATGAAATCATACCATGTCACGACGCGCCGAACAGAGACGCCGCTATACCAACGTAATAGCACTGTCCCTGTCATACACGATATGTTTTGATCGTTTTGAGAACCGTAATAACCTCACTGACCAGGCTGTATGCTCTAGTCGGCCTTGCCTTTCCCTTTGGGATTTTTTTTTAATAAACACCTCCTCTAGTTGTCTTACCTTGCTGCATATGAAGTCCACTAGAGTAGGCTCCGGCTCCCCGATGTACTCCACGATCTTCTTGTTGATCCAGGGCCGGATCTTGCGGTCCATGAGCGGCGCGTCGATGCTGGCCGCGTCCACCCGGCACTGGAACAGCGCGGCCTTGTCCGTCGGGATCTTGTCGATGAGGCTCTTGATGTGCTGGCGCTTCTCCTCGGCGGCCCCCGCGGCCCCGGCCCCGGCCCCGGCGGCCCCGGCCCCGGCGGCCCCGGCCTCGGCCTCGGCCCGGCGGGAGCGCTCGCGGCGATCCTTGCCTGACATACATAATGGTGCGCTTCAAGACAAAGAGAGGTGTACCGGGATCGTAATCCATCGTGGTATTTCACACTTGAGCGATATACATTGCTGCGTGTCGTTGTCGTGTGTTAAAACTTGCAGAAACATAGCAGCAATGTATAGCGTACATGTGACAAATTGAAATCGATTACGATCGCGGTGCAAGTCGCGGTCACTTCACAGAAGAGTTTGTAAGCTTAAGATTATCTCAAAAGCTACTCTATACAGGGTGTAATGTAAAGGGTATATGAAGCCGAGAGGAGGGTGTTCAGTATCGGTAACTGAACAACTTTTGTTATATGACTTTTCGAATAAAAAATAATTAATGTCTCATACAAATCGATCAGCTGGCCGGTACGAAATGTATGAAAAGTCAAAAAATAAATTCGTGTAAATCTAAAAGTCGTAGAACAAAATATGTTGTTCAGTTACTGATACTAAACACCCTCCCTTCGGCTTCATATACCCTTTACGTTACACTCTGTATATTGCAAGAATTCTTTCACTGTTAGATTATATAAAAGTTTAAGCTATGTAATGTAACAGAATTATTACAATCGGTGCAGTAGATCTTGAGAAAATACCAACCTTGGATATGTCTGTCTTCGTGCGTACATTAAAATATTTGATAAATTAATATGTAATTGAATACAATCAGAAATTATTTCAAAAACTAAAAAACCCGACTGCATAAAAACTATCCCCTTTTGATTAATTATTTATCCCCTAAGACAGTCCCGTAATGAAGACGAATCTAACGACACCTCATACACCGACAGCCAGCAAGCCGGTTAGGTTATAGGATGCCAGGGAGGAATGGACATACATACACACGACAAACATACACACATGCTCCTTCTGGAGGCAGTCGGGTAAAAAGTAACAGTTAAGGGTCTGCGAGCTGTCAAACTCAAGCGCGAGACAGAAGATGCCCCGCAGCGGCGGAGTGAAGAGCACGGCACAGGGACTACATACTTGTATTCTTATGAATTATTGATGAAATAAAAATACGCCAACAAAAATAAGATTTCTTTAAAACAAGCTTTCGTATTTATAATACTCTACCGCTGTCCCTTTCTATCTTAAACCTTTTTTTTAATTAGTGTGAAAGTGCCGGCGACACGTTGCTGTACCTCTGTGCGTGGCGTGCGGCGCGGCGTCGTGCGGCGGCGTGTCGTCGTCGTCCGCGGCGAACGCGGCGTGCGGGCGACGCATGCGCGCCATGCCCACGCCCACGCCCACGCCCACACCGTCTGATACACATACACTGTTACTGAGGGAACACGGACCGCTACCATGGGAACATGACACAATTACAATACAAAAACGCATTGATCTCCTATAAACAACTAGATACACAAAGGTCTTACTAAAACAATTTAAAAACGTCCAAATAAGCGTCCATTGTTAACGTCCAAATAATGTCTAATAAAGCAAATGAGGGTCCATTCATCCGTTTGGACCTTCTTTGCGCTCGGACATTTTTAGAAGGCAAATGAAATTCGTTTATTCGTTCGAGAGTAGTATACACATTAGATCTTAAGATAACGTTATTGTCCTTTTACTCAACCATTTGGTGTACGAATATTAAAGTAAGTAAGTACCTAGTTTGATTTACATATCTAGTCAGTAATTATCTAAGTATAGCAATGGATCAATTGAACTAAATATTTTCACATGTCACATAAATCACAATACAATATAGCAAATACGAATTCTAATAATTAAATGTCATTCATTACCTAATTAATTAAATTTCATATCAATAAATACTATGTCATTACATTATTTGATGTCAAATATTCTTTTACCGAATAAAAACAAGAGTCAATTAAATATAATTTCAGTTTCTTTTTGAATATTGGCAATGGCAAGTCCCTAATTTCATTTGGCAAAGCATTATAAATCTGTATGCACATGCAGAATACGTTTTTCCTATGTAATGCAAGATTTATCCTCGGTAAATATAATAAGTTTTCATATCTTTTGCTAAAGCAGTTCATGTCCTTTCTTGTTTTAAAGGAATGGGGATTTCGTTTGACGAAGAGACAAATTTCCAGTATGTAGATACCTGGGAGTGTTAGTAATTTAAGCTGTTTGAACAGTGGTTTGCACGAGTCTCTGTAGTGTGCTTTGCACAGCGCTCTAATACATCTCTTTTGGGCTACGAAAACTCTCTGTACATCGACTGAGTTTCCCCACATAACAATACCGTACCTTAGGGTAGAACCTATATAACCGTGGTAGACCTGAAGTGCTGCATCCATGGAAACAATATTGCGAATGCGTTTTATAGCAAACAAAAATTTATCAACTTTTTTACAGACTGAATCTACATGGTATTTCCAATGACAGTTTTTATCTAAGGTTATACCTAAGAATTTAGTGCAGTCAACCTCTTCTATATCTTCCCCCATATAAGACACTGAAAGGGTAATTGATGGGGATTTATACGTCTGGAATCTGATCATCTTAGTTTTAGTTGTATTTATTTTTAGATTGTTTGAGGTTAACCAGTCAATGACATCTTTTAGAGCATTGTTAATGTCCTCATTGAAGGTGTTTTGGTCTCTACATTGTATTGCAATGGTGGTGTCATCCGCGAACATGATGCATTTGTGATTTGTTGAATTTGGCAAATCATTAATGTAAATCAAAAATAGAAGAGGACCAAGGATGCTTCCTTGTGGTACTCCATAGTTGTTGTTTCTAAATTTTGATCTACATGTCCTCCAGTAGTATTTATCCTCGTAAGCAACTTCCGTACACTGATTTCGATTTGACAAATAAGATTTGAGCCATTTCAGAGCTGGACCCCTGATTCCATATCGGTCTAGTTTATGTAAAAGCCTCTTATGACAAACAAAATCAAATGCCTTCGTCATGTCTAGGAATAGAGCTACAATAGGCAATTTATGGTTCAAACTCTGGGTAACCAGCGATATTAGTGAAAAACATGCGAGTGACGTTGTGCAGTTTTTCCGGAACCCGTACTGTTCATTACTGAGTATGTTGTGCTTATTTAAGAACGAAGTCAACTTGTCGTACATGGCCTTTTCGAATATCTTCGAAAAGATCGGAATCAGTGTGATTGGCCTGTAATTATTTAAATCAGTGGCGTCCCCTTTTTTGAATATAGGTTTAATAATGGAGCGTTTAAGTCGTTCAACTAGATACACAGTCGGGCAGACTGTGTATCTAGTTGTTTATAGGAGATCAATGCAAATATGACATTGATTCTTTCAAATTTATTATGGCATCGGCCTAAATGTCTTTGAATTTTCACATTACTATAACTAATTGTGAGCTGCTCCGGTCACATAATGAGCCCTGAATATTAGGGAATTGAGAAGGGCTACAATATTAAGGGTATTCCCATCACACGCGGGGAACGATGTGAATTGGACGTGGGGAGAAATGATTTGGGGGGGGGGGGGCGAATAGGAAAAATATTCCCATTCTCTCCCAAATCATTTTAAACAAAATTCAATTTATTGTTTCAAAAGAAAGTTAGAAAGATGGGTTCTATCTAACAGAAAACGGTTCATTGACATATCGAAAAAAACTGATTCCACTGCTCTCTTCAGCAGGAATACTAGAGATGAGTGATGAAGAACAGACAGACGGACAACAAAGTGATCTTAGAAGGGGTTCCTTTTGTCCTCTCGAAAAAAATGAGTCAACTACCCTGCGTGCTGCTGCTGTGTTCCCGTGGTTTCAAGGGTGGACTAACAAAAACAGTATTGTTAACTTCAATGTTCATTTATTATTATAAAACAATATAAAAAAAAAATTACTGCACTCTACATACCGCAGGGGTACGAGCGCAGGGGTGGGTTCCCGGGAGCTTGGGGCGGGCGGGAGCGCACGCGACACTGGGCGGGGACAAGTTAGCGCCCGCACCGAGAGCGCGGCGCGTACGCAATGCGTGGGGGGAGGGGGAGGGAGGACGGCGGCGGGGGAACGGCGGAGGGGGGAGGTCGGAGGGGGGACAACAAACGGACCTGTGCTCGTGCTCTCGGACAGAGTTCACGCGCGCTGCATTCAATTATTTGTTTAATGTCTAAATATTTACTAATTATTTCAATTGTTATGTTTTATGTTTATTAATGTATGAATGCAGCCGGACCGATGCGCCCGGACTGTCACAGAATGGGTGCCATCGGACGGTCGCCGGCGTCGGGGCAGACCGCGGCGTGGGTGGAGAGACGATGTCGTTGGATACAGGGATGGATGGAAGAGGAGGGGGGGAGACCTTTGCCCAGCAGTGGGACAATTTATAGGTTCACAAAAAAAATGTATGAATGACTACAATTTTGTGTTGGACATGTTCTGTAATAAAATTGTAATGAATAAATAAATCTTGAGTTCCGCGCTCGCTACACACACTATTAGGCGCCGGCCACACCGACAGCGGGCGAGCTAGCTATGCGGACGGACACCGTCTCACGTCTTCACACACCTCGGTTCACACCGCGACCTAACGACTAACCTACGTCAGCGATGCGACCCAAATATACAACGATTACAGCGAAGCTACTCGCTCACCTAGATAGGCGCACACGCTTCGCTTCGCTAGCTTATTTATTTTATTTTTTATTTTATTTTACAAGTTTGTATTACCAACAGCTGTGCAGCATGGTCAAAAGTTGTTACAGAACATATTTTCTACGCAGCCAATAACAGGTAATCGCAAATAAATACATGACATGAAAACTTATCAACTAGAGAATACAAACAATGTGAGGAATAATTGAGGATTATTGTCCGGTATCGGAAGCTGTCGCACCCGCTGCGGGACCAAAGAAATCAGTGGTCAATATTCGCTTAATGTGCGTGGGTTAGCTCGCCCGTCCGGTCATAGTTGTCGGTGTGAACCCCATAGTTTAGCTCGACAATATTACGCGTACTTTGTATAGTTAGCCCCCAGACCAGATGGAGGGATGACCTTCGCAAGATGGCTGGCAGAGACTGGATGCAAAGGGCTGAGAGTAGGGTGGGAGAGGCCTGCGCCCAGCAGTGGCCTGATACGGCCTGATGATGATGATAGCTTCGCCCGCCCACCTATCTCGCTCGCTCGCCCGCTAGCGATGTGGCCTGCGCTTTAATATGTACAGCTAACAGCAACTCAAGTGTAACACTTTGACCTTTGCACGGTTCTTATTATCCGCGTCGTGCGGGTTGAAATTGTACTGCAAGTGTTACCATTGATCTGCTGCTGTCTGTACTTTCAATCAATAAATCCAATATTGTCGTACCGTGCGCGTCCCCCTGTCCTGCGCCGGTCCCGCCGCCTGTCCCGGCCCCGGGTCCGGGGCTGTGCCTGCGCTGCGAGTGCGTGAAGCTGATGGTGATGGGCGAGGCGCCGGTGCCGGTACCGACCCCGCACCCGGCGCCGCTGCCCGCACTCACGCCGGTGCCGGTACCGACGCTGCCGCCGGACGCGGTGCTCTGAAACACACAAACCACACTCACACTCAATAAACGTACTCAGCAGATAGGTTAAAAAAAACATACCGGTGACATCGTCTACAGTATATTTTTGGTCTATTATATATAAACCGATATCGCTCACTTATATTTTTGAAGTCGGCAATTAGACCGACAGTTTCGACCGATTTCGACGGCTTTCTTTTGAAATCGGTCGAATCTGTCGGTCTAATTGGCGACTTCAACAATATAAATGAGTGATATCCGTTTATATATAATAGTTTATAATAATGGCTCACTAAAGTTTTATTTTTGGGTTCATTACACAAGCTTAACTTATCCCACTTAATATTATAAACGCGAAAGTTTGTATGGATGGATGGACGTTGCTCTTTCACGCAAAAACTACCGAGTGGATTGTAATGAAACTTTACAATAATATAGCTCATAACACAGGCTATAATCCATTTATCATTTGACGAGACAAAAAAAATAGTATACAGTTAATATTACAATTGGCGGTCCTATCGCTCAAAGCGAGCCGCGCTGTCTCCGAATGAGCGTAGTTGTCTCTTTCGCACTCATTGAATTCACTATTTAACTTTGTAAACAATTCCATTGGGGGTCGCTGGCGCTGCACTCACTAGCTAATGCTATATTCTACAGTAATTGACGTCATAATGAGTCCTTAATTAATTAAGGGCCTTCCATGAACCAAATAGCGCCGTCAATCTTTGAAAAATATTATCTTCCTATTAAATTTTTATTAAAAAAGCTATGTACATAATGTTTAATAAATACTATTTTTTAAATGCTTATTTATAACGTGATTCAATGTCGGTAAGTTGTAGTTCGCATAATTGCGAAAAACGGCCGTTTCTGGCACATTTGTGAACTACAACTTAGCTTGTCGCAATTATGCCATGTATTGTATATTGAAAAATAGTATTCATCCTAATAAACATTTTGTAAATAGCTTTTTTAATAAAAATTAATAATTTGTAAGATATTATTTTTTTAAGGATGACCGAGCTAGTTGCGTCATGGAAGGCCGTTAAATAAATGCTACTGCTAGTAGCCACAGCACTACCCCATTGGACGTGTTGCAATGACTTAGCCGAGCACGCGACGGGTCCTCACGTGTGAGTGGCAATTACTTGAGTCGCCGTTGCCCTTGCCGTGCTCAGCCAGTGCACCATGGTCCGAGTAGTACTCACGTGTCTCCTGGAGTGCGAGTGTGAGTGCGAGTGTGAGTGCGCGCGCTCGGCGGAGGGCGGCCGCGGGGGCGTCGTGCCGCCGTCAGAACTCTGCGCATTGCAAGTATAGTATTTGTATTACAATTGATTGACGGCGCTACGACCAGAGCGCTGTGATATTCAATAATAACATATAGCACATAATAATTCATAAACTATTAGGTACAGTCGAAGACAGAGATAAGTATCCAGGGGGCCTCAATAAGGTTAAGATTTACTCAACAACTACTGAACCGAATTTAATAATTCTTTAACAGTAAGGGAACTGTCCCAATAACCGTCACTTTTTGAACTTTTCACTTTTGATTTTGTAGCCACGGCCGTAGTATAAGACCCACAGGGAATGAAATGGTGCAAAGATATAAACAATTTATTTAAATTTTATTTAATTAAATAATGTTTATTTAATTTTAAGATTAAATAAGTTATTTTTAGACTTATATGAAATAATACCCCTTTGCCCGGTATCCGGCATGTCCTTGTACAGATATCCGACATACCCATGTCCCAATAGCCGTCATATATGTATATAGTTTTTGTGTAGGTAATGTATGACGTATATATATATGATTGATCAAAGTGTTATAGTGTAAATGGAACACCTGATTGGACAAGCTTTATGTTTTCGACATTTCGACATTTCTCAAATATATAAACCAAAATAGTCAAAATATTCATTGTTGCTGTTCCAGCCAGTATATATAATTCAGGTCATTATGCCTATAATTACTAATGCACCCAAAGAAGTTTTAAAAATCCCAAAGATGTTTTTTTTCTCTAACCTCAAAAAGTGAACAGTGTTAGAATTTGTGTATTGTATTAAATTAATTAAATAATTAGTTTATGTGTCTAAATTACGCCAAAAACACGTTATTTAGTGAAATTGTGCATTGTAATAGTGGACAAGTGTTATCTCGCAAAAACTCCGACATTACATAGTGTAAAATCCAATTGACTTTTTTTTACGAAAAATTAACGACTTTTTGTGGCAAACTTGTTACCAGAATGAAGTGCGATAATGATCATAGCGATGAAAATTTGATACAGTGCGATGGTTGTAAACGGAACGTATGTCTTAGTTGCAGCAACCTAACAAGCAGCGAGGCTCGTGTCATGGGGTTGAAATCCAAACGCACCCTCATATTTCTATGTTCGCCTTGCCGCGAGGCCTTATTTCAAGTGCCTAAACTGATCCAAGCATATGATTGTGTACGTAAGGAATTGGACGACGGATTTCTGCACCAGTGACTCATGCAGTTTCTACTGCTACTCCGGCCACTTCCTTAGACACTAACAATATATCGGAGGAGATGGCGGAGCGTGATCGCAGAGCAAATAACGTGATCCTTGTTGGTCTCCCTGTAATGGATACGGGTGACACAGCTATTCAAGGGCCCACTGATGAGGCCACTGTCAGAAGGATCCTGGTGGAGATTACGAGTGAACAGATATCTTCTGACAAACTGGTGAAAGTGTTGCGACTTGGTAAACGAGACAACAGTAAACCGCGCCACATGAAAGTGATCCTCAAGTCACGGCATGATGCAGTGAAGGTCCTTAAAAACAAGAATAGAGCCATGGAGGTAAGAGTGTATGATGACAATACACCGATGCAGCGGGACGAGCTAAAGGAGCTGAGGTAACGTCTCCAGCTACGTACCGAGAGTGGTGAGTTAGATCTCACTATTAAGTATGTCAGGGGTGTGCCGAAGATAATCAAACAAAAAAAACTATTTGACCCCAACAACCCCTACACTGACCTTACCTTCCTATACACCAACTTATGCTCGCTGTCATTAAAATTCGACTTATTTCTTTTATATGTAAACACCAACAAGCCATCCATTATAATTGTCACGGAGACCTGGCTGAACAGCAGGGACAGAAACAGCAGGGACAGAAACAGCACATTTGCCATACCTGATCATACTATATTTAGACAAGACCGGAAACATCGACCTAAGTCGCAGGGTGGCAAAACGCGTGGTGGCGGTGTTGCCATATATGTCAGAGACCGTGTCAACCCATTATTGCAAGAACTCATAAGAAGTATGACTGTATGTGATCTTACGGAAGCCTTGTTTTTGGATATTCAATATGACTCTCACCATTTCCTTGTTGTTGGGGTATATCGACCCGATGATAGGGAACCAGATATATGGAAACGACGTGACTCTAAATTATTGGCTAAGCTGCTTCAGCGAACAATGTGATAGTTATCGCTGGTGACTTCAACTACTCCGACATCCTATGGCCTCAAGACATCGAACAGGACCTCAAGGGACCCGAGGAACTGTTTAAGAACATGTTTCTCAACAGTAATCTTCATCAATTGGTCTCCCAGCCGAAACGTTTCCGCACAGGCAACACTCCATCCTTGCTCGATCTGATCATGACAAACGATGAAAACTTAATCACTGGAATATGTTATAAACCACCTATAGGAAAGATTGATCATTGCGTACTAGAGTTCAGCATCCAATTTCTGATACAAAGAGTCCACAGTCAGCCCAAACTTAAAAGATATTACCATTACATTGACTTTGACAACTACATGGAGGAACTGGAGAAGGACCTCGAAATCTTGGAATCTACTACTGACGTGGAGCGTTTTTGGAGACAGCTAAAAACCATAGTAGATACAAACACAGACAGAGACGCTCCGCTTAAAAAAGTGAAGAAGAAGGAAGGTAATGAACCCTGAATCAATGACAATATATTGAAACTTGTATCTGAGAAGGGAATACTTTGGGATGTTTATATTGGCACAAAGGATGACGAGAACTACCAGCGCTATAGAACCGCCAGCAATCATTGTGTGGCAGAAAGCAGAAGGAGCAGAAGACTGTATGAAGCAAAACTACTGGATAACGGACAAAAACCCTTCTATTCCCATCTGCGAAGGTACATGTCATCCAAAGTGAGCATTTCACCTGCAATGAGGAACCATAATGGCGACCTAGTTACAGACCCCACCGACATAGCGGAAATCTTCGCGCAAGAGTTTCAGAAAGCCTATTGTCGTGAACCAGATGTGACCATATGCTAACAAGTGACTACATTAGCCCGTGTGGAGCACTCGATCTGTGACATAAACTTTACACCCAAGGATGTTGAGAAAGTTTTAAAAGGACTCGACACAGGCTCTGCTCCTGGACCTCACAACATTCCCTGCATTATTCTAAAAAACTGCAGCAAAACACTTGTTCCTATTCTCACTGAGCTTATGAGGGTGTCTTTTGAGGTCGGACATGTCCCACTTGACAGGAAACATGCTGTAGTTACACCTGTGTACAAATCCGGTGATAAAACAGACCCTGCCAAGTTTAGGCCAATCAGCTTGACAAGTATTGTGGGTAAGGTGATGGAGAGACTAATATGCAATAAACAGAAGAATTTCCACAACAGAGAAAATGTTATATCCAGCAGAATGGCTTTGTCGAGAAGGGATCCACAATAATGAACTTACTGTCATGTGTGCACCCGTGGACTATGGACGTGGACCGTGGCAACCCGGTTGACGTTATTTACCTCGATTTTGATTTTGCTTTTGACAAAGTCCCGCATCAGCGCCTGCTTATAAAATTGGAGCATTTTGGCATTCGAGGTCGGCCTTTAGACTGGGTAAAGAGTTACCTGTTGGGAAGAACCTTCCAGGCCAGGATCGGTTACTCCTTGTCCCAGAAGAGGGACGTCCTGAGTGGAGTTCCCTAAGGATCTGTTTTAGCCCCCACACTTTTTGGAATTTTCATCACGGACCTCATTGCGCTGATAGACTCACGATGGGAAATTCTTTGGCAACCCACTCTTAGTGTCTGGACAACTACAGAGCGATCTAAACAAGCTCCAGGAATGGACGAAGCAGTGGCTAGTCAAGGTGAACATATCGAAATGTGCTGTGTTGCATCTAGGTAGTAAAAATCCTGGCGTGGTATACACCATTGATGACACTGATATAAACACTGTGGAATCCCAAAAGGACCTTGGAGTTGTGGTTTCAAAAAATCTAAAATGGGGAGAACACATTAATGGCATTGTCAAGAAGGCTAATTCATTTATGTATGTTATAAGGAGATCCTTTCAATATATTACATCCGATGTTCTTGTCAAAATCTACAAAACATACATTAGGCCTCTTCTGGAACATGGATTTCAAATATGGAACCCATATTTTATAAAGGACATCCGATCTACCTACTACCTACTTGAGAGCGTGCAAAGAAAGGCAACAAAGATTCCATATATTAAACTGCCCAAAAAGTCCTATGAAGAAAGGCTTAAAATCCTAGGTATTCAAACCCTGGCAGAACGTCGACTCAGAGGTGATCTAATTGAGACATATAAAATTCTCACGTACAAATATAACCTCCCAGATGTCCACCGTTTCTTTGAGACTAAAGACATACGTCCATTGCGAGGACACCATATGAAAATCTACCGCACTATCGCCAATAACAAAATCGCTCATCACTTCTTAAGTAACAGAGTTGTCCACGCACGGAACAAACTGTCTGATGATGTAGTATCTGCACCATCAGTGAACTCTTTTAAAAATCGCCTCGACGTGTGGTTAAAATCAAACATTATATAAATAAGCAATATGTGTAGTGAATCATATGAACATTAGACAACATAGACTGAACTTACCAACACTGTGATATAGACACACCAGCATTGTGCTGCCTGTCTATCAAATGAATAATAAAATGCACAAAAACGTCCCAAACCATAAGAAAACACATCGTAATGTTTGGGACGTTTTTTGTGCATTTAGGGATGTTTTGTGTTTTGGGAAGTTAAAAAATATTATTTTACGGGTACTGGTGTGAAAAGTAAGCAATATCTCTATAGTTATCTATATATCATATAGATGACGGGTACTGGTACATTTTGCTGTTTGGTTGAACCAATAGCCGTCAACGAATTTCAAATGTTATTATTTAATTAATTAAAACAAATAGGCATCAAATCAAATTACAGAATGATATTAATATTAATAAAGTTTCATTTTAAACATCAACACTTACAAATAAGTAAATACATGAGCCAGCGTTGAAAAAAAACCGTAGTCAGTAAAAACAGCAGTTTAGTAATCGAACTTCGTAACTTTTTTACAAAAACGTGAACACAAACTATAAAGTGATATTATATTATGTTATTTGATGTTTTATTGTATTTTTGCCAGTTAATTAGCAGCAAAACAGTATTTATTTTCATAATATTGCAGAGAAAACGAAATAAACTACCATTTTCGTGAGATATAGGCAATTTAAGTTGACTTGACGGGCATACGTACATTGACGGCTATATGTACACTTACCTTACATAGTTCTCACTTTTATCTATCAAACAGTGAAAAAAGTTTTGCAATAGGTCAAGTAGTTTTTGAGAAAATCTCAACCTTAAAAACTCTCCTGTACACCTTTCTCTGTGTTCCACCGTATGTACTAACAAAAACGTCCCCAGCCCCGGGCGGACAGCACGCGTGACGTGCTGCGCGCCACAGGTCAATGACCGCAGCGCGCGGCGAGAAGGAATCATACAATATGTACGCAAGGAAAACTATTTTATTCTCGTCTTCTTTTCGAAATTTTCTCAAAAAGTATTAGACCGATTATTTTAGAATTATTTATATACTAGTGTACAAGTAGTTATGTACTACAACTAATTGTTCAAATTCTTAACATTCATGAGGTCTTCGGTGTGTTCTGTGTATTCGACTATTTTTAATGGAGGCACTTCACTTGGCCGTTCGCATTCGCTATTGGATGTTTGTCGTATTTGTCAAATACTTGACGTACATACAAATAAGACGAATATTTTGTCAAGCATGCCAACCACACATGGCAATTATGACATACGGAAATACGAATATCCACGTGAAGGTGCCACTATAACAGATAACCGTTACGTACAGCCCAAAGCGTATGAAGTGGAACACTTTGGACTAGTCTTATTGTCTAAGCCGTAAGAGTTACAATCGTATCTATATGTGGTCGTATGTTACCTGCGGTGTCCTCGGCTTGTGTTCCCTGTGGTGGTGGTGGTGCCTGTGCCTGCGCGGGGGCGTGTGCGGGGGCGTGCGCGGCGCTGGGTGCGCGGGGGGCGAGGCGCCGGGCGCGGGCGAGGCGGAGGCGGAGGCGGGCGGCGAGGCGGAGGCGGGCGGCGAGGCGGTGCGGTCGCGCGCGGCGCCGGGCCCGCCGCCCGAGTCGTCCGAGTCGATGGGCTCGGCCTCGGCGGGCAGCTGGCGCGAGGCGGCCGCCAGCAGGTAGCGCTCGCGGTGACGCTCGGCGCGCAGGCGGGCCTGGGACACGAAACAAACATAACTCAAATAGCTGTATTGCAAGTTACCACGTTGCGTACATTATTGCACGCCAATAATTTTTTGGAACTTGCGTATTTACAGTGCTCGAGCACCCTGCCAAGTCATTAATCAAGAGCTTGAAAAGCCGAGGGCCGAGCGTTGCTCCCTGGCGCACTCCCCACCGCGTGGACCCGCACTCGGACATGCACCAGCCGTGACGCACGCATCGCTTGCGATCACCAAAGTAGAAGACGAAGAACTCAAGGAGACCACTAAATAAACCTGATATGCATCATTTGTCCAGGAGGATGTCGCTATTTACTCTGTCAAAGGCTTTGCTGAAAACCAAGACATGCGTCGTCAACCGAACGACGCATGTTGGGTGGGAATGGCTCGTTGCTGCGTATGTCCTCTCCCGATGAGCTATCTCCCGGTGCGTTACCTCCTGCCTGTCCTGGTCGCGCTGCTGCTGCCGCTGCAGCTCCCTGGCGCGCTGCTGGTGCAGCTGCAGCGAGACGTCAATGAGCAGGCGCGGCGCGTACTGGCGGTCGTGCTGCGACCGAGCCACCTCCCACTCGGCGCTCGCCGCGCGCTCGTCGTCGCCGCGCTCCTGAATACACAACACAGTTAGGGAAACCTCCAGCCGGTTCATAGTGTCCTGGTACTTGCGAAGAGCTGGGGCTTCTGACCGAGTGGACACAGCAGGTGGTGGAGCATACTGGAACGGATTATCATGACACTCCGCGCTAGCCATGGGCTCCTGGTACTGGCAGTGCAACTTCATCATCCCGTACCAGTCCCCTGCTGGCTGCAGTCCCAAGGCGCGCGTGTCAATGAGACTCCAGGCGTGTCATAGTGTCCTGGTACTGATTATGTTTCTCAAAAAGCTGGGGCTTTAGGCCGAGTGGAAATGGCAGGTGTTGCGTGAGACATTTGAGATTCCATGTCAGCTATGGACTCCTGGTACTTGTTAAGAGGCTTCTGACCGAGTGGAAGCCTCATGTGTATAGTGCGACATATCGCGACTTCATGTCCGCATTATATTGTTGTATTTAAGTATTAATTAGCGGGGGTTATCATACATTCTAAGCCTCCCCGCCCTGGTCACCTGGTATATGCGCGCGCGCAGCGCCTGCAGCTCGTCCCGCTCGGCCGCGCGCTCGGCCGCGTCGGCCTCCGCCTCGCGCACGCGCCCCTGCAGGCGCCGCGCCAGCTCCTTGCCGCGGTAGTACTTGCGGTCGTCGCGCTCGTCCTCGTAGTCCTCCAGGAACTCCTTCAGCCGCTTCGCCTCGCGCTCGCGCGCCTCCTCGCGACCGCGCGAACGGGAACGCGCGCGCTCGTACTCCTGACACACACACATACACATACATACATACACGTTGCTTTATACAGAAAGAAAGGCAGGCGAGACGAATCGGATGGCCCCTTTTTTGTCCCACCATGCCCGGGGGAGCGTGTTGATTATGTCGGGCTCGCCGCCCTGAAGGGACGGAATATCGACTAAACTTCCTGGTGTGTTCCACCTCGTGCCATTGTTGCTGAGCCCCGGGAGCTGCGATACATCCGCGCCCCGCCTGGCGCCCCGAGCATTTCCCATTGTGGATTGTAATAGCCCACAATTCATCATCCATCACCTTCCTCCTCCCCGCCCAACCTGATGGCCCTACCATCAGGTTCGTCTCGTCTACTGCTCATCGGCCAGTGACAGAGATTGAGTTTCAAAATTCTTTGCTAACAATAATACGAACACAGTTAATATCGAGGCTTAGCATTTAAGAACTCTTCACGTGTTATTACTATTTATGGTCAGAATATTGGTACAAGCCCAAAGGTCAGCGTGTCCTTAGATGTCATATCCCCCCCCCCCCCCCCCCCCGCTCACCTTCCCCTTGCGTCGTTCGCGCGTCTCCCAGGCGCGCAGGCGCTCCTGGTACGCGGCCTCCTTTTCTCTCGCGCGCTTCTCCCCGCGCTTGCGCTCGCGCGCCTCCTCCTCCTGTTCGCGCGACCTGCGCGAGTCCACGCCCGGACTGCGCGAACGGCCGCGATCGCGCGAACGATCGCGCAACTCCCTGAAACACAGGTACATGTAACATACAAAGCTCAATGTCATTAGTGACTATTACAAAAAGTAGTGGTCCCAGCGACGAGCCCTGCGGCACACCTCGAAGTGGAGGTCGCCATGAAGTTGAAAAATCGTTTAAAGCCAAAACCTGCCATCAATTTTCAATATACGAGACAACTAATCGAAATAGATAACCATATACCAAGGCATAAGATAGTTTCTACAGAAGTAGCACCTGATAGATATAATCAAACGCTTTACTCAAATCAGGAAACACACTGACTAGCAAAAGCGGCAGAAGTGCTCCTCGAACCGAGTGACTGACAAGAAGATGAAAATGACTACTACAATGAACTCTTTGCATACAGGTGGACGTATTAATCTGTCAGTGCGGTACATTGCTCAATAGAGCTAGTCGTGCTAAGCTCACCTCTCGCGCTCGCGGTCCCGCTCCCTCTCGCGTATTTCACGCTCCCTCTCTCGCTCGCGCATCTCCCTGCGAACAGTGCATTCATAGTGTGATCAAATGATGAGAAATCTTCTTGGTTAGAAGACCACATTGAATTCCAAATTCAAGCATCCCCTCGCAGGTGCCCAGTGAGCACTACAGACCCTATTAGTGTCCTCAAAACGAACAAACCACACCATGAGACGCCGCTATACCAGCGCAATAGCACTGTCCCTGTCACGCACGCTGTTACATGATATGATTTGTTCGTGTTGGAAGCGCACTATCCCCCAGCGCCGCACCTCTCTCGCTCGCGCTCCTTCTCGCGCTCCTTCTCCCTCTCCCGCTCTCGCTCCTCTCTCTCCTTGTCTCGCTCTCGCTCGCGCTCCTTGTCCCTTTCCTTGTCCCTCTCCCGCTCGTCGCGTCGCTCCTTGCCCCTGCACAACGCAACACACGCTCATGACAATCTGTACCTTATAACACTAGTGCCAGGGGTTCTTATTGCAACTAGCGGTGCATATGGACCAAACAACATTATTGTAGGCATTGTACAAAGGATGGCACTACTTTTGGCAATCACAATACTTACTATCATTTTATACTAATGTCAATGTCATTAGATGGCCATTTCCCTGTGTCACGTTACCTGGACGAGCTCCTCCTGCGTCGCTCCCTGTCCTTGTTCCTTTCGCTGTCTCTCTCCCTCTCCTTGTTCCTGTCGCCGTCTCTCTCCCTGTCCTTGTTCCTGTCGCCGTCTCTCTCCCTGTCCTTATTCCTGTCTGTGTCCCTGTCCTTGTCTCTCTCCCTGTCCCGCTCCCTGTCCCTGTCGCGCGCGGTGGAGTCGTCCCTGCTCCTGTCCCTGTCGCCGCGGTCGCCTCGGTCGCCCCGGTCCCCGCGGTCGCCTCGGTCCCCGCGGTCGCGGTCCCTGTCGCCGCGCTCCTTGTCGTGTTGCTTGCGCCGCACCACCACGTCAGCCTCCTCCTGCGCCCAAACACGCACACAATATACACCCGCCCGCCCCACACACCGCCCCCGGACACACCCCGCACCGACCCGCAACACTCCCCACAGATGCATACATACAAGGGAAGACGCGCATAGGAGTTATAATTCTTTGAGCGCAAACAACCTTCAATTACTAAACCACCACTTGCAATAAAAGATAACCCTAGTTAGCGATTTAACTCGAGCAAAATGTATGCCATTTTGACGGGTTAAGTATATAACCCAGGAGTATCTCGCTCCATATTGTCATTATGTTTAGTGTATAACAAATCGCTGTGTCTACAAGTAATTGAACTCCTGCAGCAATGTGACGTCAGTATTAGTTCCATCTCAACGTAGGTCCATGTGTCCACCAAACTCCAGGGCAACACATGCTTCTACCATGTTCCTCCATTGTGTGTGCGTCGCGTCCGCCGCGGCCGACGCGCACATTGCCATACAGAGACGACCACATACACTGACCCAGTGAGCTGCTTGTTGCGAAACAACAAATGAAACTGAATTACCACAGAACGGATCCGCGGCCTAATGTTGTCTACAAGACGTCGACAGTGCTGGTGTTCTGTAGGAGCAGCGTGGACGTGTGGGCTGTATTATACGGTGATACCAGCAGGGAAGACGGCCCCCAGATACACTACAAGAAGAACCACTTCACCGATTGTAACATTTTACTAGTAGACAGCTTAGAGTGTCCGTCGGGGTGGGGGTGTGGGGTGGGGGTGTGGGGAGGCGGTCACACACATCAACATTATACCTCGTAGTCTACCGCATGTCACACAAACAACTACCAATCGATACCTATTCCAGTGGCCATTGGGCGTGACGACGGTAAGTATCAATTCCGCGTGTCATGTAGCGGGCCACGTTCCTATTCTGTTTCTGTAAACAACGAGAGATCACAGATTCGTAATAGCAGTCCCCCCGCGCCCCCCGCGTCTGCCGCACTCACTGTGTCCGTACGGTCCGGCGCGCGTCGGGTCCGCGTCGGGTCCGCGCCGCGCCCGCTGTCGTCCCGCCGCGCCGCCGCCTCCCGCAGCCGCGTCTCGCCGCGCACACAGCGCGCGCACACAACACGCACTACTAGCGACTCAACGGTCCACCGCCGGCCGTCGCACAATGTATGCACCTCCATTTAAACCAGGGTCTCTCAAACTTATGGCTGGTAAAGTTTCCAAATGACGGCGAACCCCCAAACTTTGAGGCCCAAAGAAAATAATAAAGAAAGTAAGTCTTTTTTATTTCAGTAAACGTAATGAATACACTAAAAAAGTGGCCTTGGTTCTTATTGCAAATCGAGTCAATTTTGGACCAGTCATACAGATACCATTACATAAATCTAGTCGCGAACCCCACTTTGAGAAACCCTGATTTAGACCAAAAATATTCAAATCCTTGGCATCAATTAATTTCGTCGACATTTGTTCGACAATAAGTTTTGAGTGACTATATGAATACGATACGCGGTACAACATAGCCTCGCTGCGTGCGCGCGCCGTGCGACCGCGTCCCGGGCGCGCCACTCACACGCACGCGCGGGACATTGGGGGGTGGAGTGGGGCGTGGGGGGTAGGGGGTAGGGGGGGGGGCACCTCCCTTAAAACGCCAGTCGGCTCATTGGTCTCAAGGCCCAAAGTCCAGGTGGAAATAGTAGTGTCAAGTTGAACTACATAAGAGCAGCAAGGCCCGCACCAACCCCGCTCCCACCCCCATACACCCCACCCCACCGGGTGTGACTCAACACACAGGTAATATAGGTGTGTAGGTGAGTGAGTGAGTGAGGGTGTGTGTGTGTGTGTGTGTGTCAGAGCCAGTGGCGCAGCGCGGTGGTCGGGAGCGACATTTCTTCCATATTATTGTCACGAAATGAAAACTTTAATTATTAAAATATTTTAATCCATGGCGGAACTGGGGAATCCCCTTTCATAGAGTAAATTTGGAATTGATAAAGTTGCGAACTAGCAACATGGGAATTTCTTTAAAAAAAAAATAGATAGTAATATTCAATCATCAGAATTTCTGTAAATTTGTATGCGCCCATTAAGACCGCTATGCTGGGTGGATTGGATTATATTGGGGTATTTATTTATTTAATTATAATTACAATGTCAACTTACAGCTAATACCAAAACATTAACATTGTCAAGAATTAGAACTTAGAATTTACAAAATATAACTTAAATATATGGAAATAAACTTATAAATACTACTTATTCCATCATTATGTATGTCAACATTTTGCATTTGGTCAAGAAAATTGTTTAAAATTGTTTTGTCTACCCCAAGGCTGCGGTCAGCTCCCCGACCAACCCCACTACGCCACTATAGAGCGCGCTCGTGTGTGTGTGGTGTGTGTGAGGGTGTGTGGTGTGTGTGTGACATACACTATGACGCAGCGCGCGGCCGCCGCCCGCCAGTGCTCGTGCACTGCCGGGGGGACGCGAAATGAGTGCGGTGTACTGAGTGACGTCACAAGGTGACGCGTCACGTGTGCTGGGGCATCATTAGAAACGATACATCAAATATTTATTTAATAAAAAATGGTTTAGCTGAATTTAAAAATATCTATATTAGAGACTATTCTGGTACAAATGTATAAATTTCTGAAACCCTGTCAACATCCCTATGCAATGTATGTGTTCGTGTGGCCCTGACAGATGACAGACATAACCTAACACATAACACTACAATTGTATAAGGCCCGGACTCTAGTTTTAATTTACTATTATGTAAAAATTTAATGTAATGTAAATTGATTTATTTTTATTATTTTATTGTAATGTAATACAATACTGCTGCGCAATTATCAGCTATAACACAAATAGCACTCCATCGCTGGGACACCGCCATTAAAAAAAACTTAAACTGTTTATTTCAGTGAAAAAAAGCACTTTCCGGGCTCTCAATTTCATTTGTGAGAGATTATGTGAGCCGGAGGAATATTATCATTATCAAGAGTAGTGTATTATTATCAACAGTACAAAATGTTTTCTTTCACATAACATGTGAAGTGACGGCTTACTACTGTCGATACATAACACGACTGTTAGTGCGCGAGCACACGGTGCGTTGCGTCGCCGCACCGCAGAGATTTCGCCGCAGTGGTGGTTGTTATGCCGCAGCCACGCCGCAGCGGCGACCCATAGTGGTGGACAGTCGGGCGGATCAAGTTTTTTTTTTGAGTGGAAACGGATCATGTTTTCAGTGGCTACAACTCGCCGTTATCCATGGCTAATACAATCTGATCACGTTATCCGTGGATACAAACCCGGTAATAAACATGAATCGTAAAAGATGAGTGTTGTTGGCCCTACTATTACTACGCCACCGCCGAAATCGACGTAGAAGCATACGATAATACTGGATCAGTCCCTTTATTGCATTAAGAAACAGTGATAGACAATTTTTTCTCCAGGAAATTGTTATTTTAAATGTAGTTAGTTTAAATGTTCCCATCCCTTGTGGCGCATAAACAACTGAGCGGTGCCGCTCCGGCGAGTCCGGCGCCGCGCCGCATTCCCCCCTCCCCGCCTCGTCTCGCGCGGCGCGAGTCCGGTGCGGCGCCGCAACGCATCGTGTGCACGACACAGATATTTGTATGTAAAACGACGCAGCGGCGCCGCTCAGGCGCCGCGCCGCCGCCGCAACGCACCGTGTGCACACGCACTTATGTGTTATGTATAGCATTAATGATGTTAAGCAAAAGAAATACCGTTATCAATGAGCGAAACATTCAATTGTATTTTTTATTGGAGACTGGAGACAGCGCTTAATCTAGTGTATTTAGTGCAAAGAGTTCCGTGTCTATTGTGCCTGCGTGTGCGTGGCCTAAGTCTGTCTAGTACACATCTAGTCATCCGACCCGTCATTGTCACTTTGTGGTCCGCACTGCTGTGTGATGTATACAATACGAAATAAATAGTAATATATATTATACTGCGCGGTCTCCCGCAACACAGATTTTACATAATGCGAGGGGAGATTTGTCAACATATACTTTGGCTTGTAGCCATAAATATTGCTAAACGGTGCCTTATTTTGATAGTACCACCTATTTTTATGGCGAAAACCATTTAAAATCTTGGCCTAAACCACTAAGTGATGTCCCGAGCCTTTGTATATGTACTGTGTGTATTTGTATGGTCCCGGCCGGCGGTCGGCGGCCTGCGGCCTGCGGCCTGCGCGCCGCTACAATACAAGGCAATGGACTCACCGCCGCGCCGCGCCGCGCCCCCGCCGCGCCGCCGCGCGCCACCTAGCGCCACCTAGCGCCACACGCCACACAGTCAGACAGACACGAACACACACACACAGCCGAACGACACACGGACCCGCGCATACAACACACTCCCTCCCCGCCCGATACTACCCGTAACAACCGCCACACTATACTCCCCAATGCGAGCCAAATCACAACTCGATACTTCAGTCGGGGATTTGGTTTAAACTAACCATGACTAAGAATGACGCCTCCTTATGTTATGGAAATATTGGCACTACTTTTAGAACTGTCAAAGTTAGCTTAGAATTAGAAGATACTGGACAAAATCGACCTGTAGCCCAGACAATAGTCAATAGCTTCATCGAATGCGGGTTTAGTCGGACTTTAAACAACGGCGAAATATATTCCAAAAATCTGACATTAAAACGCATGTAAATATTATGCCAATGTATTGATTTGTTACTGCTTTTTATTTATTCAACTCTCGCCACAAAAAGGAGGGTCCATCGAGTACTTACATTACAGTCGCATCAAATTAAAGTGTGAAATTAAATGAAAAATACTTATCGTACATACAACTTGTACACCTCAATCGCCTCTTTAAAATACTTGAAACTACTTAGGCTGGCACCCTATGCAAATAAATACCCCCTGTAATCCACATTATACCATTACTAAGTCCTAACCCCATCGCTAACCCTATACCCATTTAAGCCATCCCCCTATTGCATATCGCGGGGCCGCGGTGTGTCGTGGCCCGCGATGGAGTCGCGTGCGTCGTGTCTGGCGACAGTAAACAGTGCTCGGTCAGCACGGGGAGGACGGGGAGGACGGGAGGTGGGTAGGCGGGGAGGACGGTGTAGGGGAGTACGGCGGGGCGGGGTCGAGTACCTTCATGCTCTCGCGGAACTTGCCGATCTCGCGGTGGATGACGTCGCGCTTCTCCTCGGAGATGTCCGCCTCCTCCAGCACCTTGGCCGTCTTGGAGATGGCCTCCTCTGTGCACACGACATCACACGGTTGGAAAACAGAGATAAATAATAAATGCTATCAGTGTACTTGATTGAATTTTAAAATTACATAGTCTACATTCCAAATGAGAATGAATTTTAGAATTCGGTCGCGTGTTTTTTTGAGAAAATTCAACTTTAACGAGGTCCTGACTGGGTACACTTTTCTATGTTGACAATTGTACCAACTAGTTTTTATAATCAGAGACAATCACATTAGGCTGTTCATAAAGGCGGGAAACGACGGTTATTTTGTGTTTAATATCACGCTAAATTAATCAGAAAGATTTCGCAAATGACAATATTATGTTGAAATTTTCGGATGAGTGCAAAATCTGCAGTATCGAGCTATGGTCAAGAGTCCCGCTCCGAGCTCGGGAGTGAGCGTGACTGTCGAGCTGCTTCGTCCAGAGTGACGACGCGACGACGACTGCGAGGGAGGAAGAGAGAGGAGTGTGATATTTTAAGAATATTCTGTAACATGATATTGGCAAATGACGAACTGTCGAGTCCATTAATAAACTAAAGAAATGACAATCCAACTACATGTGGCTCGTGTAGTCCACGTCAAATCAGATCAAGTGTAACACTTTGGCCTTTGCACGGTTCTTATTATCCGCGTCGTGCGAGTTGATATCGTACTGCAAGTGTTGCCATTGACCTGCTGCTGACAACACAGCAGTGGGACCGGCTCCTGGAGGTCCCACCATACGATGTGAATGTGTACTGACCCTTCTGCCTGCTCTCGTAGTTGTTTACGTCGTGCTGGTAGTCGCGCAGCACCTGCCCCACGCGCCGCTCCGCCGCCTCGTCCAGCGCGCGCTGCCGGGCGTCCAGGTACGGCGCCTCGCACTCGGTGCCAGGCGCAGTGTCCCCGCCCCCGCCCCCGACACCGCCGCCGCCCCCCACGCCGCCGCCCAGCCGCGAACGCTGCTCGGCTGTGGGTTATGGGGCGCGCATTGTCATGACACTAGGGGGTAGCTAGGGGCTCCTGATACTTATACCGCACCTTCAGTGTCATCCACATGCCACTCCACTGCTGAACACAGCCCCAAGCAAGGCGTGCGTGTAAATGAGACTCTAGTTGGGTCATAGTGCCCAGGCTTTGTTGTATTTATTTATTTCATTTGGAGCCAAAAAGTTTTTTCATATCCTTAGGCTCATAGCCATAAACATTGCTAAACAGTAGCTCATTTTGACAGTTGCTAAAGCGTTGGCATTGTATGTCGAAAACTAACAAAATTCCTTAAATCCTTAGTCATGTTTACAGCTAAGAACTTTAATGCTAAATACATTATTACTTATTCTATTTTCTTATGAACTTCTAGTTTCTCAATTTATCAAAATGGTTACATTATTTATAAAAAATAATAATCTCCTTTGTTTATACTCTCTAGCAGTCTAACTGATAAATAAAATATTGCATTGACTCACTCTTGTATTTGTCCACCAGGTGTTGCATATTTCCGTCCGTGCGCGCTACGAGCGCCCGGTCCGCCACGGGCCGGTCGTGCAGCAGCCGCACGCAGCGCAGCGCCGCCTCGGGCCCGCTCAGCTCACAGAACCCAAACGTGGCCACGCGCTTCCACGCGGACACCCCGCCGCACGCGCCCACCAGCGCGCGCATCATGGCGTCCGGGGCGCGCGGGCTGATGTTCCCGATGAACACCGTGACCGGGGGCCCGTCTGCCCCGGGGCCGGGCCCGTTGCGCGCCGGGCCGCGGGCTATGACCGCCTTGGCCGGGGCGGGCGCAGGCGCCGGGGCGGGCAACAGGGCCCCGCGACCCCCGGCCGTCACTACCCCGCCTCCGTACGCGCCGACCATCACCTACAGATGCAAACGATAGTATTAGAGGCAGATCTTGCCACAGTAGTATCATCATAAGTCTATTAGTACATCACGTAAGAGTGAGCAGGAGGCCTCGCTCAGCGCATGCAGTCAGTCTGGCGGTTTCACCGGAGAGCTGGACACTCTTCATTTTGTGAGCATCCTTCAATGTATTCTACGACGCTGCATAGTGTTTACACATACAATGTGTTCCTGGTGGCCTATTGACCGTGTAGCTGTCACCTCCACGACGTATGCAAGTCAACCTCGAGCCATATTCCCGTGGTGACGGCGACAGCCCGGTGTGAGGTTATGTGTTATTTGCTGTGGCTGTGTGGTGCTGTGTACTCACGTGTGCGGCCAGCGAGTGCGGCACCGGCACCACGCCGTACGGCACCAGCGGCGGCCGCCCCGGGTACGACATCGAGCGATACTCCACTGCAATACACTACACGGAACACTGCGCGACACACCACGCATACAACACACCCCGCCAGATGATTTACACTAATTGAAACAATAAAATCGAACTACTAACTAATCAATTACACCGATTATATGAACGTAACACATTTCTAGCTTTACACAACGCTTTCTTATGCAGAAAAACGAACGAACAATCGAACAAACACCAAGAAACGGACACAGACAACGCAGAGGCAGCGGCCATGTTGAATTGTTTTTTATTATTAAAAAAGGCATTGAGTCGTTACACTATCAGCCTAATCCAAAAACATTTGTGCATCAACCGCAAAGTTACATACACCGTATTTGCAACGCAATAGTTTTTATTGTTTTCATATGATTACGATTACGAAGGTTACCGAGTACGACCTTGGATTGGAGTTTCGGCATGATGCACGTCTTCATTTCCAATGAACAATGTTGAATACATACAATATGTGAGCAATATGTAGGTATAGACTACATGCGTACGTATAATAAATAAAATGGATGGACAATGCTGATAACATGTCGTGCTCTGGCAAGGCCATTGACATGGTAAGCGGTAAGGGTTAAATAAAAAGATAACTCGTGAGTTAATGACGCCGCTTGCAATTAAAGTTAATAACTCGGAGAGGTTTATTGCAAGTGGTCCTTACCTCCCTACCTTATCCAAGGGAGGAAATGTATGGTATCTACGGATTAAATGGATTTTTTTATAGCACAAATGGCCATAATAGCAACAGCACGCACGACTCATGGTACCGTACCGTACGTACCACCGGCAATGGCATTCGGTTACAGTCGGTCAGCCGGCACAAGCACTAATAGGTAAGGAATGTATTCAGGTATTTCCAATAAAAGATTCGGTTGTGTAACATTATGTATTTAATATAATATAACTTAGAGCTACATAAAAAAAAACACTCGGCCAGAGACCGAACTCGTCTCCACGCGCTGTTTGCTTCTACATAATTATTATAAATATTTGTTATATTACGTCTATGGTAAAAAAGCTAATTAAATATCACAGCATCGCGCTTGAGAATTAATATTTACAACTTACGTACGTATCCACGCAACGTGCCTTTGGCATCGGTAGCGTTTAATAGAAAACATATTTACTTATTCATTTGTGTAAACTAGTGGTCGTCCGCGGCTCAGCGACTGTTGATATCAAATGGCGCGGAAACATTGCAGTTGGGATATGAACATATTGAACATACCTAAATATTATGTATTGAGGGTCGATTTCATTGTTTTCATTTTGACATACGAACGCGAGATTGCAAGAGACCCTTAGGAAGACGCTACAAGTCGCGTTCTGGCTTCCGTCCACGCCACGAGCCGTGTGTCCTAGTCCTGCTTGCCGCCGTGTGGGCTCGGCGTGGCCGGCGCCGGCTCAGCATCCAGCTGCCCCAGCCCCTGACCCTGGCGGGCCACTCTCCTGGCGCCGAGGAAGCCCAGCGCCGAGCCCGCTAGCGCGGCCGCGGCGCCGGCCTTGGCGCCCACCACCAGCCCCAGCGGGCCGCACAGCACGGCGCCCACCAAGGCACCCGCACCGCACACGGCCACGCCGCGCAACCTGACACAAAAAAATAAATTAATTAATAAACAAAAAACCAAAAAGCCCCTTTGATTACATTTTTATATCCTACAACCCAGACGAATCTAACGACACCTCATAATGTTACAATCAATCAATCCAATGACAATATAACTTTAAACACAATACATATTCATTGAAGCGATAGCAACGCATGTTGTGACTGGCCCGTCACTGTGCGGGCGCAGCGGGAAGCCAAGGACCACGCACTATGCTTGGTACACGCACAGCTCCAATGACATACAGACCTTGAACAATCAAGTAACTGCTGCAGCAATGTGACGTCAGTATTATTATCGCCCCACGGCCACGTCGGGGCTACACCGGCCACCCTATCCTCGTCGACATTAACAATAAGAATCGTGTAATTTACTTCCTAGTTAATCCAAATGCTATAATTTTTATGCCACATTTTATCCTCAGTGTTATCATATGTTCCTTGTGAAGGAATGGTGTCGTGTGTGTGTGTGTGTGTGAGTGAGTGACCTCTCGGCTGCGGCGAGGTGTCTGGCGGCGGCGGCCGTGTGCTCGCCCGCGCTGTCCACGGCGGACGACACCGCGCTCACCTGCAAACAAGTCGCAGTGACAGCTGGAACGATCGTGCTCATATGAACACAAGTTTTTATACCGTAGCACAAATCAAGTGTCTTATTTTGTAAACAAATATGATCGTTTAATTACCTGTTGTGATGTAACACTGAAGGAACTGATTGATCCAACCTGTTCATCATCGTGACAAATAAAGTGATCCGATCTAATAATGTGAAAATAACTATGCAATAATCACAGAACAATTTAAAATGTTAGTAGGGTAGGGTAGTTTTTGATTACAAAATAAGACTCTTGATTTGGGCTTCGGTGTACAAAGTTACATAACGACTTCAATGAGTGCGAAAGAGACAATTCGCCACAGCGCGACACGTGAAACAGAGATACTTGTATGACAAAATAGGTAAAACTGGAGCGCGCGACGTTGCCACGCCGTGCAATGATCGGGGCGATATCAGTGTTATTGATTGATTGTCTCCGCGCATAGTTTCTTTTCTTGTGTCGTTCCGTGAAGTGTTTCTACAGACCCATAAGGCTCTTTTGTCGCCTAGATGCCATTGAAAGGGGTGCGGTGTTCGCAACTAAAGGTGCCGTGTGTACGAGACGGCTGCGTTAGTTCGCCTCGCCTCGTGTACCTGCCTGCAGTCGCTGCGCAATGGCCGCGGCCTGCACGTGCTGCCACACGCCGTGCAGCGCGTGCACCTCGCGCGCCAGCTCGCCCCAGCCGCGCAGCACCGCCTCGCGCTCGCGCAGCCCGCCGCCGTCCGCACCCAGGGCATCGGCGGCGACACCAGTCTGCGGCTACATGGGTTATGGACAATTATTACTAACTCAGAATGGACAGAGTATAAATTTTGCGATCTATCAAAAGCATTCGATTGCATCGACCGTACTACCTTGCTGCTAAAACTAAAACATTATGATGTAAACTACAAGTCACTCCATTTAATGCAAGCTTACTTAGAAAGTAGAGTGCAAAAAGTACAGATAAACGGAGAAAAGTCCTCGGGATCATTAGTAAAGATGGTAGTATCTCAAGGGTCCATATTGGGTCCGTTTTTGTTTTTAGTTAACATAAATGACTTACCATTGTTGTAACGAGAATTTTTTGTGCTAGCAGTGTGTCGATAGTTTTGCAATTTAAGGCAATTAAAACAACTAGCTCCATCTAGTAGTCTTCATTCATGACAGAGTAAAAAAATCATTACCAGGAGGAGGAAATTATCTAGGAGGAGGATGATACTTGTAACTGATCGTCGTGGATAGGAGATTGTCGCGATGAGAGATCTCTGGCGATATTTTATCAGAACTTCACCCAGCAACTGTGACTATTTTCTTTTGTGTTCGGATTCTAATAGGATCTCATAGTTTTGTGTAGTTTCTCACACAACATTGCTTTAAGCGTCCTATGGCAGGGTTTAGGGCGATGAAACCTGCACGCCGTAGAAAAAATCTAAGGCCTGTGTAATCCGCCAATCCTGGGCCCGCATAGTCATTGCCAGAGCTTCCTCCATGTAAGGGAAGGTCTCTGCCCGAGCAGTGGGGACTGATGATGATGATAGGGTTTTGTACCTCAAGAGGGAGACATGGAACCCAGGATCGCTTCGTCGTGCTCCTGCCTGTCTCACTGTGTTAGTGAACTTACCTGTGGTTCCACGACCAGCTGCAGTCCTCCCAACGGCGCCTCCGACACAACCTCCCCCTCCCCCGCCCCCTCCCCGCCCTCACCCCGCGCCGCGTCCCCCGGGGCCGGTGCTGCGGGGGGCTCCGGCTGCGGCTGCGGGCACGACTCTGTGCGGACAATAGATGGATGCTATACATTACTGCAATTCATGCAAGTGAAAACGATTAAACTCACGGTCAGGCTTCTGGACTGCACATGCCGAGACCAAAAATAATGAAATACTACGAGCAGCGACTACACGCGGTCACACACACCACACCTAGCCAGCGCTCACACACAATATCGACAGTAGATTCAAATGGCTATACAGAATACAACTCGCAAATACACATTTTGTCAAAATTAAATGCCACGGCCATAGCACAGGATTATTTACAAATTCACACACACACTACATACAAACACACACTAACCGTGCATTATGTACTTCTTAGTTCTGAAGTACAATGAATGTTGTTTGTTAGTACGTCACACAGTGTTGAAGCCAGGTTGAGTCCGTCGGTCCCACCCTCCCCGCGGTCACTCACTGTCCCCGGCCCCCACGGTGTCCCGGCGCGGCCCCGCCCTAGCCCCCGCCCCCGGCCCCGCGGCCAGCGCCCGGCACCCGCGCTCTATGGCGCCTGCGCACAACACACACATACACGGGCTTGCAACAAACAATACAAGATCACATACACTACTCTCCCTCCCTCTCACACATAATCTGTTGCGCTCTCACATTGACTTGTGACAAAATAATAAAGTACAAGTAAAAATTACATTGTGTATTGTCAGTCAATATGTTGTGCCCGGTTGATGACAAAGAAAGGTGGACAGGAGAGTTTTTATAGTTGAGATTTTCGCAAGAAATACTCGATTGATTTTTTGAAACAATTTTACAATTACATAGCATGTACTCTAAACTATATACATTCCAGTAAAATAAATTATACCATTGGTCGCTACTCGACTTATGAAAATCTCGACCTTATTGCCCTTGTATGCTGTATGTACCTAGGTATCCCACAATGGTTGTTTCACTGTACATATACATCTATACCTCTTTGATGTTGCCTACCTAGGTAGTCCACGATAGCGGCCAGCGTGTCCTCCCTGGCTTGTCGCGTGCACTGGTCGAATGCGGCGCGGTCGGGGTGCGCCAGGCGCGCGCGCACCGCCGCCGCGTCGCACAGCAGCGCGCGCAGCCGCACGCACACGCGGCCCGCGCGCGCCTGCTCCGCGCGGGCAGCTCGCCACGCACCGCACGCACAGTGCTGACAGCAGATAGGAACATATAAGATATGATGAAGCCGGGCTTTGCTCGTGGGCCCATAGCACGGGGATAGGTTTGGTCAGACAGAGGGTCACAAAGGAGGCATTTTTAAATGCAGATGTCGTTAGGGAGGCCCCCAGAAAATCAGCTATGAGTTGTTTATGGTAATGGTAAGTTCTATTATAATATGCCTATTTAAACGCCACAGCGCCCCCGCAGCGCGCCCTATTTCTGTGACACTATTATTAATAGAGCATTGTGACGTCGTCCCGCGTACTGCGTGCGACTGTCGCGTCACAGCACGAGGCACGAGGCGGCTGGCTGAGGGCTGGAGGCTGAAGGAGGCAGGCGCTCACCCGGAGTATGTTGGCGCGGTGCTGTCGCAGCAGGTCCAGGTGGTGCGGGAGCGACACCTCCGTGATCTGGCTCAGTGAGGCCTGCACGCGGCACAGCGGCAGCAGCGCGGCGTCACCGTCAGACTCGGACATGATGCGCTGTGCTTCACGATACAAACATACCACTAGACCACTCTATAACTGGTAACACAACGCAAAACAATGAAATGAAAAATACTGAAAAATACGCAACAGAAACAAACAAAGAGAAAACAGCTGGTGATGATGATGATGCTTTTCTAGCACATCATGAATGAATGACATGAAAGTTAGCATGAAAGGAAAAGGCAAAGTGATATAGTATATAGCATTCATGTTGCAGGCGCTTGGCTACTCCCTTTTGAAGAGGATAGAAAGATATTTACGATATAATAACAATAATAATGCTTCAAATCAAATTGACTTTGACAATATCTAATATCTAATGTTCTAAATACTAATGTTGGCAAATGACAAAAAGTGTTCACTCCAAAAAAAAATACAATGAAGACGATTGATTGACGCCAGCGCCACGATTGACTGATTGATTGACAAGTTTGACAACTGCCGTTTGCGTTGTGTTATTGGGCTGGTACTATTTTCACTTTAGTACTTATAACTACCTACGTTCACGTTCATTCGCTTACGACATGAAGAAATGTCATGTATCCGCCAATGGGATCACGGAGTCTCTTTTTATTGGTTAAAAAGTGACAGTAGTCTATAGAAACGTACATATACATCTACGAACAGCTGCGAAAGTGGCCGGAGCCACGTAGATTTGTTTACATTCAATGTAAACAAACCAATGTTTGATTGAAAATGGATTGAAATCAATTTTCCAAACACCATTATTTTTGCAAATTGCTATGCATGATGTTCTAATCTAAAGTAATATATCTACGATGACCTAATCTCTTATCTAAACATAAATTATATATTAATATTATGAAGAATGTTTTATGAAATTAAACAAGTGATCATGATGGATGACAGATGTGATGGGTCGCGGAGTGCCTGGAAGATTTGTTCAATCAAGGGAATTATGCAAGAAGGTGGATCACAGTAAACACTATCATATTGAAGACCCTGATATGATTTAAACAATAGTATTAAGTATGAATATGGTGAAAATTATTTGAAAAATCTATAATACTTAATTAAATTAAAATGGTGATGTAAGTTAATACAAATACACTTTATACATTAATTAATGATGCCCGGCATAGTCCAGTGGAGCGGTAAGAAGTTGTGACACGAACACCACAGTTTCATGTAGTAGAGCGGCAAAGACATGCCACAGTATGTACACACAACTATGCAGTATGCTCAGCTAATTCCATCTTCTTGCTATCAATTATGTTCGAATGAGTTGCACAGTACACACAGGGGAATCCGAGAGCACATGAATCTGCTGCTGACTGTGGTGGCCAAATTTGATATCTCGCATCGATTATCGATACAGCATTTGAGAGTTCTGTAAACAGAAAACAATGAAATATCTTACGCGGAACATTACATCGCTGGTGGGTCAGGGGCTGCTTAATTTATACTTACACAAAACGTAACAGTGATGTTTCTCTCAAAATTATTAACATTTTAGTAGATTATGGCCAAAAGGTCCCTGGATGAGACGCTCCGTTCGTCGCCGCTGGCAGCGCCCTGTTGGCCTCCATGAGGTGCAATAGCTCCCCCAGCTGGAAGGATGGGGCCTTAGTCCGGGGCACTCCAAAATGGGTGTGAGAATAAGTAAACCTTAACTTTACACAGTCTCGTTACTCTTATGAAGTCGTTTTTCAGCGATTTTTTTTTTTTAATTTTGTTTGTACCCCCTTAGCGACACTCTGCTGACAAATGATCCTTAATTTCTTATATAGAATTAAATAATTAATGTAGTCCTCACGTTACTTTATTATTTACGATAAAATAAACATATTCATATCATAATAACCTCTAACAAACACCGTTTTGAGCGAAACTTGTTGAAGGGAACACTGCGAACGAAAGAGTCAATATATCATAAATTGTATAGCGCTATCTCTTCTTTTCTGTAACATTTCTCTTAAATATCAAGAATTTCCTTCACAAACAAATAAACCGATTTTGTTTGGAGAAGTGAAAAGCGAAACACTACAATACAATGAATAAATCATCGACCGCCTAGTTAAAGGCGCCTAACCCTCGTTTTCATTTCATCTGACCAGGCTGTATGCTTTAGTAAGCTTTGCCTCTCTCTGTTAAAATAGCTCCTTCGGTGTTATTGGGTTGACTTGTAATTTTCAGCCGATAAATCAATGATTTTCTTGTTTTGTGGTGTTATTTCCGCGTGTAATCCGTAGTATTTGTTATAACTCAGTGTCGTACCCCAGCCGCAGCACGAGCGAGCCGCGCCCAGCCATGGACGTGGACACAGGTGAGTAGCGTAACGTACACGATATAACCTCAACACTGGCTAGAATAATATTGTGGCTTTGCAATTTCCATCGGCGGTGTGTCGCCTTATTGTAGCTCAGGGGTGGCTTGAGCCTCGCGCGAATCAGCTCGGCTCAGCGGTCGTACGCAGCCTGTACACAGCGATACGTCTTATCGACCGATATGATGATAAGGGGGTAGGACGCACGTCGTAGTCGTACACGATACGACAAGACTGGACAGCTGTGTGCTTGTATGCGCGTGTATAGGAGGGCAGTATAGCCAGCACTGAGCCTGGCAAATTGCAAGGCTAAGAGTAGGCCACAATAGACCTTTGAGATCGCAGTGACCCTTGGGCGAGTACCAACACCGTGATATCAAAGGCTAAGAGTACCCTCATCATCAGCCCGTGTCAGTCCACTGCTAGACGCAGGGCTCTCACAAGACGTGCCAATACGACTAGCACGCACACAGTCGGTTGGTCTGCCGGACATGGCCCGGTCTGCTGCAATCTATACATGGGCCCTTGCAGCGGCCGTGTGCTATATTTATTATGCATTATTTATTTATTTATTCATTACAATTTTCTAACATTAGTTATTTGTTATTGTATTCTACATCATTTATATATTGTGACGACATAAGGCCATCAGTGGGAGCAGTGTGACTTCCGCTAGTGCGAGAGAAGCAATGCTACGAGGACTCGAAATGACCCAACTAAATAATATTAAGTAGCAATAGATGCTTTGAAATTGAAAATAGAAATTATTTTGTGTAAATATCCAAACTGCAATGTCCTGTGTGTTTCAGGAGGGCGCGTGTCCCGCTCGCACTCGCGGTCGCGCTCCCGCTCGCGCAGCGCCTCGGTGAGTGCGGGCCCGCTGCGTGCACAGGCAAGGGGGTGGGACTGAGTCTCGGGAACAGAGACAGGGGTGGTGTGGGGCATTCTCTCAGTGTGACCTCACTCTATGCCATTTGACAGTGGGGAGAGTGAGGTCAGACACCCAGAATGGATCTCTGTGATATCCAGCTCGTGCTGAGGTTGAGCTCACTCATAATGTGGACACTTGGAATTGGCTTATAGTTACTTACAGTTGTTTTTATAGTTGAATTGCAGTCGAAATCACACCAAGTGTGCATGTTACATTAAAACATTGATTCCCATTAATGTTCTTTGTAATAGTCTGAGAAACATGAAATGAAACACTCAGCGTGGTGTGTTAAACTGTTTATTTTATTTTATTTTACAATTTTAGGAAGACCAACAGCTTTTTACATGAATATGTGACATAATAGTATCGGAGAGCCAATAATAGGTCCTCGCTAATAGATTTCCCGAATCATCATCATCAGTCTATTTATGTTGCCCCACTGCTCGTGCACAGACAGACACACGCGCCGGAGATGGCTGTGTTAAGCCGGACACACACAGCCGTGATCTGCCCATTTTCTCCCATTGTTAACGTCCAGTAGGCAGCTGATTGCGGCCTAGGCCTCAGACCGCTACTACTGGACGGTCAAATATCCATAAAGAGTTGTGTGTCCTGCGTGTGAACTGGCCGCAGGCAGTGTGGAACGCTTTGTGTTGTGCAGGCGGGTGCGGGTGCGGGCGCAGCGGGTGCGGCGGCACGGTCGCGGTCGCGCTCCAGCTCCGCGTCTTCCAGGTAACCGGGGAGGCACTCACACGGATAGGGACTCACGGGGGACACTTACCGCATGATAAGTTCACACAAAATAACGGCTTTGTAAACAATATCTACAATTAAACAGTGTAATGGGGCATACTTGTAATACTTCGCACGTAAGTTTTTATCTCCCTGGAATACATCCGACAATGGAGTTATGACCGCGTGCAAATATTAACAGGAAAACAAACAAACTAATGAACCAGTCACAAAAGCACATCAAGTGTAATATCTTGGGTTTCTCTTATCTACATCGTAAAAGCTGACATGAAATCGTTCTCCAAGTATTACCATATTATTAGTCAATCTGTTGTCGAGTCTACCGCCACAAGCTGCTGGCATTGTGGCTCGACTAACCTCACGCCGTGTGTCGTGTCGCCAGGTCGCGGTCGCGGTCGCGCAGCGGGTCGCCCGACACGTCCCGGAGCAGCTCCAGGGCCAAGTCACGCGGATCGCGAGCTAAGTCTCGCTCCAGAAGCGGATCGCGAGCTAAATCTCGCTCCAGAAGCGGATCGCCAGCTAAATCTCGCTCCAGAAGCGGGTCCCCAGACAAATCTCGCTCCAGAAGTGGGTCGCGAGCTAAATCTCGCTCCAGGAGTGGATCACCAGCAATATCTCGCTCCAGGAGCGGGTCACCAGCCAAATCTCGCTCCAGAAGTGGGTCGCGAGCTAAATCTCGCTCCAGGAGTGGATCACCAGCCAAATCTCGTTCCAGGAGTGGATCACGAGCCAAATCTCGCTCCAGAAGCGGTTCGCGAGCCAAATCTCGCTCCAGAAGCGGTTCGCGAGCTAAATCTCGCTCCAGAAGCAGCTCACGAGCTAAATCTCGCTCCAGAAGCGGCTCCCCGGCAAAATCTCGCTCTAGAAGTGGATCGCCAGCAAAATCTCGCTCTAGAAGTGGATCGCCAGCTAAATCTCGCTCCAGAAGTAGGTCCCCAGATAAATCTGCCATCAGAAGTGGATCACGAGCTAAATCTCGCTCTAGAAGTGGGTCGCGAGCTAAATCTCGCTCCAGAAGTGATTCGCGAGCTAAATCTCGCTCTAGGTGTGTATCACCCGCTAAATGTGGCTCAAAAGGTGCATCTCCTGCTAAGTCTGGCCTCTCATCTCCGGTGCAGCCTGCGCCCAGAAGCGGCTCCAAGTCCCGAAGCCGCTCCCCAGCGACCGCCGCCCCCGCCTCGCCCGCGCCCACACGCGCGGCAGAACCCATGGAAGTGGATGAAGATGATGGCGGTTAGTGGTTTTTTTCTTTGGTATTTCATATTGTATTAGAACATTGAAAACGAACAGCTTAGTAACTATTATATAGCAATTTAAATAAATACAAAGAGCCACCAGAGTGGTTCGTCGGCTCACTCCCATACACTTGTATGGACCTTGTCACATACAAAGCAAGTTTTTTAAAGTTTTTCAACTCTGTTTAGCAGGTATGTACATTGCAATGTCTTTATTGGTATGATACTGGTGTGTTATGTGTGTGGTTGCAGGCCGCGCTCCGCCGCGCGCGCGCTCGCACTCAGGGGACAGGGCCAAGTCACGCTCCAGATCCAAGTCGAGGGCCAAGTCGGGCTCGCGCTCCAAGTCACGCTCACGGTCCAAGTCCATATCACGAGCCAAATCACGATCTAGATCCAAGTCGCGGTCGCGATCCAAATCCAGATCGCGAGCTAAGTCCGTATCACGCGCCAAATCCGGCTCGCGATCCAAGTCCCGATCTCGTTCCAAGTCCCGATCTCGTTCCAAGTCCCGATCTCGTTCCAAGTCCGGTTCCCGCGCCAAGTCGGGCTCGAGATCTCGGTCGCGGTCCAAGTCCCGTTCGCGCTCGCGTTCCAAGTCTGGGTCGCGTTCCAAGTCTCGGTCCAGGTCGCGTTCCGGCTCCGGATCCCGCTCTCGGTCGCGGTCGAAGTCGCGGTCTCGCTCCAGGTCCCGTTCCGGCTCCGCCAAGTCAAGATCCAGGTGAGTCTTCATTATTTTTATTTATAGTGTGTGCCCATAAATAAATAAAATTGTCTTTTAGCAAGTTAGAGCTCCCCTAACTTGACATTGGACAATGGCAAACTGTAGAGTCCATTAATAAAATTGATAATAAGTAGTAGGGCGTAGCGGGGAGGGAAGGGTCTCTTCTTCGCTCTATCTATAACGAGGCAGAGTCCCTCTCCTGTCGCTCGCTCTATGACCGGGCGGGTAAGAATGTGTGTGGCTGTGTTGTGAACTCTATGTGGTTGCAGGTCGCGGTCGCGGTCCAGCTCGCGGTCCCGGTCCCGGTCGCGTTCCGGCTCCGGCTCGCCCTCGCGTACAGGTACGACCGACAACTGAATACTACTGCACCCATACTACCGCTCTCAAAACGATGGAATCATACGATGTGATGTCGCGCGGAACAGAGACGCCGCTACACAGACGCTATAGCACTGTCCCTGTCACGCGCATGACACGGTGTGATGATCGTTTTGTGCCGTAGTGGCCCCTCTGGTTACTTACCTAGTTGCCCGACTCTGTTCGCTTCAAATATCTTACCAAAGGCTGCTTTCCCTTCCGCGGGTTTGCTGATACAAATCTATTTTGAGATAAACTCGCGCTTTGAGTGGTTTCTTCTGTTATTTATGTAAACCGAAGCCTAAATCAAGTGTCTTATTTTGTAAACAAAAGCTACTCTCCCCTACTAGCATTTTAAGCTGTTCTGTGGTTATTGCATAGTTATTGTCACATTATTAGATCGGATCACTTTATTGTCACAACGATGAACAGGTTCGATCAATCAGTTCCTTCAGTGTTACATCACAACAGGTAATTAGACGATCATACTTGTTTACAAAAGACACTTTATTTGGGCCGCGGTATACATACCTGTCTGTGATGTGCAGTAAGGGGTTCAACCAAACAGAATATCCAGGTCCTTTCAACTCTACTGAGGAGGTGACATGTCATGCTTTTCTGTTTACAGAAATCGATAAAAATCGCCAAACAAATAAGTGAATGTAGCTAGTTTTCTTCACATAATTGAATGATACCTTTTTAAAAGTAAAATATTATGCGAAGACTATAAAATGTAGCGGTTTTTATCAATTCCCGTTAAAAGGAACTTGTCACCTATTGCTGTTCACCTCAACTGTTATGTTGTCAGACGCCAAGCGGCGGCGCGCGGTGCGCCTGCACTCGGACGACGACGGGGAGGGCGAGGGGGCCGGGGCCGCGGGGGCGGGGGGCGAGCCCGGGGGTGAGGCCGGGGCGCAGGGGGCGGGGGGCGAGGAGGGGGCCGCACCCGCCGCCACACCCGCCGCCGCCCCGGTAGCGGACGACTCCTCAGACGAGGACATAGCACCAGACTCCAAGACGTGAGCATCACACACTACACAGATAGAGCTTGGAGGTCGCAATGACCAGCACCGTGATACAAAATATATATTAAATTAGTTTATTTAAAAAAAAACGACTGACAGAAAAAGCCCCTTTGATTAATTCTTTATATCTTATGTGAGGGACATAGGATATAAATGATGATGCTGATGGGGCTGTCGCGATGCTGCAGCGCGTCAGGGATGTTTACGGAAGCCGGCGTAGACGGATTCCATGCCATCATACGCAAAAGAGTCGCGTCCCTGATGCGCCGGGTTCGCGGCAGCCCTAACAGCATCCTGAAGGGCATTGCGGATACCATGGACAGTCCTCTGAGCCACTGGGTACACTTACATGTCCCGGGGTCTCGGAGTCGGACCTAAGTCGCATGTATGGCGGATAATACACCTCATGTAAACACTAACCTAGTTTTAAGTACTTACTAACACTTATATGGTCTTTGTGACTGCAATAAATCATTTGAATTGAATTGAATTGAATAAAGAATTAATCAAAGGGTTAATCAAAAGATAGCCTCGATGAGATCTTACATTTTATGTGTCGGTTTTTTTTACCTGACTGACTACGCAAGAAGAAGTATGTATGTGAGATTATTTGATCCGCCCCGCACGCTTAACGGCTTGATGGAACATATGAGGTGTCGGTAGAGTCGGCTGGAGGGGAGGAGGGACATAGGATATAACAATGTAATCTAAGTAATGATGTTAAAAAAAATCGCTGTTATTATTTTCATAATTATGGTGTTTGTGAAGATGGCCTGGAAGAAATCTCTTAAAGCGATCAGTCAGTCTATCTATACACTAGTTAATTTTGGTTTTATGAAACCAATGTTTTTCTTTTGTGTGTAAATAAAGCACATTTGATTCATTTAAGCTAAATATTTATATAGTCAGGTTTTATTGTTTTTAAATCATTTCTACTTTCACTTATATTATATAGTAAGTACTACGTGTCCTATTTGTAGTACATCTCCCATCAGAGTGGTGAGATAATGAGACATGTATTTTGTCTCAGCATCAATAAATACAAGGTCCGTCACTTCGACTCACTTGACACTTGTTGTCGTATATTCCGGCAAGTGTACATCCCGCGGCCCGCTAGGGGTAGCAGTGTAGTCGTGTGTAGTGCTGCGTGGTAACGTGCGCTCCCGTTCAGTTCCGAGGGCATGCACGGCGTGTCCGACTTCGAGGCGATGCTGCTGCGCAAGCGCGAGGAGCGGCGCGGCAGACGACGCAGGCGCGACATCGACATCATCAACGACAACGACGACCTCATCGCCGCGCTGCTGCAGCGCATGCGCAGCGCCGCGGACGACGACAGGGACCTCAACCGCAGGAACCAGCCGGCCGTGCGAAAGGTATAAGGGAGACAATGACGTGGAGTGTAGTCATACTGGTATTGCAAGAGGTGGACGCAACTATAACGCTGAATCCATTATTTACTTGATAAACTAGCTGCGAAGAAAAAACATAACTTTTCACCTCCACAGCCATTGTTTATTTGTCGTCATAGCAACCGCTACTTATATTTTTACATTGCTCCAAAGAGACTTAATTAATAAGATTTTATGTCGTGAACAATTAATAGGTCCAGTAGTTTGGCTCGGACTCGACCAACTATAGTATGACCGTCTAAATAGTCTTCGCCTGCGTGGTACAGGGATGCGGGGGTAGGACGACAACGGGGACCGAGAGAGGTGCGGGGGGGGGGGGGGGGAACAGTAATGCGCCTCTCTCGGTCCCCGTTGTCGCCTTCCCCCGCGTCCCTGTACCGCGCAGGCGAACACTGATTTAGACGGTCATACTATAGCGGTGCGCAAGGTGACGTCACATCGCACAGACACGGGTATAGAGGGCCTCAATATGGTTGACATTGTCTCATGACCTGCTGGACGTCATCAACGACAACCGGCAGCAGCGCGGCAGCCGAGGACAGGGAGCTCAACAGGAGGAACCAGCCGGCGGTGCGCAAGACAACGTCACGTTACACAGACATAGGATACAGGGGGCAATACGGTTGAGATTGTCTATAAAATTATTAGAGATAAGTTAACAATTCTTGTACTGTAAATAATTTTAACTTTTGTCTATCTAACAGTGTAAGAATTCTTGCAATATGTCCAGTAGCTTTTGTGATAATCTCAACCTTAAAAACTCTCCTGTACACTTTTTACCTGACTGCCCCAGGAGTATCAAGTTTTTCGTGTGTATGTATGTCCATTCCTCCCTGCTATCCTGTAGCCTAAATAGCTTGATGACCGTTGGTGTATGAGGTATCGTTAGATTCCTCTTCACTACGGGACTGTCTTAGGGGATAAAAAAATAATCAAAAGGGGATGGGTTTTTTGCAGACGGTTTTTTTTGAAATAATTTCTGTTGTCCTCTGTGTTAGATCTATACTGCTTCATTCACACAAGAAGCTTGGGGCCAAACTATTCATCATAAGGGGATCAGCAGGAACGACTGGATTCTGGGGGGATGTTTGGGGGTGGGAGGATGGGAATACTCGATGCCGTGTCCTCACATGCAAGCGGTGTCTTTATTGAGGTCCCCTCTCTGTCTTCCTCTGTGTGTTTCAGTGGATATCTAGTCTCCCTGAAGCCTGTCCAGTGTTATATACGTACGTGATGTGTGCAGGTGTCCATGCTGAAGGCCGCCATGTCGCAGCTGATCAAGAAGGACCTGCAGCTGGCGTTCCTGGAGCACAACGCTCTGAACGTGCTGTGCGACTGGCTGGCGCCGCTCCCCTCGCGCGCGCTGCCCTGTCTGCTCATACGAGACGCCATACTCAAGCTGCTGGGGGACGTGAGTGAGACACTCAACATCACACGACCATACACGCACTGACAGGGGGCGCTTGACACTGTTGAGGGGCGCTGGTCTCAATGAATGGTGTTACCAATATTTACCGAGTGCTCTTAAAACGGTGAAGGATAACATCGTGATGAAACCTGCATGCCGTAGAAGGAGAAAAAAATCTAAGGCATGTGTAATCCGGTGATCCGCATCGTATCTCGATGTAAGGGAGGGTTTGTGCCCGAACACACTGGGGACAGACAAATAGACTGATGAGGACAAAAGTGGTTGACATTGCTCATAGAATCGGTAAACTGAAGTGTCAGTGTGGTGGTCACATCTGTCGTAGAACCGGTAACCGATGGGGGAGACGAGTTCTCGAATGGAGGCCACGAACGGGTAAACGTAGCGTGGGACCAGATGGAGGGCTGACCTTCGCAAGATGGCTGGCAGGGACTGGATGCAGAGGGTCGAGAGTAGGGTTGAGTGGCGTGCTTTGGGAGAGGCCCAGTCCAGCAGTGGACTGATACGGGCTGATGATGATGAGTGGTGAATGGGTCTGTTTTCTGTGTTGTAGATGCCCTCCATCGACCGTTCGCTGCTGAAGCAGTCCGGCATCGGCAAGGCCGTGATGTACCTGTACAAGCACCCCAAGGAGACCAAGGCGAACCGCGAGCGCGCCGGCAGGCTCATCTCGCACTGGGCCAGGCCCATATTCAACCTCTCCACGGACTTCAAGGGTAAACACACCACACACACACACTATACGAGACAGGCAGAACTTTGAATTGGATACTTTTTGTGGTTTTATTAGTGGATTGTACAGTGAAGTTGGATTCCCCCCTAGTCCCACTGCAGAGCTCGGGAGTGGGCTGGGGACAGGCTTGGAGACGCTTCTGAGTCTTCGCATCAAGAAATGACGATGATGGTTTAAGATATACTTTGTGACATGAAATTGGCAAATGACAGACCCGTGAAATGTATTACTCATACTCATTTATTCGTCCTTAGGTCCGCTATGTAACACTTGGTGACGTCACGTGTCTTACATAACTATATGTTTGTACACATAGATTCATTATATATCAAATCCCATGGCTGGGTGATGTGAGCGCAAAGAGCACCACACTAACACTGCTCTTAAATAGGTTTAAGAGCAGTGTTAGTGTGGTGCTCTTAGGGTACACAATATTTAAACTTGCAATTGTCACAATTGCAAGTTTCACCTAGTTTATATACTGTAAAGAGGCTTTGTCATTCGGTATTCTATCTGCCTCTCATTGCGCGCCACATTATGTATCTGCGGCCCGCGGGGACCGAGGGGGGCGTATATTGAACTGGTTGTATTCGATGCGATTGAACATGGAATTGTTGCACTGCAACTGGATCACCTCCGTCCGCTGCGACACGTGTGACGTCACCCCGTGCGCTTGTGTTGCAGCGCTCACCCGCGAGGAGCGCCAGGCGCGCGACGAGGCCATGGCCCCCGCGCGCCGCGACGAGCCCCCGGCCAAGCGGGCGCGCGGGGCCGGGGGCGCGGGGGGGCCCGGGTCCGACGGGGCCGGGGCCGAGGGGGCCGGGGGCCGCGCGCCCCGGCCCGGCGAGGCGGGGTGGGTGTCGCGCGCGCGCGTGCCGCTGCCCTCCAACAAGGACTACGTGGTGCGCCCGCGCTCCACGTGCGACGTGGACATGGCCAGGGTGAGTGAGTACACAGGGGGCCGGGGCCCGGGTCCGACGGGGCCGGGGCCGAGGGGGCCGGGGGCCGCGCGCCCCGGCCCGGCGAGGCGGGGTGGGTGTCGCGCGCGCGCGTGCCGCTGCCCTCCAACAAGGACTACGTGGTGCGCCCGCGCTCCACGTGCGACGTGGACATGGCCAGGGTGAGTGAGTACACAGGGGGCCGGGGCCCGGGTCCGACGGGGCCGGGGCCGAGGGGGCCGGGGGCCGCGCGCCCCGGCCCGGCGAGGCGGGGTGGGTGTCGTGCCGCTGCCCTCCAACAAGGACTACGTGGTGCGCCCGCGCTCCACGTGCGACGTGGACATGGCCAGGGTGAGTGAGTACACAGGGGGCCGGGGCCCGGGTCCGACGGGGCCGGGGCCGAGGGGGCCGGGGGCCGCGCGCCCCGGCCCGGCGAGGCGGGGTGGGTGTCGCGCGCGCGCGTGCCGCTGCCCTCCAACAAGGACTACGTGGTGCGCCCGCGCTCCACGTGCGACGTGGACATGGCCAGGGTGAGTGAGTACACAGGGGGCCGGGGCCCGGGTCCGACGGGGCCGGGGCCGAGGGGGCCGGGGGCCGCGCGCCCCGGCCCGGCGAGGCGGGGTGGGTGTCGCGCGCGCGCGTGCCGCTGCCCTCCAACAAGGACTACGTGGTGCGCCCGCGCTCCACGTGCGACGTGGACATGGCCAGGGTGAGTGAGGACACAGGGGGCCGGGGCCCGGGTCCGACGGGGCCGGGGCCGAGGGGGCCGGGGGCCGCGCGCCCCGGGCCGGCGAGGGCGCGGGGCCGTGTGTGAAGGGGGGGCGGGCGCTGGCCCCGGGGCGCGGGGCCGTGTGTGAAGGGGGGAGGGGGGCGGGCGCAGGCCCCGGGGCGCGGGACCGTGTGTGAAGGGGGGCGGGCGCTGGCCCCGGGGCGCGGGCGCGGGGCCGTGTGTGAAGGGGGGGCGGGCGCTGGCCCCGGGGCGCGGGCGCGGGGCCGTGTGTGAAGGGGGAGGGGCGGGCGCGGGCCCCGGGGCGCGGGACCGTGTGTGAAGGGGGGGGCGGGCGCTGGCCCCGGGGCGCGGGCGGCGGGCCGTGTGTGAAGGGGGGGCGGGCGCTGGCCCCGGGGCGCGGGCGCGGGGCCGTGTGTGAAGGGGGGGCGGGCGCTGGCCCCGGGGCGCGGGCGCGGGGCCGTGTGTGAAGGGGGGGCGGGCGCTGGCCCCGGGGCGCGGGCGCGGGGCCGTGTGTGAAGGGGGAGGGGCGGGCGCGGGCCCCGGGGCGCGGGACCGTGTGTGAAGGGGGGGCGGGCGCCGGCCCCGGGGCGCGGGCGCGGGGCCGTGTGTGAAGGGGGGGCGGGCGCCGGCCCCGGGGCGCGGGCGCGGGGCCGTGTGTGAAGGGGGGGCGGGCGCTGGCCCCGGGGCGCGGACGCGGGGCCGTGTGTGAAGGGGGGGGGCTGGCCCCGGGGCGCGGACGCGGGGCCGTTTGTGAAGGGGGGGGCGCTGGCCCCGGGGCGCGGGCGCGGGCCGTGTGTGAAGGGGGGGCGCTAGCCCCGGGGCGCGGGCGCGGGCCGTGTGTGAAGGGGGGGCGCTAGCCCCGGGGCGCGGGCGCGGGGCCGTGTGTGAAGGGGGGGGGGGGGGTCAGGCCGGCTGTGAACAAAGGCCCCGGGCGGTCGGTATAATTGGTTAACTAGGTGTTGCATGGTGCGCGGGCCGCGCGCGGCCCGCGAGACGGCTTTGTTTTCGTGTTGTAGGCGCCGCAACTAAATAAACATTATCCGGATTGTTCGCTGTGCAAATAATTCGTGCAAGCCATCCACTAATTATATCAAGCACCGCCCGAAAGTTGCAAGTTCAAAACTCTGTGAAAAACATTTATTTCGAAAAGAGTTTGCTCATTTAAAGTAGGTTATTGTTGTGATTTTTAAATCAAGCAACGCTCGAAATGTCCGTATGCCAGAAACTTAAAGAAAGTTTTCAAAAGCCAAACGTTGCTAGCTGTACACAATTTCCATAACTTTGTTCATAATTCGAAAGGCAGGGGCATCTTTCAGCCTTTGGTAGCGTGGGGACGCTCCGGGCTTCGCCCTCCGCGGAGCTCGGCCTATGGCCTCGCAGCCGGCTCGGCCTTCGGCCTCGCAAAAGTTACTTGGAAGGTGGGAAGTTTTTTCTGCTTGGCAAGGGGACGCTTCGGGCTTCGCCCTACGCGGAGCTCGGCCAATGGCCTCGCAGGCCGGCTCGGCCTTCGGCCTCGCAAAAGTTACTTGGAAGGTGGGGAGTTGTTCTGCTTGGCAAGGGGACGCTTCGGGCTTCGCCCTACGCGGAGCTCGGCCTATGGCCTCGCAGGCCGGCTCGGCCTTCGGCCTCGCAAAAGTTACTTGGAAGGTGGGGAGTTGTTCTGCTTGGCAAGGGGACGCTCCGGGCTTCGCCCTACGCGGAGCTCGGCCTATGGCCTCGCAGGCCGGCTCGGCCTTCGGCCTCGCAAAAGTTACTTGGAAGGTGGGGAGTTGTTTCTGCTTGGCAAGGGGACGCTTCGGGCTTCGCCCTACGCGGAGCTCGGCCTGCGGCCTCGCGGTGTTCTATCGCTTCGGGCTTCGCCCTACGCGGAGCTCGGCCTACGGCCTCGCCGGAGGGTGCTCGGCCTTCGGCCTCGCTATAGTTACTGATAGATATTTACCGCACGCAAGTAATCCTTTCGTTTCGTATAGGAAAATTTATTGAGAAAATATTATGGTTAACTGCTCGTCCGCCATTTTGTTTTTCCAAAAATTGACAATTTTCTGGTATACTGCATCATATGTGCTACGAAGTGGAATTGGTTGGATATTCCTCATGCGCTCGTGCTAGGCCAGCTAATTCGTCAAAGTTTGGTCTGACATGTCCAAATTTTCAATCGGCTATATTTCCGCCGCCATTTTGTTTTTCTTTTGTTTTTCAATTTCATCACAAAGTAGGTGGACCATGTGACACGCGTTCCAAATTTGATCGAAATCGGTTGGAAAATGGCGGAGATGGCATCACGTGACCCGCCGCCATTTTGTTTTTTTCACTTCCCTATAGTTTTCCTCTGGTCCAATCACTAAACTATACAACTCCCCCCTACATCACTTTCACCTCCGGGAACTCCTTCAGACTAAACGGGCGCGTCAATCAGTGAGTCAGTGAGTCAGTCAGTGGTAGTCGAGCTATATATATTAGTAACTAGGTGTTGCATGGTGCGCGGGCCGCGCGCGGCCCGCGAGACTGCTTTGTTTTCGTGTTGTAGGCGCCGCAACTAAATAAACATTATCGTAGTAGTAGCGTGGGGACGCTCCGGGCTTCGCCCTACGCGGAGCTCGGCCTATGGCCTCGCAGCCCGGCTCGGCCTACGGCCTCGCAAAAGTTACTTGGAAGGTAGGTAGTTTTTTTCTGCTTGGCAAGGGGACGCTTCGGGCTTCGCCCTACGCGGAGCTCGGCCTATGGCCTCGCAGGCCGGCTCGGCCTCCGGCCTCGCAAAAATTACTTGGAAGGTAGGGAGTTGTTTCTGCTTGGCAAGGGGACGCTTCGGGCTTCGCCCTACGCGGAGCTCGGCCTATGGCCTCGCAGGCCGGCTCGGCCTTCGGCCTCGCAAAAGTTACTTGGAAGGTGGGGAGTTGTTTCTGCTTGGCAAGGGGACGCTTCGGGCTTCGCCCTACGCGGAGCTCGGCCTACGGCCTCGCGGTGTTCTATCGCTTCGGGCTTCGCCCTACGCGGAGCTCGGCCTTCGGCCTCGCGGGAGGGTGCTCGGCCTTCGGTCTCGCTATAGTTACTGATAGATATTTACCGCACGCCAGTAATCCTTTCGTTTCGTATAGGAAAATTTATGGAGAAAATATTATGGTTTACTGCTCGTCCGCCATTTTGTTTTTCCCAAAAATTACAATTTTCTGGTATACTACATCATATATGCTACGAAGTGGAATTGGTTGGATATTCCTCATGCGCTCGTGCTAGGCCAGCTAATTCGTCAAAGTTTGGTCTGAAATGTCCAAATTTTCAATCGGCTATATTTCCGCCGCCATTTTGTTTTTCTTTTGTTTTTCAATTTCATCTGAAAGTAGGTCGACCATGTGACGCGTGTTCCAAATTTGAACGAAATCGGTTGGAAAATGGCGGAGATGGCGTCACGTGACCTGCCGCCATTTTGTTTTTTTCACTTCCCTATAGTTTTCCTCTGGTCGAATCACTAAACTATACAACTCCCCCCTACATCACTTTGACCTCCGGGGACTCCTTCAGACTAAACAGGCGTGTCAATCAGTGAGTCAGTCAGTCAGTCAGTGGTAATCGAGCTATATATATTAGTAACTAGGTGTTGCATGGTGCGCGGGCCGCGCGCGGCCCGCGAGACTGCTTTGTTTTCGTGTTGTAGGCGCCGCAACTAAATAAACATTATCCGGATTATTCGCTGTGCAAATAATTCGTGCAAGTCCAGCCACTAATTATATCAAGCACCTCCCGAAAGTTGCAATTTCAAAACTCTTTGAAAAACATTTATTTCGAAAATAATTTTCTCATTTAAAGTAGGTTTTTTTTGTGATTTTTAAAGCAAGCAACGCTCGAAATGCCCGCATGCCAGAAACTTAAAGAAAGTTTTTCGAAACCCAAACGTTGCTAGCTGTACACAATTTCCATAACTTTGTTCATAATTCGAAAGGCAAGGGCTTTCAGCCTTTGGTAGCGTGGGGACGCTCCGGGCTTCGCCCTTCGCGGAGCTCGGCCTGTGGCCTCGCAGCTCGGCTCGGCCGTCGGCCTCGCAAAAGTTACTTGGAATATGGGGAGTTGTTTCTGCTTGAGAAGGGGACGCTTCGGGCTTCGCCCTACGCGGAGCTCGGCCTATGGCCTCGCAGCCCGGCTCGGCCTATGGCCTCGCAAAAGTTACTTGAAGGGTAGGGAGTTTTTTCTGCTTGGCAATGGGACGCTTCGGGCTTCGCCCTACGCGGAGCTCGGCCTACGGCCTCGCGGCCCGGCTCAGCCTTCGGCCTCGCAAAAGTTACTTGGAATGTGGGGAGTTTTTTCTGCTTGGCAATGGGACGCTTCGGGCTTCGCCCTACGCGGAGCTCGGCCTATGGCCTCGCAGCACGGCTCGGCCTTCGGCCTCGCAAAAGTTACTTGGAGGGTGGGGAGTTGTTTCTGCTTGGCAAGGGGACGCTTCGGGCTTCGCCCTACGCGGAGCTCGGCCTACGGCCTCGCGGTGTTCTATCGCTTCGGGCTTCGCCCTACGCGGAGCTCGGCCTTCGGCCTCGCGGGAGGGTGCTCGGCCTTCGGCCTCGCTATAGTTACTGATAGATATTTACCGCACGCCAGTAATCCTTTCGTTTCGTATAGGAAAATATATGGAAAAAATATTATGGTTTACTGCTCGTCCGCCATTTTGTTTTTCCCAAAAATGACAATTTTCTGGTATACTGCATCATATGTGCTACGAAGTGGAATTGGTTGGATATTCCTCATGCGCTCGTGCTATGCCAGCTAATTCGTCAAAGTTTGGTCTGAAATGTCCAAATTTTCAATCGGCTATATTTCCGCCGCCATTTTGTTTTTCTTTTGTTTTTCAATTTCGTCACAAAGTAGGTCGACCATGTGACGCGTGTTCCAAATTTGAAAGAAATCGGTTGGAAAATGCCGGAGATGGCATCACGTGACCCGCCGCCATTTTGTTTTTTTCACTTCCCTATAGTTTTCCTCTGGTCCAATCACTAAACTATACAACTCCCCCCTACATGACTTTCACCTCCGGGAACTCCTTCAGACTAAACGGGACGGTCAATCAGTGAGTGAGTGAGTCAGTCAGTGGTAGTCGAGCTATATATATTAGTAATGAGTGTAGTTGAGTCAGATTACTTGCCTTGTAGCCCGGGGATATAGAGCTTGCCAAGTAATGATGCCGGAAAAAGACATTGCCACATTTCAATGGAGCTTTGCCCCACCTACAAAACTTCGTAACCATTTAAGCTGTACCTATCATTTTGTTGGGGACTTATTACAGGTTTCATATTGCATAATCATAATCAGTATCGTTTTCTACTACTCTCGCAACTCCTATAGAAGAATAACAAAAACAATGAATAATTCGCTTCGATTTCTTACTATTTTCTGAATTTCATAAATAAGCGGTTTTGTTCGACTCGCAACTTGTACAAAACTTTATTTTAAACCAATAATTTTAATAAAAAACGGAGATATTTATACATTTATTCGTTATCTAGTATAACTTGTGGTTGATGGTGGGGCAGAATCTGGCATTGTCATTTGACAAAGCTTTTAAAGCTGCCTTTATCACCTTCACATGTTTCAATAAATACGGTTCCCTGTTATGTTCCTTCCACTGCATATGTTACAGTATGTAATGGTGTGTGACTGTGTGTTGTCAGGTGAGCAAGAAGAAGATGACTCGCTACGAGAAGCAGATGAAGCGCTTCATCGACCAGAAGCGGCTCCGCTCCGGCGCCAGGAGGGCAGTCGACATCTCCATTGAGGGGCGCAAGATGGCGCTCTGAGCACCACAGGGGGGGGGGGGGGGGGGTGGGGGGACACGGACCCGGACCCTTCCTATATCCCGTTAGGACGGGGGCTCGGGCAACTAGCATTGATAGAGCGGCTGATGCACACCCACAGACATTCAACGTGTCCGGCGCGTGACAGACATAATGATTTCAAATGTAGTTCTTTGCATAAGCCATGCTCGGTGAACCAATTAAGTGATGGTGTCTTGCCGTAGACAGGATAACTGAGCCACCACAGACCACGTAATACTATTCTGTACAGTCTATCCCAATGCAATTGTCCCTGGAGGTAAACAAACCACTAGCAGCACTTACTTATTTACTAATGGTCACGATCCATTGAGCCAGCTTTGGTTAGTGTGACTCAAATGAGTCAGTTCAGAGTGGAACGGTCGCTAATTAGTCTAATATCGTTTTTGGTGAACTGTCCAACGCCATGTTTGTTTACATTCATGGACAATTGGATTGTGACCGACTATACAATGTGTATTGCCGTATCTCCCGCGCCAGACACAGACAGGTCCTGTATGTGTCTGGAATAACATGATAGTGTCTGTCACGACACGCCACGCGTCGGACACGGTGCGTGCAATGGCGGGTAATGTAGACGAAGCTGTAACAGTGGATGAATGTGACACTTGATGAATCAACAACTTCATGTGACGGCTTGTATAGAATATTCTTAGACACTGTCCTCAATATCCATTGGTCGACTACTACAGGCCACACAGCCAAAGGTCTCGGGCTGATAGTTATGTCAGTATTGAGCGCGGACTTGGCGTGAGCTCGCTCCTACGCAAATGTATAATGAATGTGTCACGCTTGCGCTCAAACCTGTCTGTCACAGTCCGGCCTGCTCCGTGCAGCGCTGGGAGCGAGCTCACTCCCAGCGCGCTGAGTGCGTGCGGCCGTGATACGGGCTACTGGTACTGTACGGTCCAGCAGAGATAAAGGTATACAGGAGAGCTTCTAAGGATGACATTATCTCAAAATCTAGTCGACCCATTGCAAAACAAGAATTATATCATTGTTACATAAATCAAAGTCAAAACTATGTAATGGTAAAAGAATTACTGACTTCAGTCCGGTAGCTTTTGAGACATTCTCAACCTTATTGAGTCCCCCCTGTGTATCTCTGTGTCGAGTGTACACTATACGCGTGTGTTGAGCGCAGCACTCCGCACTCACCGCGCCGGGTGAGAGTGCCTCGGGGTAGTGGACTGTGCTTGGAGTACTTACTCTCAGAAGGCGTGCGGTGTGTGGCGTGTGGTATGTGACGTGTTGCGCCGCGAGATGTGATTTAATGTTAATGATAGGTATAATATACGAGTAAATACAACACGCAATGTGGTTTCATTGACCCCCCC